>BGNK01000650.1:1375-73572 GCA_003297005.1 Symbiodinium sp. clade A Y106 | reverse complement strand
TGGGGGGTGGCGTTGGTGGTGGGGGTAGTGTTGGTAGCGGTGGTAGCGGTGGTAGTGGTGGTAGTGGTGGTGCTGTTGTTGGCGGTGGTGCTCGCCAGCTGCAGGAGTTGGTTAATGCCAGGACAACTAAGCGTAGGACCACAAGTATCGGAGCAGGTACTTGTAGCAGTGGCATATTCGGCGTCTGCATGGTCGTCACTGCTTGCATGAGCACCAGCAGCAATCAGTATTGACATTCACCATGCTGATACGAGGACACGGCTGCCACACGGACGCCTCCCAGATATGCCGGAATGGTATCGTCACCTGGCTTGCAACGGGTAAGCAGATGCTCGGAACTTCCCCAGCGCACTTAGGGACGCAAGACCCTACCTCATCTGTGATAAGTGATGGATGGCTTCATGGTGCCGGAAGGCTACTTCATTATGTTGATGGTCGGCCTTCGACCAGCTTTCCTTGCACTAGCTGTAGCTCTTTGGGCCCATCCTCCACTTTGCAGAGCATCCTACAGAAAGACCCATACACCCTTGACCCCAAACCCCAAACCCTTTTTGTATACAAAGGCCCATATCAACCCCAGACACCCGAATCCATCAGCAAGGAAAGGTCAGAGTCTACACCGAGAGCCCAGATCCCAGCTGTTTGGGAATCCATAAGAGTTTAGGGTTTATGTTTCCTAAATAATTGACCCAGACCACCAAACCCTAAACCCTTTTAAACCCAGCAAGGACAAGCATGGGGCCTATGAACTTTCTGAGCAAGGTCAGGGTCTCCGATTCCGTCGCCATTTGGATCTGCGAAGGCGGGTTGGGTTGGAAGGCTTTCAGACAAGGCAAGACATCTTCTTTTTAAAAAGAGCCCAAAGAGTCCTAGATACTTTTCAACCATAATAGTAGTTCCTAATATAGAAACCCTACATTCTATTTTATCGGTACTTAAGATCCTTTGGGAAGGCAGGGCAGCTAGGGGCTTGCAAGGCTCTGTGGGCCAAAGTTCTTGTCACAAATGACCCCATGGATTCCGGCGCACTGAAGTCCGAAGACTCAATGAACTGCAGGCCAGAGTTGCGAAGCATAAATCCTGATCTTGCTCCGCACTGTTCCCTGAACCCGAACAGCCTTATGCGGTCGGAAGCGGGTAAGCAGGCAAAGGTGAGGTTCTGGCTTCATGAAAGCCCTCGGAAAGGTGATCCCCTTGAGCCTACTCCCTGAACCCATCCCGAAACCCTAAACTGTGTTCGCCCTTCTTTGCTGCAGCCCCCAAGAGGCTAAGTGGCAGTTATGCGACCCGCAATCCTTCAGCTGTAAGGAGAGATATATGACCACATATATATATGTATATATATATAATGTAATATAACCTAATACAATATAATACGTTCAATATAATATACATACATACATACATACATACATACATACATACATACATATATGACCACATATAATATGTATATATATATAATTATATATATATATAATTATATATATATATACATACTTGTATGTATATAGATAATAACTAAGCTTTGCGGCATTTTAGGGTATAGGGTAGTTTAGGATGTGAGAAAGGCCCCACCTTGGCGATGGTACCAGGGTCCAAAAGGTAGCTAAACATAGACCTGGGCCGCATGTTGGTAGTTCCAAAAATTAGGATCCCTTTCTAAGTCTCCAAAATAGTACGGCACCCTTATAAAAAGGACCCTAAACGGGACCCTAGTTTAGAGAACTACCCATAATGCTTCTGGGTTAGGGTTGACGCAGCTTTGGGCTACAGCGGTTAGGGTGATGACATTCGGGTTTGAGGCCCGTGGTCGATCGGGACGGTCGAGAGCTTTGGTGAGCGTAAAGACTGTGCAAACATTGATTTTCGGGCCTTGCTATTTCGAACTATCGCCGGGGTGCTTGGTTCCCTGCTCGAGTTCGACGTATCGTGGCCTCACGCTCTACAGCCTGGAGGCTTAGCGCTAAGATCCCCAAAACCTCAAGCCTAAACCGGCCTTAGAAGCTTTAAGACCTATGATGTCGGAGCCGTGCGCAGCATGGTTTCGGGCTGTGGCTACCCCTCAGACCTTAAAGAAAAACCTTGGAGGAACCCAACCCTACTACAGAACCCTACAGTACCCCTTAATGGGCACCCTAAAGCACCGGAAGGGTTCAGGGCTTAGGGCATAGCCCCCCCCCCCCCCTTATTCGAATCTGTAGACCTGACGGGAACAGCCGCCACGAAGTGGGCACTGAAATAATATACCATAATGAGCTGCAATTTACAACCACTTTGTTCAGGGCAGAGGGTATAGGGCTTCGGGGCTTAGGGCGAGAGGAGTGGGAACTCCTCCCCAAATCGGGTTTAGCCGCTCGTATGGCCAGTCCTTTCAACTTGGGCTGCCGCCAAGCTTTCGCGAAAGGCGCCGGTACCCTTGCAGGCATTCGGATCATGAGCAGGAATGGAAACGACAGGCCAGAACCCAGAACCGGGCTGAGCGCACTTATTGTAGAATTTCTTGAGTTTTCCATGCGATTCCTATATTTGCGAATCCTGCCGTAAAACTTCTAAACCCCAACTGCCTAAACCCTGACGGGTTCCCTAATGCAGGAAAAGCCGTAACCATGAATTATCATGAATTATTCAGGCCCCTATCTTCGAAGTTGTTCGAAGGCGTCCACAGACCTGCGCGGCCTTGCGAGCTTGCGACAACACGTAGGGTCGATGCTCTGAAGCGGATAGAAAGAGTGATGTCCACCACCCAGACTAGAGCAACAGGATCCCCATTGCAAGAAGGCCTGTTCAAGGGAGGACATCTAGGTTTGGGACAGTCAAGGAAACCATGATACTTTGCCGGCGGCTAAAGGTCTGCTCTCCAAAACCATACTGCTGTTGTCGCTTCATCCTGAGAAGTCTTGGGGGCTTACGGCTCATGTGGGAGTTTCCGAAAATAGGGGACCCTAATATAGTACCCTAAATAGTAGGATCCTTATTATAAGGACACCAAAATAAGGTACCCCCAATTTTCGGAAACCCCCATGTGGCCCAAAATGCACTAAACTCCCTCTCTTCGGCTTAGTCTACGATGGCCGAAAAAAACGCAGTCCAAGCACTGAACTATCCTAAAGCCTCAAGTGAACCCTGAAGCGCTCAAACCTTAACTCTATATAGAAGAAGCACCAAGCCCAAGAACTCAACCACTCCAGCCGGAAGACTTTGCGACTTCTATGGTATATAGTGAACCCCAGAAAGTTGGAACATGGCTTTAGGAGGATTAGTGCTAGGATCCCTTATACTTTACCTTAAGGGCATGAGGATAATGATGTTCCAACTTTCTGGCTTCTACGATAATTCAACCAGGTAGGCCCTGTAGGGCTTCGATTTGGTTTGTGGGACGCAGAGAGATTCTTTAAGGATTTAGGGCTCGAAGTGCGCAGGCCGGGTTCGCCACACGAAGCTGCGCCTTACGAACAGTATTCTGAAGCACGTCTCAGGGAGCAAGTTGCTCCTGCGTGGGCAAAGGTGTGGGGCTGCTCTTCACTAATCCCTCGGATTCCTTCGGTGCTCCCATGCTATAGCTCAAACCTTACACCGTAGGAGTCATTCTCCTTTCGGGTAGCGAGGGGACTTGGCCGGGGGATAATATTCATAGCTTGTTTATAGAGTCTGGCAGGGAAGAGTACTCAGTATTACGATTCCGACGTTACGTACCAAGCGTGCTACACCCAACAACTGGCCGTGATTTAGGCACCAATGACTCTCCGAGGGTTCTGTTCGGAGCATTGAAGGCCGCATTTTTCGGCAACATCAACGGAACCACCTTCGGATCTTCCGGTTGTCACACTGCATGGAGCCACTGCATGGAGACAAACGCGCCTTGTGTAATTGCTTAGTTGTGGGTTTTGGACCAGGATGATCGAAAGAGGTGATGATACATACGAGGATGACGACGTGACAAGTCACATGGCCATTTTAATGCTGCTTCCGCCGCAGTCAAAGGTGATGCTAACGATAACAACGTATGACGCATCCGTCTACCCCTACCTGAAAAGCTCGAGCTTCATTCTTCAGAAACTTGAGCAAAGAGGATGCCCTCCAAATGAGGTCATGCCAGATGTCTTGACATTTTCGTTTTCGTGAAATCTGCGTTGTGCTTATAGGACCTATTAGAGGATCTACTGGTAGGATCTGGACAGCTTAGGACAGAATGGCAACAGTACCAAAACCGACCAGAATCCTAATTGCGTAGCGTAGTTTCGCTGGTTATTTACATTGATAATACATTGTTCGCTACCATGGGATGACGATGATCACAAGAAGCAGTTCGGATGCAGGGGAGCACATCCCAGAACTTGTCCCACCCCAAGAAGCTGTCTCCCGGTCCTGCAGGCAACCATCTTCGAAAGGGTCCAAGCCTGTGCTGCTGATGCTGAGTGGAACTGTTGCTGCTGGTGGTGGGGGTGGGGGTAGCAGTGGCGGTGGTGGTGGCGTGGCAGAGATAATGACGGTGATGACGACCATCATTTTTTGGGACTCTCGGCCACGACTCCACAGCATACGTCCTAAACAAACACCCGGGGATCAAGACCTATACTCAAGGCCCTATGAACCCCTTATCACTTACTGAAGCCTGAAACGTAAACCCTCAACAACCGGCTCAATGTAAATCCCTGTGAACATCTACAATCCTAAATCCGCATCCCGGGTCCCGAAACCCCATAATTTTTCCTAAAACCCCCATTCCTTAGTCGCAGAATCCTAAACCCCATAATTTGGACGGAAAAAACTCCAAGTCCTGAACAGAAACGGCGCTCTCTCGGGACATGGCGGCGCCAAACTGCGCGTCGGACCACTTGAAGCCCTTGAGGTCGATAATCTGGGCCGGAAGAAAGGTTGTAGTGTAATTGCGGGGGGTTTTGGATATTAAGGGTTTTGAGATTTAGACTTAGGATTTATGAATGTTCGGGCGTCGGGGTACAGCCGTTGTTCCGGTTTCGCGCGGGCGTGGCTCGTAAGAGGATCTAATGCCGCACACCCTTGATGGTTTCTCTGCGAAGACAGACAGCAGCGTACTGCCAGTGCGAAGTGGCTTGATGGTTGCCGATAATTATAACCAAAAACCCTTAAACGTAAAACCAACATCATAGAGCTAAGGCAAGCACATCCAAGAACTGAGGTGGAAGCTAAAGTTACACCGCTAAAGGGAACGCCGCGCCGCATCGAGTCCTGCGGAGCCAAAAGTAGCTTGGCAGGGTCCATTATTCTATGCTGATCTAAAGAATCTACAGCCGATGCAGCTTGTACAGCTAAGTAACGGAAGCTCTACCACTCAACATCTGCAGCACATCTTGAGATTCTACAGCAGGCAGGGTTTAGGGCTTCAACTTAGCGGGATACGGTCCCAAAGACTTCTAGTACTTCTGTTTTTAGAAACAACATTCTACCACATCGGTACTTAATATAGGGGCCTTACTGGTTACCTACACTATTTTGGGGTTCCTTACTATAACTCTAGTATAATGGGCCCCAAAACCCTATTCTAATTATTCAGGCCCCTATATTATAGATCCCATATAGATCCCTTATAGACCCCTTTCAGGAACCCTTTAAAGGAACCCTATTCTAATTATTAAGGCCCCTATAGTATAGATCCCATATAGATCCCTTATAGGCCCCCTTAATTTAAGAAACCCTTTAAAGGAACCCTATTCTAATGAAGGCCCCCATATTAGGATATTGAGACTTTGGGTAGCGTGGTTCTGTCTGTTGACACATCCATGGGGCTTGCCACAGCCCCCCACCGCCCCCTTAGAATCGTAATTTAGGGTTTAGGGTTTAGGGTTGGGTTTAGGGTTTGGGGTTCAGGGTTTATATAGGTAGGGTTTAGGGTTTCATATTCTCTTGGGCTTTATATGAACAATAACAAAACATAATTCCTAATCCTAAGGAGACTATAGCCATAGCCTGTTGACATCGTGATGCCCCTGCCCTCGTCGAGAACCGAGACCACCGGATTCGTAACAGCAAGCTGGAATGTTGAAGAGTACTACCGGAATCTGTCCCCTCTGCATCTCTTCCCATGCAGGCATATGATGTTAAATTATCGTGTTGAAACCCGACTCAGTCCTCTTCCAATGCGGCCAACGATCTTCGACAGTGCACAATGTCGAGCTTCTTTAAGACCTCCCAGCATTCAGATCTATTCTTGCCGGCCGTTGGCCTCCGGAGCTGCACCGAACACACGACAAAACAGCAGACATCAGAGGCTTGTAATTCGGTGGTTGCTCAGCATGTACAGGGCTGTCACGTGTCATCATCGGACTGGCCAGCCACCATCCGAGCACGCCGCCACACATAGACAGTAGGCGAAATGTTGCGAGAATGCGAACAATGCTAATTCTCCCACAATCGGCACATGCGACGGACGAAGGACGAGCTACTCAGTCTCGAAACATCTCGAAAAATAGCAACGTGATGTGAAGCAGCCGCAGATCTGCGTGTCTGCAATGCCACATGTGATCCATAAACCCAAAATAGCAATGTTTGGCCTCCGCGTGTTGCAACAAAAAGTAGATTCCAGAATAAGTCGGCGACAGGTTGAACTTGGGTTATTGTACTACCGTAGTTATTCATACCCTCAAAACTACAGTACCCATTAGTCTCGATTGTATACTTCCTGTTTTGGGGTACCTAACAGGATGGGTTTGGAGTTTTGCGGCTTTGAGTTGTAGGCTTTGGAGTTTATGGTGTAAGGTCCTATGCTGCTCCCAGAAGCCCAGAGTCCAAAACACCCAAATCCTAAAACCTTAGATGAAACCTTAAAGCTCGGGACCCCCAGAAGCACCTAGAACGCAGAACACCGAACATGGCTATGGCAATTCTGGCCTGTACGGTCCCACGGACAAACCGAAAGCCGCTTCAAAAGTTTGAGGGTTTAGGGTTTAGCGGCTTTACAACTTACGGGCTTTTGCGATACGGTTTAGGGCCTGTATGAATGGCCTCAAGCCCAAACCCTCATATCATGTTTAGACCATATCACGTTCTATGCGTCTGAGCAAAAGTCCCGAAATGCAGGACGACCTCGAAGTCGAGTCGATTGCACAGCTTCGGCCAGGAGCAGCGGCCTTGGAAAAACAACAACAGCAAACAGGCCCGAATGCAGGCTGTGTTTCGGGTTCTATAAGCTTTAGTTTAGGATGGCTTAGGGTTTAGGCATGTTGAGCTTTCAGGATTCTGGGCAGAGTATCTGTTTTTCGCTCCAGGCTGGAGATGCAGTACCTGGCGCGACAATTTGCACGCTTGAAAATCACCCACGGTATGCTCGACATGACTTTGTGGGACTTGATGTATGTTGCCCATTGTTGCCCCACATTTGGCCAACCCAAAATTCTCTCCACTGCCACTCATAAATGGAGGTACCCGCTCATTCGGATCAACCCGGCTCACGGGTCTTGAGTCAAGAGAAATCAGGAGAGCCCTGTCAGAATTGAGCAGGATGTGTTTTTGGCATTTTTCGCCCCCAGCGCGGAAACTCCTTCCAGCATAGCTGAGGTTCGACACTCCCAGTCATGATCATAAGCAGTTTTTCGATTCATGCAGGCTTTCCAAACTGTCGGAGTGCAAGCGTCCGAGCAGTCACTGGTAGCCTCCTTACCGGCACAGCCATGAACTTGGAGCAAATGAAATTCTCAACAGCATGATTAGCTTGGAGTCTCGATGCAGTAACTACAAGGTCGGCAGGCCAAGAGACATCAATGCTCCAGTGTTCTTGTTGTGCGTGTTAGTCGAATAGTATTAGCATTAGTATTAGTATTAGTATCTGAGTGACAGAAATGATGCAAAAGCTCTTGCAGATACAAAGAAGAGCTGTTACCAGCCAGTCGGAGAAGGCAAAACCTAAACCCTGAACCCGAAAAACACTGCCTAAACCCTAAACCCTAAACGCTCCGAAGATGGTAAGGACTATCATGGTGGTGATCACCACGGTTGAGACCAAGATCGTCACAACTCCAGGCGGTGATGTTGATAATTGCTATAGGGGCCTGGCCCCTATAGTAGATATGGCGATGCTGTTGCTGCCAACGCTATGGTATTATGACACTCGTGATGATGACGATGATGATGATGATGATGATGAGGATGACCATCGTCGCACCATCACCAAATCCATCCTCGCCTTACCCATCATCACCCTTGTCTTCAACGACAGCTGCATTCCAAGCACCGTTGTCCTCGTCATCGTCATCATCAGCTCCATCGCAAGCATGATCACCCTCAACATCACAATCGCAGCCACCACCATCAGTTTCTCAAGCGAAACAGGCTCTTGCTGCTGAGCGGCTGTGCTTGAAGCTGCGATTACAGCTTGTGATCAGGTTTTGAGGCTGAGGACTGTCTGGATTCTGGACGCTCCGGGAAAAATAAGTCAACATGTTCAGGGCTTGGGAATCTAGAGCTTTGTGCTCTAGAGATGTAGGCTGTGGGGCGCTGAGTAGCGCACCCAGCCGTTCCAGGGCCACTGGCTCACCCTGCCTCAGGTACGGTCTATTTACGAGTCTGCCCGGGGGGTTGCAAGGCACCGACGGAATAGACTTGACAGCAGTGGAGGAAGGTTGGTAGAAAGTCTAGGGAGAATACTGTCTCGAGAAGAGGTCAACTAAATTATCGAGGACCAGTTTGCGAGATTATCGAATTGTTGCGGCACGGTCCAAAACCGCTTCGGGGGTGTTCCACTTTCTGAGTGGCTCTTGCCTTTGCGACTTCTGCAGAGACCAGAACGATGTCAGGGTCATTGTCACAACCATTGTCAAGAGGGCTTCTGAGTCGTCTGTGGCTACCCCTGATCCTACTGGACCGAGTGGTCAATTGTCTCCGAAGAAGAAGAAGCTGTTGTAGTCGTCGTCGTAACAGCAGCAACAGCAGCAGCAACAGCCCCGGCACCCGCACCACCTGCACCCTGCCAACAGAATCACCTACGGGATGCTAGCTGGCCATGGCTGCTGTTGTCGGTTTGGGGTTTATAGGGCTGAAAGGGTTTATATGGGGTTGCAGGGTTCAGGGTTGTCATCCCCGTGCGCGGCCCTCTAAGTCAGCGGACAGACCGTGGCCCAGGAAACCTCCACTCAGCCACCAAGGAGCCAAACACCTGGGAGCTTAGTGCTTTGGGGTTTTGGGGGAAAGGGGTTCAGGGGTTAGGGGTTTGGGGTTTAGGGGTTTAGGGGCTTGGGATTTGCGGGTATACAGTTTCAGGGTCTGAGGGTGTTTCTTCTTTACGGCTACAAGAGCGCTCCTTGGACATCATCAGCAGCCCGGATCACCGCCAAGCCAAAGACTTACTATAGGAGCCTCAAGGCTTAGAAGAGGGTATTGGGGCCCAGTACACTACAAATATAATAATCGATCCCTTCTAGTAACCCATATAGACCCCTTTAAAGGAACCCTAAACCCTGATTATTAAGGCCCCTATATTACGCACTGACCACAACCGAGGTGCACAGGAAGAGGCCGCCTACGCCAAGCATTCCGCAGCCAACACATGGAAAGCCGGAGAAAAGCCTGAAACCCTGAACCCAGAGGAATATATTAGTAATCCTACTATATTTTAAGAAGCCGAATATCGCGAAAGTTTAAAATCTAAACCGATCTGTCTGAGAGAGCGGCTTTTCGTAGGCCTTCGCAGCACAACTTCCAAAGCTTTCACTGCTCAAGAGTTGGGCCTTTGGGGTTAGCCTTCAGGCTCCTGGTTGTTGCTGAAGGTTTAGGAGACCCAGGTAAGCTCAAAGCCCGAAGCCCAAAACCCTGAAACTTGACAAGTGCTTGACGATCAAAACCGAGCTTAACGTTCTGCATTTGTGTCGGACCAGCGTCTTCTGGTCTGATTTGTTCGTGCACGATTGCAGCTATACATGATTCATGCGTTTACCTCCTGATAAACACTCTCTGGTCACCAAATATCCTATGACGGTCCTTCGAAGGTTGGTTTCATGTTGTGCCTTAGGTCACCATCACCAGCCCTCCCAAACGGAATGAGCATGGCAGTCTTGGGAGTTGAAATTCCGGAACACCCCCCACTTCAAAGGGCCTTCAAAAGCAATGAAGTCTCGACATATTTTGACGTGCATACCTTCCCCGACCACGAACAGAAGAGGGTTCCGCGTCAAGGGAATTACTGGGATTCGGGGCTAGCGTTGGGGGATTTAGGGATTTAGCTTCTTCGTAGGATTCAAGCCTCCAGGTTCCAGGTCTTGAAGACGTTCGCCACATCGTTCTCCTGATATGGGCATTGGGTCTATAGGGTTTCGAGCTTATCATGTTTACAGGACTCGAAGGGTTTAGGGCTCAGGGTTCCTGAGTCCTAAACCCTAACCGCTTTTTCCATGCCCTCAAGAGCCGCGGTTCAGGCACTTTGGGGTTTAGGGACCCGCAGCTCCGATTCTTTTCCCCAACTGCTGCTCTTCTTATACTTTCACTATGATAGGGATAGCATCAGTACTTAGGCCCTATAATACAGTATGGCACATGAAGAAGACCGGGAACTAACGCGAAAATGACACTGATGATAGTATATTCGGCGGCATCATCGCATGAATGCCTGAGACTCGCACAACCATATACACGAACAGCCGCCGGGTTTCCGAAGAAGGCGCAACCCTAAACCTGCCTAAACCCTAAACCCAGACCTCGGTGGAACCCGGAATACCGAACCTAAACCCCCAACCCTTTCATAGGGAGTACCCACCACTCCGAGTCCACCTGACAAACCTGGGAAGCTGTGAGTTGACGCGCTCCCACAGAAGTCGGAATAATTAGGTAAGACGATACCCATGGTGGTAGGGCTTGGCCCTTACTGTCCAATTGAAACTATACTTCGTATCATGTATGGTTTCGGATGGTTCAGGGCTTAGGGTACAATGTACCCCCAGAGCCTTATTCTAACATTTAAGTCTCCCTCAACCCTAAACCCTAATTTACTTGACGTGGCTTGAGAATTCTGCGCCTTACGACTTACGATTTAAGGCATCGAAACGCTGAACAGGAAAAGCCTCCCAAATTCAGCCTGAGACCCCTAAACCCTTAAGCCGCGCAGGCCCTAAATTCTCGATAAAGGTGATTTCTGGGTCTTCATAATTCGAAGAGGGTTTTGAAGCATATTCGACCAAGGCAGAATATTGCTCATTATTCCGACCCCTAATATAGGGGCCTGTTGTAATTACCTATAAATCTTATTTTGGGGGGTTCCAAAAAATAGTTATAGCATAATGGGCCCCAAAAGCCTGTTCTAATTATTCCGACCCGTATATCATAGATCCCATATAGATCCCTTATAGAGCCCCTTTAAGGAACCCTTTGAAGGAACCCTATTCTAATCATTCAGGCCCTTATGGTGCCTCCATCCACTTGATGGCTTCGCGCAGCTTCTTCTCGGCCCGGGGCACCCTAAGTGTCCCAAGGCTTCAAATATACCTTAAGTTATAGTAGGATCCCTAAATATACCTTAAGTTATAGTAGGATGCCTAATATGATTTACGGTATGTTCCCTAATTAAGGGATATTGGAGTCTCTGGGTGCCCCAAGGTTCAGGAACGCAACGCCACAAGAAGCAAGTGCAACAGCAAGCAATCATCTAGCTACACCATCAATAACCAGCCCTCTCTGGATAGACATAAGAAACATAGTGAGATAGGTGTAGTAGGGAGATAGATAGGTCGATAGATAGATAGATGGATAAATAGATAGATAGCTAGAGATATGCATTGATGGATGGATCGACAGAGAGACAGATAGGCAGGTAGGTGGATAGATAGTGATAGATAGTAGGAGTTCGGAGGCTTGGGGGCCTTTTGCCCCGAGCTTCCCGGGGGTCTGGGTCTACGAAGGGGCTTGGAGGCTATCTTATAGGGGCCGGTATAAGTAGATGCTGCAACAGGGAGTCAAACGGGTTTTGCAGGCGGCTCTGGAGGGTGTCAAGGCGGGGGAATTTGATACCACCCCCTCACGACAACTATGTTGTAAGCCGTTATACGTTTGCGCAGGGATGACACCCCGTGGCCTGCGGTGCTGAGTCTACTGGCACTTCTCGATTCCATCTCAACACCTCAAACAACTGTCGAGCTGCAAAAGCTGCTAGGGGTTGCAGGTTTCAGGTTCAAGGAGTTGTAGGGTTTCAGGTTTTGGCATGCAGCCGCTCTCCCTCCGTTCGTCAGCATCATCTCAGCCAGCCACTTCCCCTTCTCAGCTCGGAGAAATCGGAGCAAGGTGCAGTTGTCCACCTGCAGCCAGATTGTCTGCTCCTCCTCCTCCTCCTCCTCCCACTACGACTATTGCCACCGCCACTACCACCAATATTGGATTGTCTTCTTGCTGACAGTGAGACCGATTATGATGTTTACATACTGTGAGGAATGATGACTACTGGTGGAAATGACGACTGGAGACATCTTGATGGCGGTGCTCGTCATCATGATGACGGCAGCACAATGGCTGTCTGCGTGATGATCAAAATTATGCTTCGCGGGAGGGTCTTGCAGTGAGTCTTCTCATGGCATTTTAAATCGTACAGAACCTGTCTTCTTGTGGTTCTGATTCTCATGACCGTTCTGGGCACTATCGGTATCACAACAGCCATCCAATCCTTGTTGCGGGCCACCAAGCCCTAATGTCACGAAGCTGCCCCGCCCTGTGACGGTGTTGCTCGCGGATGTCGACAACCTTCTGCCGGAGTTCCTCGAGCTTGTCCGCCTCCATGCGCGGGGGGCATGCAGTGCGCTCAAGCATCAAAGCCTTGGTTACGAGAATCGGGGGTGCAAGGTTGGGAGGTTCCATCGTTCAGGCTCTCCAACTACGCTTGAAGCTTCATATCAATCACAACCTAGGATAGACCCTATATAAGCCTAAATAGATCCTCGTAATAGGGTCGATGCAAAACTATACATGGACTCTTAAAAGAGGCACCAGAAAAACCTTCAATGGGATCGAAACAAGGCCTCGCCCTCGCGAAGCTCTGGCACTTGCAACCAATCTGCCTCCTGAAAAGAGCGCTTTTGCTTAGGGCTTAAGAGTCCAGGCTTTGTGCCTTTCGCATTTATTTGGTTGAGAGTCTGTCTCTGTCTCTGTCTCTGCCCCTGCCTCTGTCTCTCTCCCTCTCTCTATATATATGTACATATATATATATACACGCACTTGTCTGTATGTCTGCATGAATGTATGTATGTATGCATGCATGTATGTATGTACGTAGGTTATGTATGTATGTATGTATGTGTGTATGTGTGTATAAATGTGTGAGTGTGTGTATATATATATGTACATGTATATATATATATATATACATATACGCATATACGCATATATGCATATGTATATGTATGTGTTTAGGCATCTGTGTCTGTATCTTATCTGTAGCAGTAGCTGTGTCTGTCTGTATGTATGTAAATGTGCATATGCGTGTATCTATGTATATATATATATATACACATGAATATATATATACACATATATATTATACATATCAGTGTGGGCTGCGGGGCATATTATGCCTCAATATATTCAGACCTAACTCCGGTCCGGTTGGGCTTGAATTGCGCGGGGCACCGTAGTCTCCGTGGAGGAAACCAGAGCTTGAAGATAATTCTTCCAAGCAAAGATGGGGTCGGTTAAGTGACTGGGTTTAGTGTCCGTCTTTGCCCACGCGACCATCGGAAAACATGAGCGATGGGGAGGCCAACCTGAGAATGTTAGTGACTGTTTCACCGGCTCATGCTGCGGATGCCTGCCTGCTGACCAAGGTCAACTGACGGTCAGATACCTGTTCATCTGCGAAAGCTCTCAGCCTCCGCATGGCAAGTATCGACACACCGTCATCATAAGCCGCGCTAAGTCGACAGGCTATCAAAGGTTTCAAGCCCGCGACGTGGTGCCCTTCAATGCCTTGTCTTCCAAGCCTTTCTGATCCCCTCTGCAGGCCCCAAACCGTGAACCCTAAACCCAAAGCCCCAAAACCCTGAACCCTAACCCCTCAACCCCTAAACTTTAAACCCCTAAACCCCTCAACCCTAAAACCCCCAATAAACCGCTAAACCCCTCAACCCCTAAACCCCTAGTAAACCCTTTAAGCAGTCCTCGATACTGAGCGGCTCCGGGGGCCCCTTGGACGGGTCTAGCGCATCCGGCCTGGCTTTGATTGGGGCCGTTTTAGGGTTTTTTGGGGTGTTTAGGGGTTTTCAGGGATTTATAGGGGTTTTAAGGGGTTTAGGGGTTTATAGAGGTTTTAGGGGTTTGGGGGTTTTAGGGTTTAGGGTTAAAAGGTGTTTTTAGCGGTTTCAAGGGTTTTATAGGCGTTTTAAGGGTTTTAGGGGTTATAGGGTTTTTAGGGGTTTAAAGGGGTTTATAGGGGTTTCTAGGGGTTTTAGGGTTTTTAAGGGTTTTTAGGGGTTTCAGGGGTTTATAGGGGTTTTAAGCTTTAGGGGTTCAGGGATTTAGGGGTTGAGGTAGGGGTTTAGGGGTTCAGGGTTTAGGGGTTCTGAGGTTTAGGGGTTTAGGAATTTAAGGGTTTTAAGGGTTTAGGGTTTGGGCTTTCGAGGGTGTTGGGGAAGGAGACAAGAGCAACACAGTAGGAAAACCATGATATCACCACTGTTGCTGCGTGTTCCCACTTTCTCGAAGGGTCGAGCCATGGGCCTTCTTTTATGAATCGATCGCTCTCTGCGGACAGACAGCGGTGAGATTGCGAGTCTCTTAGAACACTCTCGGCAGTGTCGCAGCATGCTGCTGCTGGTGTGGACCTGTTTGCACCTTGTTGATTGTTGGTTGTCCTCCGCGTTGCCCGATCTATGCACCCGACATGTTTATTTATGCACCGTCTCGTCTCTTTGCAGCTGTAGACTGAAGCCCCAACCAAACAGCAGCTGAATCATGTGACCGCACGGCGTGTACCTCTGCAGCCATGTTCACCAGAAGGAACGTTGCTGTTTAATTACCTGCCTTAGGATTGAACCCCAAAACGCGAGTTGCCATCGCAGCCTGTTCAAATCACTGTTGTTGGGCCTTAGGCCGGTGTACTTGCAGCTTCCGTAGCCAATGGTCCAGCACCTGCGAAAAGATTGCTCGCTTGCATTGGAGTTTCGGTTTTATGTTTATCAGGTCCACGTCCCTCAACCTGTGTGCACACAGCCTAAATGCCACTGGTATTGAGGAAAAGCCTCCGGGTCTGACAGTCTGAAATTGTAGCGATTGTGGTTTCCGTGCTACTGTCAGAATCCAATACGTAAGCTGAGCCAAAGTGGCGTGCCATGCCATACTCTGAATGCAAGAATGCTGGCTATCTCGAAAACCGATTGCACATGGACATTCTTTGTACGCGTCTGTCTACATGAAACTCAATATCATGTCTTTGCATGTTTCCACACTTACTAGGTGTGTGAAACGTTACTTGCACATTGAGTGGATGTAAATGAGAGCGACAGAGAGAGAGAGAGAGAGAGCGAGCGAGAGAGAGAGAGAGAGGGAGAGAATGCAATCTATCTCCCAACTAGAAAGTCGAACTGTTGTGGGGAGTCATATGGAATGTGCCCAAGTGCAAGGACTCTCTCGTCCCGAACCTAGTCAAAGAAATGAATCTCAAACTGAAATGCCCGGCCACAACTTATATATATATGTATATATACATATAACCCTTCGAGATTAGCATCAGGGCTTTGGGATGCACTATAGGTCTCAGTTTACAGGAGCTCTCATAATGCTTACATATAACAATACAGGATACATAAATAGCAGATGAACAGATAGACAAATACATGCATCCACACATAAGCAAGTATTAAACACGTAAATAGCTATATATGTATATATGTATGTATGTATGTGTATATACATATGCATATGTACATATGCATTTGCATACGTGCATTCGTGCATATTCGCCTCTACAAGCATATGCATATATGTATATGACCATAAAACTCTAGATGTATATGTATGTATATGTATATGTATATTTATATGCATATGTATATGATCTGTATGTGTATATGTGTTTGTATGTACCTGTACATGTACATGCACATGTGTGTGCATGCATGTATGTATACCTGTAAAATTACATATGTGCACAGGTATACCTGTATGTCACTACGCTGTTATGTGTTTTACGTAACTAATCATGTATGTACACCACCGAACTCCAGGCACTCTCAAGGCCCTGGCTTCTCTGCGTCATCCACGACATCCGACTCTGAGACTACGCGCTGAAAGTTAGCCTCGGGTGTTGACATCTTCAGGAAGGTGGACGGGTAAGGAAGAGGCCTTTGTACCTTTTAAGAGGCCTTGGCGTGCATAATCGTATACTCATAGGAAGGAGAGTGTGCAGGCTTCCATATCACTCTCAGAGAAGAGTGGCCACATCGTGGCACAGTAGATCGAAACTTCCGCAACTCGCTCCCACTTCAAGGTTCGTATTGTAGACGCTGAGACGAAGGATGCAATCTGCGAGATGGCGATGATGTGCTTGATAGATTTTGGAATTCAGGGCCTAGGGATTTACTGGTTAAGGGTTTACTTGCTGCTTAGGGATTTTGGGGTTTAGGGCTTCGGGCAAGAGGTTTGGGTGGTGTCAGTGCATTTGGACGGAAGAGCCGCCAGCAAAGGGGACCAATCTTCCCTCGAAAGAATCGATGCCCTGAACATTCTAAAGTCGACGCCCTAATAAAGTCCCAAAGCGCTAAACCTTAAACCCCTAAATCCCAAACCCTCAACTCGAAGCCCTAAACCCTACGACCCTACGACCCTAAGCCACTGAGCCCAGGGCCGTGTTCGGCCATTTCTCAGGCGCGTCCTCGGGAGCCTGCACCACAGACATCTGGACCCATGAGATCGCGGGCCGTCCTTGCCTTACCGTACCCCCAAAGCACGACGACAACTACTACTATTGTTATGATTATTGCTATTAGTACTTTCATAAGTATTTGCTGCTGCTGTTACAATGACATTATCTCAAAACCCACCAACTTCACTAAACCCCGAAACCCCTAAACCGAAAACACCCGCAACCCTCGACGCCCACCCCTCCCCCCTCCCCCCTCCGAAATCCCTAAAACCTCAAGGCTTAGTAAGGCTCAGCCCAAAGCCCTCAGACTTGCGCTCCGAACGCCCCAAACTCCCCGACTTCCTACGAGTGTGCCTCGGAAGTCACACCTAGAGGGTTCAGGGTTCACCTGGCCCCCACAAGTATGTAGAATAATAGCTGCTTATCTGTTTTAACAAAAATAGCCGCTTATAGGTGATGGGCCATTGCTTCTCACTTTCTATTAAGATGAATAGCTGGCAAAGGTCAAGCACCTAGTAAGTCGCTCGTTTTGTTGCTGGTGATCTCGATGATGACGCCGAACAAACTGATGTGTGTGATTGGACATTCTAGTGATGATGGCCACGAACGTATGACTGCAGTTCTTGGGCGAGGGTGGGGACGACGCCGATTATGATAATGTTGATGCCGACAACGGTGATGACCATGCAAGCCATGATGACATCGATGTTGGTGGTGAAAAACGAAAATCTGACGATGCTGGACATGCTGACAACCCTCATGTTCTTGATGACGATGCCCCTAATGATGATGCCGATCATGAAGGTCGCTGTGCTGACTTACATGCCGTCCCGGATTTCACCCCACTAGCTTCGAAGACAGGCACACCTAGGGAAAGCCCTCGACCTTCCGCCGGCGGCAGGTATTCGACTGCTTGAGAAAGCCGGCTCCTGAAATGTCTCACATCACAGTTTGCTGACGGTGACACCATCCCTAGATTCCGCCAGCATCATCATCTTATTCCGAAACTACCACCCGTACTTCCGCTTCCCTGGCTGCTTGCACACTTTGCCATCAGACCAGGGGGGACATGTTCAACCTGTGGAGTCAATGGTCCTGCGAGAAGGAGCATCGTTGTGGCGGTGACGACAGTCACATTCGGAGCCTGTGACAGATCATTAAGGACCCTTGTAGTCAGCTGTGTTTTAGCCATTATCGTATGACCATCAACGGTGCCACCTCGCTTGGCAACATACATACCGGGATTTGGGTTTGTAGGCCTTTAGACTTCTGGCGTGTCAGGCTTGCATTCTTTTGGTTTTAGGGTCGTGCATCCACTTGAAGTTTGCGAAGATTTCACCCTTACCGATAACTCCACAAGTTCAACGCAGGCTCACAGACTGCCGCAAAGACACCGGCCCTGGTGTTTGTCTGGCTCGCTGCTTGGGGCTGCTGTCTGTCTCACCGTCCCCCGCACTTCCGCCTTCTTTGCACCAACAGACAAGCAAGAAGGAGGAGTGCTTGATACAGTAACAAGAATCATGAGAACAGGCTCTGGGGGTAAAGACTGCAGCCAAGTAGCATCGTAAGGAGACCAGAAAAAACGATAGTATTAAGAATCATTCAAATCTATATTAAAGTATGAACTGTAACTGACGAACAGGTCGACAGCTCATTCACATCCAACAAGGCCGGCCTACTTCTCACCTAATGCTCGCCGTGTCTCAAGCAAGCGCACGATGCAACTGCCATAGAATCGCAAGATATCACGTTTGACGATGACAACGGCAGTACGTAGTGCTAGTGCATGAAAAAGTCTGCCCGGCTTCTGCTACGTCGTGCAGCTATAGAAGGCCACATCACCATTGGGCTATGTCTCGCCTTGCAGAGCCCTTCATACATTCCAAACATCCCTGCAGTTGTCTCGGATGCTTTGGTTTGTCCGTGTGTCGATATTGGCAGTCCTTCTTTCTCCTGCAGGACACTGAAGCTTTGACATCTACTCTGAAGCCCGAATGCCGGCGGCAAAGGCGTCCCGCCTTGGAATTTTACGATCTAAACGGCTTGAGGAACAAGCCTCCATGTGCAATGCCCGATTCCCTTGCGAGCACCCAACCTCGGCACTGCTCTCGTGAGCCCCGACGTTGCCCAGAAAGAACAACATCAGCAACGCACCAAATTGGCCTTGCATCTTGCTGAGTTTTCAACTGCGGAGTCAAGTCATTTGGTACAGGATTCAAGCTTATGGTTCGGCAGATCTCGCCACATGATGGTACTAACACTTTGCCACTACCTCAGCATGTGCCCGTGATGAGAGGTAGATTCATTCACAGGCAAGAATAAGAACCAGTTTCAAATGCTGTAGCGCGGGCGTACCGACAAGATCTCCTGCCATCCTTTCACAACAACATTCAAGATTATCCTCGTATTGCTCTTGGATGTTCTCAATGCTGTCGCGCTCAGCAATCGAATATGCCTATGTTCCGAGAGATGCTGAACGTCCTGCAACGATTAGAGCTGGGAGCCTCAAACCTAAATCCTGGTCCCGACTGAGGAACCTTTGTCATTGTGCATGACCCTTATCGGAGGAAGTTGGGCCCTTATTCCCAGTTCCGGGATCAGGTGAAAACGAGACCACAACTTGCCTGGGTTTAGGATTAATGGCATTGGCTGTCCAATGTCGAAATCACACTATTGTGTGGTGTCTGCGAATGCACACTCTCATTATAAGAAAGACGAGAACTAACACGTTGCGAAAACAGTGTGCAGACATACCCATAGATTGTAGCACTAGGTCCACTAGGTCACTTGGCTTGTCTCACAACTCAACCACGTGCAAGCTAAATCTATAGCTTGGCGATTACTTCAACATTCGGCTAATCGAGAACAGCGAAACGAAGCGTGCTAGCCATCGCTGCCATGCCGCAGGTTGTCTCATGAGAATACCGACATGATGCTACAGTGCAGATGCATCATACATGACCGAGCAGAAGAACCAGCGAGCGGCAAACTCCTGATGTCTGTAGATTGTGAAAGTGCCAAGAAACACTGGCTTGATTTTGGTCTGGGATTCAAGAAACATTCAATGATGCAACTGCATGGTAACACGCCCGGAGGAGCAATGCCTACTGCAATCTTTAGCATTGACATGCCTAGAAAAAACGAATGAATGATACAACATAACATTAGGCGACATTGGCTGCATTGCTTACGTTTGCCTTGTACCCCAAGCACATGGACACTTCGGAGTGATTCAACGACTTCGGATGCCTTCGATTCGCTTTTCAATAAGGATTGCCTGTCCCTCAACCCTCAAGGCCCAACACTGCTACACAAACCCTACTCTAAACCCCGAAACTCTACATCCTGAATCATAAACCTTAAACCATAAACCCCTAAACCCTAATCCCACCCTACATCCTAAATCATAAACCTTAAACCATAAACCCCTAAACCCTAATCCCACCCTACATCCTAAATCATAAACCTTTAAACCATCTGCCGTAGACCCTAGACCAACCCTTGGCGCTCCGTTCGGGCAAACGCTCTGAGGACGAGGCGGCGCAGCCGCAGGTGGCCGAGTCGAAGCGGCAGCGAGGAAAAAAAGAGAACTGAAGTACAATATAATATGTAACAGAATTTGAATGTTGTGAAGTGTAACACAGTATAATAAAACGTAGTGGTTGGAATTGGAGGGGATACCATAGCACGGTGATCGAATACTTTCGGGCGTTTTTGTAGTACTGTGTAATACTTTCGGGCGTTTTTGTAGTACTGTGTAATATTATGTTTTTGGGGGGCCTTATAGATCTAAGGTTGTAGGGCCTTAATCATCAGCATAGGTGTAGGCGATGGCCAAGGTGCCGAGCCATGGAGAGATTTGGTCTGCCAGGCCGTTAGGCTGGGAACCTTTAGGAAGAGTACTACATAAATATTATATATGAAAATTATTCAGGCTTCTCTAGTATAATATACTATAATATGCTACACTGAGGTATAAGGAACCCTAAGGAATAGTACTACATATGTGTGCTAATTATTTAGGCTTCTCTAACATACGATAACCCCAAGGGTCCAAGTACCCAATAATCATATACTCTCCAAAATCCTAACCTACATAACTACTATCCTAAAACCGAGTACCTAATTATTGGGTGCTTTGGACTCTTAGGATAATGTGCTACACTGACGTTCTAGCGTTGCCTGGCTCTGGTTCTCTACAAACCACCTGCCTGGCCTCTGCTCCGAGGCTCCAGAGAAGCTGCGGAATGCGGAAGCTCACTGGAAGACACAACAATGCCCGTATATATATATATATATATATGTATGTATATGTATGTTATACATATACACACGCATATATATATATATATATAACCTGATAAACGGCATCATATTACACAGTGCGACCGTGGGGATCCATAAACTACTTACAGCGACAGGTTTGAGGTTGGGGGGGGGCTTTAGCCTGTTACAGAAACTCATCAAGACTTGGTGGTGGTCACTCACACGAAACGATTCGCCCTAACAAGCGACGATGAGGCATGCAGGATCTGGATCAGAGTATCAGCCGCTTCTTGATCTGCCCACGGGTATAATGTCACGACCACAGTAACGCACATTGCACAACTGCAGTACCTTTCAGCCTTACTTATCAAGTCCCCTGATCCACGAAGTAAGGGAGACCGTATCCCGAGGTCCCCCCATAAGCAGGTGCTTAAGAGCGCCTCTTTCTTGGGTTATCTTGCGGTTAAGGCCCAGAAAGCAGGGTTCGAGGCTGCTTGCGACTTTAAGGGTTTAAGCGTCAAGGCCTTTAAGGGCTTTCGGATTTCAGAGCTCCAGGGTAATTCTAGGGTGTGAGGGTTCAGGGCTCTGGGTGCTCAGAGGTTTAAGGGTTTCGGGTTCCTGGCTGCAGGAGTTGTTCCAAGTCAGGGCGTCGTTGTGGCTAGTATAGATGCCGGACGACTTGATCTGGGGCTTATGAGTAACAAGATGTTGTGCTACCTTGCTTGTACCTACCCCCAAGTCTTCTTTCCCCACATCTCTCTGCCCCCAACCAGCCAAACCCTTTACTACGCCCCATGATTTCTTGAGTAGCCAGAATGGGATCCGCACGTCTGAACACACCGGAATCTACACCCCGCGTTGTGCTTAGGGTGTATATGGGGGGCGGGGGGGGGGGGTGGGGCCACATGGGTTTTGAATAAGAACAGGGTGATGTAAGGATTTTATTCCCGCCTCATTTCTGGAGACTGGGACGGGGGTTATCCCACATGGCGGCGCTTGCCCGCACCACGTGTGCTGACNGGGGGGGGGGGGGGGGGGGTAGGTCCACATGGGTTCTGAATAAGAACAGGATGCTGTAAGGATTTCATTCTCGCCTCATTTCATGAGACTGGGACGGTGTTCATCCCATATGGAGCTGCTTCGCAGCACCACTGGCTCTACGATCGGGGACGATTACCGCTGCTGCTCTGCTGCTCTGCTGCTGCTGCCGCCGCTACTGTCACTGCAACTACCACTGCTAATTCTGGCTACTCCTACTGCTGCCGTCGCTCTTCTGCTCTGCTTCGGCTTCTGCTGCTGCCACTCCTCCTCCTCCTCCTCCTCTATGCTTCGACTAACCCGACGACGACTGCAACAACGACGACAACTGCCACCACTACCTATCATGATGCTTACAAGAAGAATGGGGGCCGCATACAATCATCTCTTGAGGATTGGATACATTCGCTTGCCCAAAGGCATCTCAATTTCGACCGCGGCATTCCCGCGCTCGTAGAAGTAGTGATCCTGGCTTCGGGACTGTGCATATTCATATACATATAAATACATATACATATACATATGGGTCTACGCAGAACGCTGTTCTGGGGTTTCCAGAGAGCTTCTCTTGACAATCCGTCGCTAGCCAGGGATTGACCTCAAGGCAAACCGTCAAAGCTAACCAACCCGAAGATTGCAATCACCTCTTAACTTTGGAGGTCTTAATAATTAGAAAAGGGTGTTGGGGCCCGATATACTATAATATTATAATAAGGAACCCCCCAAAATAGGAGTGGCAATTACTTAGGCCCCTACACTAACCCTAAACCCATTCTAGTGACTCTAGCGCCGACGGGCAGATCCATGCCCCCCAACCCCAACCTTATATTAATTTCTAAAGATACACATACATACGTACATGCATACTATAATATATATACATGTAATATGTGTGTGTACGCACTACCTATATATCAATCTATGCATATGCCTCATAACGGCTTAGCGCTGGGACATTTAGTTTTGGGGCTCCTCTAAAGAAAAGGAACCCCTAAACTGGCTCCGAACCCCGAAACCCTTCTACAACACTAGACCCTAATCCTTTATGGAACCATTCTCAAACCCATAGCACCCACCAAATCCGGGCCGTTTCAGCCCAGAAAAGACGTCGAAAAGGCCTCTCAGACCGACTCATGACTTAGATTATAAACCCTAAACCGCTTTATCGCTTTTTTGTGAGTTGCTTTTATCTTGAACATCCGAAGTGCCTACCCTTGCTGACAGAACGAACCGAGTTTCGGGTTCCAGGGGGCTTCTGCATTCAGGATTTAGGGTTTAGGGTTAGCATTCATGAAACTCGTGATTTGCGAAACCCCAAATCACCAACAGTGCTGGCAAAAGAGCTAAACTCTAGAGCCCTGAATCCCTAAACCCCAAAACGCCGTCGCCTGACAGGGTGCGCCGGAAGAGTGGCCGTCGGCGCGCTTGTAGCCTCGCGACCTTTGGGGAGTCGAGATGAAGGGTTCAGGACTGGTATGTGTTGGGCCTTCGTGAGCTTCCAGACCGGATAAGTTTCAGGGTTTAGGGTTTAGGGTTCTGAATCCAGGGCTACAATAAAATTCCACTTCATTTCATCGTCTTGCACTTGTCGTCTCAATTGGAATGAGGAGGAGTTGCATTGTCCCTTGGAAGCATGTGAACGTCCTGTAACCAAACATGCGCTGAGCTGCTGTGATCACGCAACCCTAGTTCGAGCCAAAGAACAAACGGAACCTACCCACAGGGCTGGTAATGTAGGGGCCTTGATAATTCGAATAGGCTTCCTTCTAAAGGGGTCTATATATCGGGTTATTATAAGGGACCCACAAGGGTACTAGAATGTAGGGGCCTTAATAATCAGACTGGGGGTTTGGGGGGTATATTTCACCACAGTTATGATAAGGAGCCCCAACACCCTATTCTAATTATATATTAAGGTCCCTACATTGCTTCTGGCCGGGCTTGTAATTCTGTATAAGGGTTTCAGTTTTGAGGATAACATTGTGCTCGTCTTTTCCCGGTAGTGATCATTCGCAAACGGGTCAGCCCTGTGGAGGTGTTGGGCTTAGGGTTTAGGGTTTAGGGATTAGGGCATCCCAAATGACCATGACAATCGAACCGGATCCCGCACAGCGTCCTGCAAACAGCTCCACAAATGCTAGAGCGCTGAGACGCGCAGCGGCCTGGATCCTATTTCCAAGTTACACATCTCAGACAGGAGCTACGTCTAATACTCGCATAAACTCGCCTAAGAAGAGCTGTGGCAGTAAAGAGCAAGATAGTGCAGCAAAATACGACACAGCAGAAGGAAGGCTGCTACGACTATCCACGAGCACCATTTCCTCTCCAAGTATCAAGCAACCAGCTTCGTTGCAGCATCTCAGAGTGCCATCCAAGACTAGTGAAGAGCATCAGAAGCAACGAAAATTGCATGGTGCGGAAGATTCTAAGATAGACTTTCTGGCGCGAAGGTGCCTCCGTTCTGTTGCGAGAATCGCTTGTTGCATACGTCTTGGAACCAACCCCCGTGGATCAGAAGCTGCCGCGCTCAAGAACTGCACACCAAGGTAGCTGCAGCTCTGCTTTTTGCCGACGGAGTCATCAAAAAATCAAAGGGGCGGGGATCCACAAGACCACTTAACTGCAAAGCCTTACCTTCTATCATGGGTCTCTTTGAAGCCCCTCGGCGAGAAAGCAAGTCTCCAAGTTCCAAACCACAATTTCGGTCGCTGGCATCTTGGAGCAGTCTACGCAGGTCTAAGCATTCAGGAGGTATCAACAACGTAGTTTCCCGGGGACTTCCGAGAGTGATCGGCCCGTCATTGTGTGCTCATGGTGTTGTTTCTGCAACGGCGCAGGTGGGTGAGGAGGCAGGGATAATGATTGATAATGATTCAACTTCTCACCTTTCTTCTCCGAAATCCGCGAAACCTCCAAGGCACAACACCGGATCTCCACGATCCTGATGAAGCTGCCCATGCACCTGCTTACCAAGCAGATGTTCGCCACACGGTCCAACAGCTTCCCAGCTTCAGACGCGATGGGACTGTCTGGAGCTGGCATGTTGTCTTCCGCCGTCTTCGTGTCGGCGCACTTTTTGATCTTGTCTTGCTTGTCAAGCAAGGCTTTCTGAAGATGATCTCCCTGGCTCTGCTCCCCACGGCTGTAAACACGATTGCAAAGAAGTTGGAAAGCAGTTGTACAAAGTGCAGCGGAACAAGCAAGGATGCCACCACCAAGAGAGTTGCACGGAAGACTTCCGTTGAGCTGCAACCCCACCAACTCCACGTCTCAGCACACTCCTTTACATGCAGCATCGGAGCAACAAACTCCCGCGGCAAGACCGAAGGTCCCATGGGCCTGTCAAGAGACATAACACTGAGGCCAATTCCGTAGAGGAGCTCCAAGAAGCAACAGTACACTGTCCAAAGGGTCAAGCGGAACAAGATGAACAGGCCCTCCGGCCAGCCTTTGCCACGTTTTGCGGAGTGACCTTTTGCCGGCAGGAAGTTGAACGTGTGGAGCCCAAGCATGACTAAAGTGGGTGACTTCACACAGAACTCCAGCACCTGTAGAGAATTTCCATCATCATCCAACGTTGCTCCGTAGATATTGATGACACGTGTGCCAGAGTGTAGAAGAACAGAGTCACGGCTGGATGGAGCATGTGGCTGGTGATGGCAAAAGCCGCAAACTCATCGGCACATGCAGCGACAAGGTACAACTCGTAGAACGATGCTGAACCTCGCTTGAACCCTGGTCGGACAGCCTTTAGCGCTTCAACGGCCAGGTGATCGTAGGAATGCAACTCTTGAGCCACTCGGCCCTTGGCCGCCCCGCTCGACGAGCGAAAGAAGTTGCAAAGCCCGTTTAACGCCTGGTATGGGTCAGCGTGATGAGGCAATTGCCGTATGCCCCAATGAGTCCAGTGGCAGGACCTTCAATGGTCTGCTCCAGGAACATGATCCAGCTCCATGTTTTCGACGGCACACCAGTACTGATACTTTCGCGAACCTCCTGGCACGGTGTTGCATTCTTCTCAAGCAGCTTCCTTGCCTGATAATGCATGGTTACCACCACATAGCCGAGGAAGAGAATGAAGAAGAAGGTATCGCCGTCTTGGTAGAAAGTCACAGCTTGATAACCGTCAGAGAGCACACCCCAAAGGAGACCAACAAAGTGCACGTAGATGCCACCGGGAATGGGCAAGTAGATGCCCCTGCCAATGCAGTACCAAAGCGTAAACTTCTTTACTATCTAGTAGCCCATGTGGACGCGACTGTGGAATGGCAATCTCAACTGCCGGTTTACATTGAGGCCGTACCTGCACTGCTGCTTGTGCGCTCCGGGCCACGGCTGGAGGAGGACACGGCTGCTTTGCTCGGTGCGGTTTGCTTGCCTTTTCCTGCACCCTTCCGCTCGCACAAGATAACGCGCCTCCATTCCGGCGGCACTCCCAGGACGGCTTGATCCACAAATGCTACAAGTAGAGCCAAAACGGAGATGTTTCAAGATTTCTGGCCAATGCAGGGAAGCACGAGCCTGCATTCACCCTTCACCATGCCTCCAAAGCAATGTTGGCAACAGTACAGAAAGCGGACGGGAGATGCATGCGATCAAAGCAAAACTTACCAAGGCCAAAGGTCCAGACCACTCGCATCTGCAACTAGATGCAAACCGAGGGTGGCAAGCAGAGCTCTGGTAGAGCCACCACAGTGTCTGATGGAGGTTTTCGGTTTCCGGCGTCCTCTGGGTAGCCACGTAGTCGACGCACCTCGACCTTTCTGGCGAGCTTCAGCTGAAACGTAGAGGTGAGCATTGCGGGCAGCTTCTGGCACAAGCTGGGAACATGACCAGGTCCAAGATCGTACCATCAGCCGCTGGCATAGTCAACTTGCAGGCTATGTCCTCCAGAGGGGATGTCTCGTCAAGTTCCAGGGACGAGCTTGCCGCCAGATGTTCAACCAGTCCAGCCAATCGAAAACGATCAAACGAGGCCAATATCAAGTGAGCCCTTCTCTTTCTAAGAGAGATGAACTGGAAGGTTACCAACAAACACGGGTGAGCTCCGCACTCTCCCTCCTTTGCCACGGTGCCTTCCAACTGGCCAAGCCTCGGGCAATCGCTGCCACTGCTATGTTTTCGTATGCTGGGTTGGTATGAGGGTTTGGGGTTTAGGGTATGCTGGGTTAGTATGAGGGTTACTATAGGGTTTCAATATGCAAAGAGGCGAACAATCATCACCATCAGAACCATTGCTTAGGAATGTGATCATGGTGATTTCCATATCAATACTACTCTAATATTGAGATTGGTATTACTGTTGTCATCATTCGTGCTGTCTGCAAAGTAAAGTAAGGATAAGCTTTCATCATCATAGCCAGAAGCATGTGGCTTCCAACGATGCACATCGACACAACAGTCTGAATGGCTGCAATCATCTCTCGCAAAAAAATGGGATTTCTACATAAACCCTGGATAGCACAACGGGCCTCAGAAAACCCAAGGTTGCTCTTTTTTCAGATGGGGACGCAAAGCGCCTCTGATCCCCAGCCCTAAACCTCAACACCCTAAACCTCACTGGCCCAAAACCCAAGGAAATAAAATCTGAAACTTTCAGAATCGACTACCTTATAAGAACCCCAAAAGTTGAAAAGTTGAGTCTACAGCCAATAAGAAACCGCATGAGGGCCATCCAGGGCATTACACCTGTGAGGAAAGCTTCGGTTGGAGCCTGCGTGCATTCGAACAATGTAGGACCTTAATAGCTAGACTAGGGGCTGTATAGCATAATAGAACATTCCCATCAAATACAGGAACACATATTCTTTCCACTGACCCAGACTCCTACATTAAGTATATAGGTGTTGGGAAGACAGCCCATGAGCTGAGCTCGCAAACTTGTTCCGCTCGTGTTTGGTCTTGGTCTTGCCGGCTGCTGGCACGCCATCTGACCTGGGCCATGGCGAAAGCTGAACTCAGGGCTCGATGGGGATTTAGAGTACATAGGGGCCTTCAGAATTAGAATAGGGTTCCCTTAACAGGGGTCTATCAGGGTTACTATAAGGATCTATAAGGGTACTGTAATATAGGGGCCTTAAATAACTTAGAATAGGGTTTTGGTGCCCATTATACTGTAATTATAGTCAGGAATCCACCAAACTAGTCTAGGTAATTTTCAGGCCCCTATATTACAGCACAACATGTGCAGACTGTTCTTGGCGCTCCGTAGAGTCGAGGCTTATGTGGCCTGAAGGTTGGATTCGGCTAGTACCCGAAATTCGTGCGTTAGGTACAGTATACTGCCTCAGAACTTGACCTTAGCAAGGCATGGTATTTGCAGCGTGTAGGTAGGGTCCAGTATTACCCAAGACTGCTCATTACATCAGCCTCTGGGAAGCAGCTGCTCATTGCAGAGCACCCTGTTCAGGGTTGTAAGGTTTGAGTCTAGGGTTTGCGGTTTAGGGACTCTTTCCAGAATTCGAAACATGCCAGAGAGAGCATTGGCCAAAACACTAGAACCCCTGAGCTCAAACCATTGAGAGATCTGCTTTCCAATACTATTGTGGGGCTCCTTGTTATCATAATTGTAGCATTCTTTACCCCCCAACCCTGTTCTGACTCTTAAGGCCCCTATAATATTAATTAATATTTTTGTATATATATATATATTAAACATGGTATCGAGATCTAACCAAGGCCGGCGCTCATCAACGAAATGGACTCCGGTGCCCATTCTCCTTGCGCTGTGGTGAAGACCTGCAGGGGCAACATATCAAGTCAGCAGTAAACACAAGGGGGTTAAAACCAAATTGGCCCTAGGACTCGTGCAGCTAAGAGCTTAGAGCAGGCACATTGTATGGCGTTTGACTGCAAACCAACTAAGGGAATAAATTGCAAAAGCCCCAAAGCGTGCAGGAGGGAAGCAGTGCACATGGTAACGGCCGTCTGAGGCAACAGGACCTTCGAGATTGCTTTAGGCATCAAACCATGGCAAAATCATGGCCTCGCACATAGTGTAAATGCCCCAAGCCCTGAAATCTCCCCAAACCCCTGAATCCCCAAACCCCACACACCCAAATCCGACTGACAAGGCCCTGAGGACTATGCACCCAAACCCCCAGGCCTATAAACCCCACACCCCATTCACCCTCAAGGCCCAAAGGGCCCTAAACCCTCAGACCGGGCCTCCTCGCTCGCAGCTCTGGCAGAAACGGCCTAACGAAGAGGCATAGTGCTGCCTTTGCTCCCACCTCGAGTTCATAGATACGAGCTTGAGGGTTTGAGAGCTTAAGGTTTAGGGTTAATGATTTAGCATTTGGGGGTGCAGGGCTTTGGGATTCAACTCCGTAGCCTTGTCCTTACTTAAAGCTTGATCGCAAAGGACAAAAATCACCCTGGACATGCACCAAGCGGAATCTGAAGGTACGGGTCGTAGTGGTCGTCGTCGTGACAGTGGAGGATGCTGCAGTACTAGAAGTATGTCCAATATGGGAGTCCCCGAAAATAGGGGGTACCATATTTTGGGGTCCTTATAATAAGGATCCTACTATTTAGGGTACTATATTAGGGTCCCCTATTTTCGGAAGCTCCCATATGTCGCAGCGGCAGTTGTAACAGCTGTCGTCTTTCTGGCACTGACCCATGGGCGTCACTCGTGCACAGTATAGTCTCGGAGGACGAGCAGGCTTACCGCTCGTCGTCATCACTGTTATTATGATAACAGTATAAACTAACACAGTAGGTGTTATTGTTATTGTTACTACTACTACTACTACTACTACTGCTGGTGTTGTTGTTGTTGTCAATGTTATGAATAATGATGATACCAATAACAATAATAACCACAGTAACATTATGAGGATAGTAACAGTTGCTTTTCATTCCCACTACCACTTTCTCTTAATATTATTATGATTATTAACTTGTTGTTCTTCTTCTTCCACTTCTTGTCATTGTTATCACTAGTAACTTGGAATCTCAGAAACAACAACTGCGCAGAACTCAAGGTACTCGGGCCGCGGCAGTTGGGGATGGAGCATCGGGCGGGTGGACTCTCGGTGCGCCACTGCTTCCTCGCGGTCCCGGCACCGTTGAACTTCCCGATGCAGGCGTTTCGCTCGCAGTGATCGGAATCAGGAATTGGGGCCCAGTGCCTTCCAACCGTAAGGATTCGAACATCCTTGGGGTAACCGCTAATTAGTAGGTGATCAGCTGGCAGATGGGCGTCGCTACATCTGCCAGGCAACATTCCTCCGACAGCAGTTCCTGACTTTCATCCCACCAAGACTTAAGAAGCGTCCACACATAGTAAAGTCCTAATGCACCAGAGCGCGGCCTACATAGTTTGCCTCAGCCCGGGTGTCCTGGATGAGATCTCGGCGCTTTACCTGTCCATACAAACACGAAACATACCAATGCCGTGCTGCTGGAGCCGGAATTGAGTGTAAGCTCAAGCTGATGGGTATGTCGATGGGCAATCGGTTAATCATAGGACCCTTAGAGGGGTAGGGGGGAGGGGGGCAGGGGACCATACTTCCTTAATTAGGCCTTACGCAGTCCTTATTATAGGCTATAGGTATTAAGGCCCCCTACCCCTCTGCCCCCCCCCCCCTAAAGGGTCCTTATGAGTTAAGATACTCTCGAGGTAGCATGTACAGTGGTATGCTGTCAACCAGCCAGGAAGGAATTGACCGACAGCCTGAAACCCGGTGTACCCAGACCCGTTCACCTTGTAACCCTACTCCCTAAACTGACAACCCCTAGGGCTCCGGTTGCCTATATTAGTAGGTTACTAGCCATATAATTTGCTATAATTTATACCCCAGTAACCTACTATATAGGTAACTGGGGCCCTAGGGAAACTGACAACCTTAAACTGGCTTTCTGCGAACTCCCGCGCCTCCGCTTCCAAGTTGCCTCCTGTCGGGGAGTGCAGCAGCACGAACTCGCAGGCCTTGCGGAAGCCTTCCTCATCCTGATCAGTGGTTGCTTGTTTTCAGGGCTTGTTAGGGTGGAGGGTTTGAAAACTTTCGGGCGTCCCAATCAGGTCCCAATCTCTCTCTCTCTCTCTCCCTCTCCCTCTCTCTCTCTCTCTCTGTCTCCCTCGCCATGTTTGCACACAAGCGTGCGGCAAGGCTCGGGCAAAACACGAGGCTCCACAGGATCACAAACGTGGGCTGATAAGCCCTCGCCAGTGATGCAAGGCATGTATATCACAAAGACGACATGACCTCAAGTTGTGAAATGCAGCGCTGTTTTCTACTGCTAGCTGCTAGCTAGTCCGAAGATGGTGCAGATGGCGTCGCCCCGCCATGCTCCGCCTTATAACTTAATTGCCACTGGTAAAAAAGCTTTAGAAAATTAGAAAGTCGCCTGGCGCTGGCGGATCAGCGATTTCAAAGGGTCATCGCCTGAGCTCCACAGCCGTAAGGTTTAAGTGAAAGAGTCGCATTTCTCGCACCGCAGATTGCTATTACACGTGGGCAAGAGTCTGCTGCAACTGCTGCTGCGTCCACTGCTACACCGGATCCTACAAGTTTTCCTGCACCTACACCCACCGTCACAAACCTTTGACGTCAAAATTGCTACCACACGACACTGAACTCTCCTTGCCTCAGGCCTCATACCCCAAACCAAAGCCTCGTAGCCTAAAGCCCTGTAAATCTTAAACCCTCCGGCCTCAGCCTGTAACCCCCAAACCAAGCACCGCACCCTCAACTCTTAACCCCAAGCCCCAAGGCCCAAGACACCCGGCCCTCAGCACTCGAAAATAGAAGCCTCAATGATTAGAGTAGGGATGCGGGGTCTATTATACTACTATCGTATATGTATTACTGGCTAGGGTCCTGAAGAGTTACCCACAAAAGGATCGACAATCGAGACTGTGGGTGGGGACTAATGGCTAATGTTAATATCTAGAAAATACTAGAAAAGGGTTTCAAATTGCATTTTCGTATATTGGTAAGGAGCCCTATGGAATGATGCGATGGTCTGTCACAGTATATACATTATATAATGCGGAACCCTATCAGGAAGAATCCTATCAAGTATTCAGGCTTCTATATTACCGAATCCCCCCTGTGAGGATCTGACTCGGCTGGAGTCCCGCGCGACCCTGGAAGTGCCCGGGCACAGACCTTGACGGTCTTGCTCTTCGGGCTGGTGGGTTCAGACTAGAGAGGCCTCAAGAACTAATTTAGTATTCATATCCCCTGGATATAGAGGTCTGAATATCTGCCAGTAGTGTTCACATCGCCTTAGTATAGTCCACCCCACAGCGCTCGAGGGTTTGAACCTGCTTAGGCTTCGAGGGCTCGGGTCTTGGAGATCTCCAGTGCGGCAGACGCGGACCCAGAACCTAAACAAAAAGAACAAAATCCAAACCCCAAAACCCCAAAACTCTGAAACCCCAAACCCTAACCACAAAACCCCTGAAACTTATGGTTGAAAGAACAAACCTTCAGAGAGATGGGGGCCCCTCCCGACAACTGGAACAGGGTTCGCGGAACCGCTCTTTGCAGGGGTTCCATACCCTACACGGCTTCTAAAAGGGTTCTATAAAGCAGGGCACCACATGCACCGTTCCTGGCTGATCCGTGTGTTGCAATACTGTCCCGTGGAGTCCATATGCGTCCTAAGGATAGCCTAAGGATTTGGATGCTTTGGAAGAGCCGATTCGCTAGCCGACGGAAGCTTGCGCGGCTTGCTGGACTATAAGGAAAAACCTCCATCTGGAACAGAGCACGCTGATTGTCCTAGTACTGGTACCTCACTCTTTGAGGCCACATGTCTCGGAACCGAACTCGAAATCGACAAGCCCAAACTAGACCCTGGCAGCACCTCGTGACCCTGCTCGTACCCTTCACTCGACGACTCTGAAGCCTTCTATGCTTGCGAGTTGCGCCGGGGTTGAGTTCAGGTATTTCATGACCTGGTGCCTGGCTGAGATCGGCAGGAAGGGGTGGGGCGCGCAGCTCCGCATCTTTTTTGTTATCTTAGGGCCGGAATACCCAAGCCCCCAAAAAGCCGGCATGTATGCATGTGCTAGGATTATATATGAGCCCAGAAAAGTTAGTCAAAGGACCACGAAGGTATTGCGAATGTGGCTGGCGCAACTTAGAAATTCTCTTGCCTTGCAGGTTGCTTGCAGGTCCCAATCCAGGCAGCTGGATTTCAAAACTGCTGGTGCATAACCTGAAAAGCCTAACATACACGTTAATGGCTTAGGGTTTAGGGAACACTAAACCCTACATCATCACGATTGTTCTATCTACAAGTGGCAGGGCACAAGTATCCAGATGGTGCCACTTGCTTCACCCTAAACCCTCTCTGCGCATGTCCAGCTCGCATTTTTCGTTCTCCCCAAGCTAAACCAGGAAGTCAGTGATGGCTGCCAGCACATCTTCGCCTGGGCAGCGCAAGCGTTGAGACTACGATTCCAAGATCATTGATCGATCCGATGTTGGCTTGTTGGCATGTCGCAAGCCAGGAGTGAATACATGTAGAGCTTTGATTTTTAGAAGTAGCAGTAGCGACGGCTCTCGACGGTACCGCCTGTCAACCACTGAGCAGTGGCAGTTCAAGCCCAATGAGGTATGAACTACCCGTGCAAGCAGCACTACGATCTACAATCCCTAATGCCAAGAATCTTGGCCTACCTTGACTTCCATGTCTCAGATAGTTCTCCCCACGTGCGACGGCCCAGAGGGCACGGTTCGGTGATTCTTGGTGAGCCTTGCCCAAGCTACGTAGGCGGGAACGGATACTCGCGATGGGACTTCGGTGGTTTTGGCTCCTTCTTCCGATGCGAACACGCGACCTGGAACGACGAGCTTCAACGAAACGGAAGCTTTGCTTTGCCCCTACACCCTAAACCCTAAAACCCTAACACCCTAAGCCCCTAAACCCGATTTATAAGCTCTAGACTCGGAGGCTGACCAACACAGACAGGAAGGCAAGACTCGCAGTATATCGAGATGTAAGGCACCATGACGATTCAGTGCACCAAGAAGGCCATTAGGGTTTAGAGTTTAGGGTTTAGGGTCCAGGGTTTAAGATTTAGGGCTGGTCAAACAGCTCGCGCTCAAGTCACGAGGCAACAGATTCCAAGAAGACTAAACACAGTGCAATAATACAAGTAACGGTCACCGCTGCAGTCCAAACAGGAATGATCGTGATCATGAGAAAAGCCACTAGCTACAAGCACAACAGCAACATCAACCATGAGGCACAAAGAACCTGGCACCCGAAACATTCATCTACGCCGCTGAACCAATTTCATGTGGCATGTTCTAAGCTGTGGTACCCCCTTTCGGCACCGTACATCTACTAGTACCAAAGTTTTAGACGTCTAAGGGCCTGCCCCATCCTACTCCCACACAAAACTTGCAGCAAATCAGACCCAGTGACCGGACTGCCACTCAATGACCCTTGCAACGACTTTGGCATCAGAGCCATCCTGCTTCACCTGTCGATCAGTGGTTGTACGTTTAGGGCTTTAGGGGTTTACTGGTTAAGTGGGTGGAATTGGGGCTTTGGGGTTGCTGCTGGTGGCTGCAAAGTGTGGCATGGCATGTTTGCGGTACAAGGTCTCCGGTGTTGGATACCCGGAAGACTGGGCTTTGTTGCGGGTATGGAGCCGATAGGTATGAGAGAAGTCAGCTGTCACATTCTCATGCCAGCTGCATGCCTTTTTCCCTGAACCCTAAACCCTGACACCCCAAACTCTCAAAAGCCCGAAATCCTTCAACCCCAGTCCCCAGCCCTCCTCAGTAGTGTTGCTTCGAACGGAGTATATAGAGCTTAGGCTTTAGGTTTTGAACTGCTGCCAAAAAAGACCAGCCGGAACAGGTAACGACATTCAAGACGGGAAGATCGATTAAGATCACACCCCCAAACCTTGTCCATACCAACCGGTAGTAGAACTCACAAAAAGTCCTAAACCCCAGCCCCTGGGATGGGACCCTAAACTTTAAACCCTAAACCGTATCCCAGAAAATCCGACTAGGGAATACACCTTAAATCAGATTAGGGATCCTACTATATCTGTTTTCAAACTTATATTCCTTGACTAAGGGATATTGGAGTCTCTGGGCTCATCATGCACGGGCTTGCTCCCCTCGTCGGTCGCCTCAAAGGGCCCTTCCAGACGCCTCTTGAGGCCGAAACTCGTCAAGGGCCTCGGCTTCTCAGTCGGCTTCGAAGCCTAACTCGCTCCGATAGGTGTAGGATGGTTGCAGCTGTAGTTTTAGTAGTAGTAGTAGTAGTAGGTGTAGGTGTAGGGTCTATAATTGCAATAAGGAGCCCCCATAATAGTAGAGGTACTTAATTATTAGTTAAGGCCCCTATAGTAGTAGCCTGTCTCTCTGAGACCGTGCAAGTGGCGGGGACGGCGGAGCGCGGCAAAGAAGCACGTCCTCTTTGCCTCAGAGACAGAAGACCCAGCTCTGGGAAGCTAGCCCAGAGCCCAATACCCACTTAATGAGGGATTAGGGTTTAGGGTTTTTGATATAGTTTTAATGATAACATGAAGCCCCTTATAGTTTAAGGTATATTCCTTAGGGAGTACCCAGAGCGACTTTGGACCTCACACGACAAAGCTTGATGTTGTGAAGAGATCTGAAAGCCAAGCCGCGAAGCTCGCAAGCTGGGCAAAAGTCGCCGCCGCCATCCTAGGTTCAGGGTCCTATTTTAAGGCCTTAAGAATTAGAATAGGGTTCCTTTAAAGGGGCCTATAAGGGATCTAGTCCTAGAGGGTTCAGGGCAGTTTAGGGTTCAGGGGAATTCTAACTCCTGGGGGCTTCCTATATGGTGGCTTTTGGGTTGTATGGTCGCAATAGTTTGAGGAGGGTGCTGGAAATATTACAAAGGGACCTTTCACAAGGGGATGTCATCAACAGACAGTTCAACGTTTATGTTGACCAAATGAGTTCATTTTACGATAATTACCGGTTTTCAGGATTTTGACTGACGGTGAAGTATAAAAGTTTAGAAACTTAACTCATGCTAACAAAGGCTTCAGTGTTAACAGCCTTGCAAGGGTCTTATCGCACTGATAGGGTATACGAGGAACGAAGCTTCAGCTACCAGAAAACGCACAGGCGCTACAGAAACAGCTTTCCAGATCGTGGCAACCTCAAGTAAGGCCTGCAACACGAACTTCAAGTAACTTGTCAAACAAGAACTTCAAGTTCTGAAACACGAACCCAGCATCGCCCACGTAGAGCACACGCTGGGGCTGGTAGTCAGCGAGGAGTCGGCGAAGGACGAGGCCCTGGGCAACGAGGGCTTTCAGGGCATACGGAGGTGAGTTTAGGAGTCGAGGGCTCAGGGTTGCGAGCTTCGTAGACCTGCAGACAGTATTATGGGAAGAAGCCATGTATGCAAGCAACACTTGTGAGCCCAACACCTAAGCCCTTTCCACAAAAACACATTTACCCTGCAAGGAGAACGTGAATCCGCCTTGCACAAATTGTCGGGGCAAAGCGGACATCCGTGAGGAGGCCCCTCCTCAGCGTGGGCTGCACCAAACCGATTTATTAGGGAGTAGGGATTGATTTTGAATTCGGCTCTGCATGGGAGTAGTTGAGGGCCTGGCTTACGGTTGCGAAGTATACTGTGTAAGTCACCCAGTTCCCACGTGTCCCCATAACAAAGCGGGTGTTGTTTTGCTCGTATTCAGTGTGAATAAAGATACCCCTCGAAAGGGTGCTACTGGCAAATCGTGGGATCTTTTCAAGGGGCTTCTAGTAAGGATCCCTTCTGGAAAGACTCCCTAATTAAGGAAGCCCCTCTGTGGGGGCTCTACATATTGTCACCTGCTGCAAGTATGACCCGCTTGGCCATGTCTGCTCATCTGTGCACGGCCCGAGTATGTCAACACTTCTTCGGATTCGTGATCAAGAACAGTGCCATGTAGTTTGTAGTAAGGAGCAATGTTTAGAAGTTGCCTTGCTGGATACACGAGCGCGCTCGGCTTCGTTGGTATCACGCTTTTACCGGCGCAGGTAGCAGACACAGGGCCCGCTTCTAAACCGGACTTTCTCTGGGAAGCATCTGCCCAAAAACACTTCGAGATGATATTCTTGAAGTGCGGTGGGAACAGACAAAGCTAACCACAACAGAACACCTAAATTTCAAGTTGTGCTTCGAGAAGCTGCCAAGTTGCATGAAATGGGCGGATGTGCAAACATCCGCCCGAATCGAACTCCGCCGCGTTTGTGATGATCTCCTGTGTAAGCAGAGGAAGGAGTCTGGGTCCTCGCAGGCATGCCTCCTCCGGACCTAGCTTGACGAACCCAGGGTTCAGGGTTTAGGGGTTCAGGTATTTTTCGGTTTAGAGTTTAGGGTTCAAAGGGTTTAGGGCAGGGTTTAAAGGGTTTAGGGTGGTGCATGCTCAAGATATGAGGCAGACGTACCGGCAGTCGTACACATACCAATGCATCAGGCGATTTACCGACGCAGGGGAGCTGGCCTGAAAACCAAGGGATGCCTATGCAAAGGGGCACACGCCCTAGGCCATCCCAGGCCTATGTTTATATATACATACACATGTTTAGGGTGTAGGGTTTAGGGTTTAGGGTTGTGTGTGTCGGCAAACGCATTAGCACTTGCCCTTGCTTCGCGCTCGTGCTAAGAAGCCTAGAGCCTAGGGTGGCACCGGCCTCAGTCATCCCCATGCTCCTCTTAATCCCAAGCCTTTGGGCCTTACCCTAAACCCTTCCCGGCCCTGCGCTCCGAGAAGCAGCTTCGGAGGCCCGCAGATTGAAGAAATGCCTACCAAGGGACGCTGCCTATGTGCACCGTAGCTTGCATAGTGTTGTTTCCGGAGCTCCTGTGAGGTCGGGTTCGAGGTTCGGGGCTATGTAGTATGGAAAATGGGGCTCAGGAGGCCTGGGAAGATCGTCTCAGGGGAACGGAGCTGTGCACTACCCATTGGCCCCATGTAGTTCCTTTTTGGGGTTCATATTTAGAATCCTATAAGGTAATCTCCAAAAGGAACTACTATAGGGCCTATGGGTAAGATGTTGAGGTGCGAGCCTAGAAACGGTGCGCCAACCGCCAACAGCAACAGGATTACACTGCAAAACACATTTGCAAGAATATGACATCTGCTCTGCAATCATCCAGTTGCTCCGCACGGCGACACATTACCTGAATCAAGCAGCTCGCAAGCGAAATCTGGGAGGAATGTGAACAGTCGGGGGAGCTCAATTCACAGCACTGCCTTGGCACACACCTCGGAAAGTCTGCCAAGTACTATAACAATGACAAGCATCACGGTGACAGAATTAGCAAACGCTGCAACAATAAGTCCCTGTAGGTCTCACTACCCGCTTTTGATGCCTGCAGAAGGAGTCTCGGGGACAACCAGACCCCAACAACTCCAAAGCACTAGATACTCCAAACCCTAGGTAACCCCGGCCATGACTGCAGGGCTGCTAGTTTAGCTTGGCAAAACGCTCTACAGCCCTAACTATACACAAGGGTGTTTGGGGTCGGGTAACCTCGTTGCATCGGGTGGCTTGAGTTTTCCGCCCTGGCCTCAATGAACACGGTATTCGCATCGCTGAGCACGATTTGAGCAGCCTGCGAATTGCCCCGACGTCACAAGGCATAGTGATGCGTACTGATACGAGGGGAACTTTGAGTGATAAACCGCAATATATACAGTCTCACACACGATCATATGAGTATAACTTGTGGTCGAAACAAGAGCAGTGTGTCGCGAGTGCTTCTGCAGATGGTGTTCAACACCAACACTCAAATTGAAAATTGCAAAATGATTTATGGTTTAGGTTTACCCACGTCAAGACCCAAACGCCAGAGACCGGAACCTGCCAGAATTTGTGTTCCAGATCAGCACCCTGAAAGCTGTAACACTGTAGGCTACTTCAGTCACGGCAGCATTCAAAGCATTAATGTAGGAACCTGATTAAGAAACCCTGGGCCTATAACCCCCAAATAGTAGGATTCATATAAGGAACTCTAATGAAGGCCCAAGGTTTCTTAATCAGGTCCCTACATTATTTTTGTACCCTTATAGACCCCTTATAGTAACCCTTATAGACCCCTTTAAAGGAACCCTAAATAAAGGCCCAAGGTTTCTTAATCAGGTTCCTGCATTAGCTCCAACTGCCAACCCACAGTCCAAAGCCTGATCCACTTCATAGCAGTGTTCATAAAAGGGGGGCTTAAAGGGGGGCTTAAGGGGGGCTTAAAGGGGGGCTTAAGGGGGGCTAGCCCCCCCCAAAGCCTGTATGTTACTCTTCCCTGAGGGTCCATGTACCCAAATAGTATATGCTTTGGGCGTATTTTAAGGCCAAAGTATATACTATTTGAGTACATGGGCCCTTAGGGCTTCATTTTGGAGAACCCGGGAAGCCTTGTCTGGTGATCTCAGGCCAGAAACACAAGCTCTACAAAGCCTCCGCTTCTGCCGCACGGCGCACGGCTATGAGATTTTCTTCGAAGACAGGCACCTGAGCCCCCAACTAAGGGTTTAGGGCTTAGGGTATAGGGGTTTAGGGCAAAACGGAAAAATAACAAAAATCAGAATTTGGGCTTTGAGTGGTCGGAGGTACAGGACCTATACCTGAAGGTCCCGTGTACCCAAATAGTATATGCTTAGGGCCCAATGTACCTATATAGGGAGTACTTTAAGGCCAAAGTATATACTATTTGGGTACATGGACCCTTAGGGAGAAGGCTCAGGATGATGCCTGGAGGTTTGGGGCTTTAGGGCCTAATACGGTTGATGGTCAAAATCCTGCACTACCCAGAACAAGGAATATACCATAATTCCCATAGTTTAGGGTACTTAAGGTAATGCAGGATTTTGACCATCAACAGTAGGGCTCATCGGCTTCAATGGTCCTGTGCAGGATGTCATGCGGGTCTTCAGTTGCTTCAGGCCCCGGTGAAGACTTGGAGTTGTTTTCGTAAGGTCCCCATTTTAGTTTCATTGTTGGCATTACATTTTAGGAACCTAAACATAAAATTTGTTGAACCGCAAAAATAACTACAATGGCGACTATAGGCAGGGCTTTGCATCTTCAACCCAAGCCCCTGGTTGAAGAACGGTTAAATCACATCGCAAAAACACCCGGTGAAAGCGTTTGCAAATGTCTAGCACCCTGATTTCCTGTGTAAACAGGAATGACGCGCACGGGGCGGAGAAGCCCAAGGGTTCCCTGACAGAATTCATCTGTTGTGGATTTCAATGCAGGCACTTACTATACAGGTGTATATATATATACTTTTATTTATATTTGTTTATACATATGTATATATATATGTGTGTGTGTATAGATGTATAGATCGCAGGCAGCCTCCTGGCCATGTTCTAATCAGTCGTTCCCACAATGGTCATGGCGGCGGCTTCCGATGGGGTCTGCTTGCAATTTACTGTTTACGGACAACTATGGGGGATCATCACGATGTCCACTGCAAGCAACAATCAAAACCCTGAACCCTAAACGCTGCATAGAGAAGACCCTGAGCCAATGCAGAGCTGGAGCACCGAACTGACGCACAGCTCCACCAAGTCACCTTGATTGGGCGGTTTTTGGTTTAGGCTTTTGGGGTTGCCGTTTTAGGATCTGCTAGGGTTCTCATGTGTTCGGAGTCGTCTGCTTCTGACTTCAGGCCTAACCTTAGGCTTTACACCGGGAAACATGCTCTAAACCCTAAACCCTAAACCGTAAAGTTTGCAGTGAATCTTCATTGTCGTTGCAACTGCAGCACCGGGTGTTCTTCATGCCATGAGCCCGGAACCCTGAACCCAAAGCGGGCCCGTAGATCCGAAACCCTTCAATATCAATGAACAGAATTGTCTGACTTCCCAGAGACTCCAAGATCCCTTAATCAGGGAATATACCTTAAATCATATTAGGGATCCTACTGTATTTTAAGGTATATTCCTTAATTAAGGGATATTGGAGTCTCTGGGTTCTCCAGTATCCTAGGGAAACTAAAGGCTGACCTTTGGGACTTAACCGGGATTATCGTACCCCAATAAAGTTAAAGTTCGCCTAATCTACTACTAAGTTATACAGTCTGGCCGCAGTATAGCATGATCGTATTTCTGTATGTTTATACTAGCAGTTATACAGTATGACCGCTTTATAGTATAATCCTGTTTTCTATCATTGTATGATCAGATTATAGTAACTATGACCTTATTGTATGGTCCTATTGCAGTCTTATAGTAACTACTAAGTTATACAGTATGATCCTATTTTTGTATGACCCTATTATAGTCTTATACTATCACTGGGCTTTGAAGTAACCAGGGAGAAAACAAGTATAGACTCTATTTCATGATGGTTCCCTTGAAGTAACAGGTCCCAAAAAAGTATTAAAGTATGGTACCCCAGAGCCCAGATGGGGGTTTCCGAAAATAGGAGAGCCTAATATAGTACCCTAAATAGTAGGATCCTTATTATAAGGACCCCAAATAAGGTACCCTATATATAGTAGGATCCTTATTATACGGACCCCAAATAAGGAAAATAGGGGAGCCTTATGTAGTACCTAAATAGTAGGATCCCCCTAATTTTCGGAAACTCCCAGATCATCGCATTTTGCGGCCAGGTGGCGCGACACGCCGAGATCGAAGAGCGCCTTCATCTGGCGGTCCATCAGAGCCGTCCAGCCATCGCTGCCTTTCTCACTGGCCCAAAACCCAAGGAAATAAAAGTTGAAACTGTCAGAATCGACTACCTTATAAGAACCCCAAAAGTTGAAAAGGTTGAGTCTACAGCCAATAAGCTTTTGGGAATCGAAGGAAAGGGGCTTAGGGTATTTGAGGTTTAGGGTTTAGGGGCTGAGGGTTTAGGGCCTTCGGGATTGGCGTTTAGGGTAACTAAGCAACAGCAGACATAGCACACTGAGTTTACTTATGACTTATGACGGATGTGTGTACGGAAAGACGGACCCAAAATATGACCTAAGGAAAAGACATTGAATGTCAAGATCCGCTGACAATTTCAGTATATCTTAAGAAACGAGAACCACGAAATAGTACACAGCTCCCATCTCGCATTTTGATGCGATCTGTTCATACAAATCATGTGAGAAAAGTTCATACATATCATCTTACCAATATGCAGTGAACCACGAACACTCAGCATGATGAGGGGAGAGTGCCACGCAAACCCATAATCCGAAGGCAGCCATGCTAATGGTTGGAATCATGAAGAATGCAAGGACGACATCAACACATGATCAAACAGTCAACCAGCAACAACAAAGCCAGCGAGGACATTGGCTTCCGGATGCATACGGTAGCCCTTCAAGAAGCTCGATGTCTGAGGAGGCTCTGGTAAAGTGCATCGAAGTCACAGGGCGAACGAAAGTGGGCCATGAGTTCTGGCCGCAGCTTCTCCTTCGCAGTGTCGGAAGCTACAGGATTTGTACGGTGTATGTGTGCTTAAAACGACACTGCAGAGGAAGAGTTCACTTGATCAAGAAGTCGCTTCACTGCTTCTCCATGCTAGGTTTGACACTGAGAGGAGGTTCAAGCTGAACCTTGACAGGTCCTATGCAGAGCTTACATTACATGTACAACATAAGATGCTTTTAAGACACAAGATGCATGACAGTGCTTCGACATGACCAGTTACTGGTACACATCTAACGACCCGTCTACAAGATACATGCGTGACACTATGGACAGATCAATATACCTTCAGGCAAACAAGCAACCCAAAACGCGTCCGAAACCACAGCCCAGTATGGGATCCTAGCCAACTAACCAAGGCAGGAACTACAATGCAGACTATATTATAGGTAATACCTTATAACAAGGACTGCTATGGCTTGTACACCCTGGAAAGCCTCGAATTTAGGGTCCTGAATAAATGGAATAGAGCTCTGGGGTCTGCTGTACTATTGAAACTGTACGTAACAAGTATTCCGACCCCCTCTAGGATCCTTCAGGATGTGGGTTTCTGCTGAGCGCTTTCTTTGCGCCTGGCGGTTGCGTCGTAAGGCTTAGGCTTTTGGGCCGACCTTGCTGAGGTGTCCTCATGCTCTGGAGGCCTTTGGTATCGGGCTTTGGAAATTCCACAGAAGCCAAAATGCAGCCAAGGCTCCACCACGAAGGTATCCTGAGATACTGTACGCATCGCAACAGAAAACCACTCAGTAAGATCAAACGACAACGACAAGACGACGCGGCTTATATGTAACAAATATGTATGCGACATATTTTTGAACAAAAGCGCCTAACTCTTGACGTGTCGAACTTTGCAGGTTGACTTCACGATTGACTCTGCACTCCTGGGCTGCATATGTTACGTGCTATGCATTGCATGCGGTACATATTCTGATATGTTGAAAACATATGTGTATGCATAATATAGATACATGTGTGTATGAACATATACATATATATATATAGATACATATATATACATATATACAGATACATACACACATACAAACATGCATGCATACATACATACGTAGATACAGACTTATTACTACTATCACATGCCAAGAAACACCAACAATAACCTACCTTCCGACGAAGCTCGAGAGCCTAGAGCGAGTTCTCTCACCTAGAAGCAAGGGGCCTTGAATATAGGGGCCTTAATAATTAGAATAGGGTTCTGTTAAAGGGGTCTATAAGGGGTACGATAAGGGATCTATAAGGGTACTATAAATGTGGACTGATCAGCCCTCGCCAGTGATGCAAGGCATGTACTGCAGGGGCCTTGATAATTAGAATAGGGTTTTGGGGCCCATTATAAAGTAACGATAATAAAGAATCTTAGGAAAATGTTGGCAAATATTTAGGCCCCTGTATTAGAATAGGGTCTTGGGGTATGTATACTACAATAGTACATGCACTCTAAGGGACCCCGATGTGGGACACGTTGCACTGTTGCACATCAAACTCTGAACGTCCTGACCTGGTCCCGAAGCCTTGAAAACGAAGCTACCATCAACAAACTGACCGCCGAGTTGCAGAGTTCGTGTTGATCAAGCTCCAGTCCTTTTCAACATGTGGTATATGGCATGTTGCGCTTTGGGCGAAATGCAAGGTCCGGCGATCGTAAGCCGCAAATCCCCAATTCCCCCATGCAGAGCTCTGAAACCTGAGCACTTCGCCACAGGACAAGGACGGAATGTCTCCCACGAGACCGACATGCAAACCTTGCAACCCCCAAACCCTGCGTAGCCCCGAGCCCTATGCCACCCTGTACTGTACTCTCCCCCCACCACCCTAAACGACAAAAGCCGTTGATGTCTGATGCCGCGCCACATAGTCCCAAACCAGCAAGCGCCGCAGTGGGGCGCTGGCTGCTTTCAAGGGCGCAGCCATGGCCCAGGCGGCTTTAGGAAGCTTTCGGGTTTGGGTTTAGAGTTTGGGGTGTAGGGTTTAGGGTGTAAGGTTTAGGGTTTAGGGTGTAGGGGTTTGGGCGGGTTTCGGGCCTGGGGTGTTGCTAGAAGTCTCTCAAAGATTCGTTGCAAACCGTTCTGTACTAGTCCCTCTCGGGTAAGGTAGGTTGTTTCATGCAGATTCCTGTAACTAAGGGCCCTGAAAGGAACCAGAATCTACAACATAGTCGTCGTTGAAAAACAAGCTGTTGTAGCCTCCCAATATGTCGGCGTAGTTGGCTTCCTGGATTCATACCGCACAAACCCTAAGCTCGTGGGACTCAGCAGGGCTTTAGGCTTGAGAGATTCATACTGGGGCTCAAAAAGAAAGGTTGCTCGGGGATTGTGGTTTGAGCCGTGGGGTTTAGGGTTCTCGCATGTTGTGGGTTTAGGATGGTTTAGGGATTTAGGGTTCAGGAAGTTCGTACATGAGCTTTTTCGGGGTTTAGCGGAGGTTCCCCAAAGGCCCTAGAGTCCTGGAGCCGAGACCTGCGCGTTGGGTTTCGGACTTGAGCCCCAATGAACTTCATAGTCGAGGCTTGGGTTTGGGGCTCCGGGTTTGGAGTGTTGCAACATGCTACTGCTACATGCACCACGAGGAACTGCAACCACTGCCGCAAAAGCCCCTGCTGCATGTCGGACTCACGTAGCGGCAGAAGGCACCTCCAGACACCAAAACATGACTCACAGCTGGGGCTGTTTCCGACTGAATAAATCGCGATGTCCGATAAACGTTGTCGTCGTTGAAACTCACGAATGCTTTCGCAGCGGCGGCCTAAATATGTTTACAGGTTAGCTGCCTGCATGCGCTTAGAAAGTGTATGACTGTATGAGATCATGCGACGCNGTTGTCGTCGTTGAAACTCACGAATGCTTTCGCAGCGGCGGCCTAAATATGTTTACAGGTTAGCTGCCTGCATGCGCTTAGAAAGTGTATGACTGTATGAGATCATGCGACGCATATCGCGCATGTTCAACAAAAACAAAAGAAGGCTCAGCGCTGGGACGCCTTGACCACATCCTTGAAGTCCATCAATGCCTGGTAAGCTGCCTTGGCATNTGAAAGCATTGTACACGTCCATGGTCTGGGATGCTGGCACCGAAGCGATCATATGCCCGATGGCCGCATTAATTGCAGTGTAATCGGCAAGAGTCGCGACACCCTTGGAGTCCATGTTGCCAATGGCCTGGGCGTGAGCCAGAACACCCGATTTCAGAGCTGCGGAGTCCATGGATGCACCCATCTTCAACATCGTGCTGATCGCCTTGGCCACCGCGAGAGGAGGCTGGGTGGGGAGCNGCGGAGTCCATGGATGCACCCATCTTCAACATCGTGCTGATCGCCTTGGCCACCGCGAGAGGAGGCTGGGTGGGGAGCTTGCCATAGACGTCGGAGGTCCAGTCGATTTCTTTCAAGAAAGGGTAAGACTTCTCGGACAGCACCTTTGCTGCGTCGTCGATCTTGTCCGCGAAAGCAGGCGCTGCGCCCAGCATGCTCAGTGCTCCTGCAGCTGCGGGCGCCATGCTGCGAGCTGGGCGNGGCGCTGCGCCCAGCATGCTCAGTGCTCCTGCAGCTGCGGGCGCCATGCTGCGAGCTGGGCGAGCAGGCCCCGGCACGAAGGCCGGGAGGCTGCAGAAGCAAACTCCCACGGCCAGGATGGAAATCACGCGCGCAGCCTTCGCCATAGCTTGCCGTCTGTGGTGCCTCAACCTGCTCTCTGAATGCCTCTGATCTCGAGCCTAAAAGCCAATGCGGCCCATTGGCCTCAGCAGCAAGTCTGAATGAATGCAGGCCCTGGTTTGGAGTGTTACAACATGCTACTGCTACATGCACCACGAGGAACTGCAACCACTGCCGCAAAAGCACCTGCTGCATGTCGGACTAACGTAGCGGCAGAAGGCACCTCCAGACACCAAAACATGACTNACCACTGCCGCAAAAGCACCTGCTGCATGTCGGACTAACGTAGCGGCAGAAGGCACCTCCAGACACCAAAACATGACTCACAGCCGGGGCAATTTCCGACTGAACGAATGGCGATGTGCTATAAACGTTGTCGTCGTTGAAACTCACGAATGCTTTCGCAGCGGCGGCCTAAATATGTTTACAGGTTAGCTGCCTGCATGCGCTTAGAAAGTGTATGACTGTATGAGATCATGCGACGCNGTTGTCGTCGTTGAAACTCACGAATGCTTTCGCAGCGGCGGCCTAAATATGTTTACAGGTTAGCTGCCTGCATGCGCTTAGAAAGTGTATGACTGTATGAGATCATGCGACGCATATCGTGCATGTTCAACAAAAACAAAAGAAGGCTCAGCGCTGGGACGCCTTGACCACATCCTTGAAGTCCATCAATGCCTGGTAAGCTGCCTTGGCATCTGCCGCATTTACCTTGGACATCATGTNACATGACTCACAGCCGGGGCAATTTCCGACTGAACGAATGGCGATGTGCGATAAACGTTGTCGTCGTTGAAACTCACGAATGCTTTCGCAGCGGCGGCCTAAATATGTTTACAGGTTAGATGCCGGCATGCGCTTAGAAAGTGTATGAGATCATGCGACGCATATCGCGCATGTTCAACAAAAACAACAGAAGGCTCAGCGCTGGGACGCCTTGACCACATCCTTGAAGTCCATCAATGCCTGGTAAGCTGCCTTGGCATCTGCCGCATTTACCTTGGACATCATGTAAGGCCCACATCCTTGCCAAGGCTGAACTTGTTGAAAGCATTGTACACGTCCATGGTCTGGGATGCTGGCACCGAAGCGATCATATGCCCGATGGCCGCATTAATTGCAGTGTAATCGGCANATGGAAATCACGCGCGCAGCCTTCGCCATAGCTTGCCGTCTGTGGTGCCTCAACCTGCTCTCTGAATGCCTCTGATCTCGAGCCTAAAAGCCAATGCGGCCCATTGGCCTCAGCAGCAATGAATGCAGGCCCTTCTCCCCTTACTCCCAGCTGTCCGAGGCTCGGTCAAGGGGTCTTCATCCTCTTGGTTTAGGGTTTCGGGGTTTAGGGTTTGGGGCTCCGATCCAACGACAGGAGGCGGTTCGAAACGTTGTCATCCAAGACTGAAAGGCTAGCGCTCCTTAGCCAAAAAGCAGCCACCAACCTCTCCGCCATGCCACCATGCCCCTTATCTAATTAGTAGAATAGGGTTTTGAGGCCCATTGTACTATAAGTATAATAAGCAACCCCCCAAAATAGTATTGGTATTTAGGTTCCTACATTAGCATGGAGCCCGTTCTAATGCAGCATGGCCCATCATTTATAGCAAAAGGGGATGGTTTAGGGCCGTTGTAGTACCAGAAGCATGTTCGCCAAGCAGTCTTTGCGCAAAAGGCATCGGACCGCATTGGGTCACGGCTTTTGCTCGCAGAGCTCGTCGCAACCCCGAATCGCTTCGGGGTTTCATGCAGCTTAGGCTTGCGGTTTTGGGCTAGGTACGCGCCCAAAGCCCCGTAGCACACCGCAGCTCTAAAGCTGCAGAGCTGGAGACTTCGACCCCAGAGTTTGGAGCGTGGCGGCAACTGCACAGCGGCATCTCAGAGACAGAAGGCAGGCGAAGCTGTCAGTGAGAAAACCGTCACCAACGCCTCGGATCTCCCGGGCTTTGGGGCTAAGGGACCGCTTGGAATTTGAACAGATTTGGGAGTTTCCGACAATAGGGGACCCTAATATAGTACCCTAAATAGTAGGATCCTTATTATAAGGACCCCCAAATGAGGTAGCCCTAATTTTCGGAAACCCCCATTTGGTTGGTTCCGGATGGCTGCTTACACAGCCTTTGAGCATGATGGGTGCATTTAGACGGCCGCAACATTCAATGCAACAGCGGCAGGAACAGGAGCTATGTTGACCTCGTGCCAACGAAAGCCAGTGCCACCATTATAGCGATAACCTGCATGGGACTGACTCTTCCCAACCAGCTGGATGGCTCTGGCATGGTCCCGCACTGCAGTCGTCCTGATCCTACACACCATTGAGAAAACTGCCATCACAAAGAAGTTATCTTCTGAACTCTGCCACTGTACCGTGGCTGCTATCTTGAAAGAGGTCGTGAGGCCAGTGCATAGTGCAGCAGAGCCACTTCGGAATACGCGGCGATCGCGCCGTAGATAAACACGTGCCACAGCCTGCAACTAAACAGCAAATGAGACTACACAACCCCCATACCTCTACAGAAAGACAATACCTGGACCAGACACGAGTTAGTCCATAAGAGGAAAACCCATACCATACTAGACTACGACTATACTATACTATACTATCGTATACTAGACTATACTCTACTATAACTTACTATAACTTCAGCAGAACATACTCTCGCATCATAGGGCTGGAGGAGGGCCATCTTCTCTGGAGTCGGGGGATGGCATAGACAATAGAGGCGGTGTTAACGGTGTAGAATATATGGCCTGAACAACCAAATAAGGTTTTTGGCGTGTTATTGTAGTAAAGTTAGTCTACTTCTACTTCGTAAGGAGCCCTATAAGAAGTATAGTAGAGTATTTTTCTAGGGCCACAGTATGGGTAAATCACTCAGGCATCTATCTTAGATCAAAGCCGTTCGAGCCAAAGTGCTGATGGCTGTTGCCGACCATGTCGAAGTGTCCGGGTCTGTAACGCTCCTGGCATCAAGCAGGCGGGCATCCACCGAATGTCTTATAGGAAGACGAATGAATGGCTCATGACCTTAACCATCAACCGTTTAGGGCTAAGGCTGAGGGTAGTATTGATGATAGCGGTTATGATGTGCATAGCAACGGCAAGCCGTGAGACCGGACAGCAGTTCCTGAGTCCAAAAGCACCAAAGCGCTGAGGACTAACTCAGGAGGATCTCGTCGAGGTGCTAAGCTTTGGACAGGTAAGTTGAAAAACAGATTCGGTGCGTTGTAAACTGCTTGCATGGGGCAGCGATTCCGGCTCCTATGTCGGGGTTTAGAAGAGTTACCACAATGTTTATGATACAAAAATATGTAGTATCAGACTGTAGGAACCCTTATAGAAAACTCTACTGTACTTCCGAGTTCCCTTATCGGCAGTGTTGTTTCAAAACCTCCAGCTGCGAGTTCGCTGAAGGACATGCCGAGAAGCTGGGATGCTTCGGCTGTAAACGGCGCTTGCCTTTGCCGACTTCCCATGGTTAGAGGGCTGAATATTATGGGTGTTTTGGGGGCTTCTTATTTAACTGAGGTTTGAGGATGTTTCAGGGCTGGTGCCAGGGCTTCGGTACAGGCTTCATTACATGGGGCGCTTGGGGTTTGAGGTCATGGGGCCGAATCTTAGTTGCTGAGTTCATAAGCCCGTGGGTAATATTATCCCAAAAAGTGTAAAGTGTATCCACTCAGCTGCTAAGAAATAGAGTCCCTCTGAGGTTTTTGTTCAAGGCATGTGGTTCTGGTTAGGAGTTCCACGACTTGTGAATACAAACCGCGTTTCGGACTAGGCTTCCTTCCACCACGGACCCAGGCCGTGGGAGCGCGCGTGCGACAGCAATCGAATGCCTGTTGAAATCCACAGTGTTACCACAATCCTCGGGAAATACCAGGAGGGTCCATACGCATTGACGTTATGCAACTGTTCAACTGGGCCCCCAAAACCATAATAACGATGCTGGGCTGGGACCTAATTTCTATCGTGGTAGGATCTAGGGCACCTCCTGGGGCAATTGCCCAACAGCCCTGTTCACAACAGGAGTGATTGAAATTACAGGCAAGGCAACACTGCCTGCACTGGTTGTCGTTAGAATCACGACCATCATCAACTCAACAACAATTCAATCTTGCCACATTTGTACAGCCAGCCATGTCGCAAGCGACCCGCAGAAGATGACAAGCAGGAGCCATAAACCAGCCTCCTGCCGGCAAAGGGCTGCAACGGGTGGGAAAGAGGCTTCCGTTCTGTGATCTAAGACTTGACAGATGACGGCTTGGCGCGTCAGGTCAGGGATACTGAACATGCCAGTTCAGTGCCCGCGAGCAGACTCTGCACGGCTTCAATAACAGGTTTGGGGGTTGGAGTTTGGTTCAGGGTTTGGGGCTTAACGGGTCTGGGCATTGTCAAAGTTGCGGCTTCATCCTTCATGTCGTGTCGCCGGGCGCTCGCGCTGCGCGGTATGATCTGCCAATGCCAACGACTTTCAACATATAAATTGGCAGCTTAAATTAAAACGAAGCGCGTACCCTAAGCCCTAAACCTTGAACCCCAAAACCTAAACCCTGAACCTCTATCTCCGAAATGGCTGCGTGGCCTCACGTCCGGCGCGGCAGATTAGTAGCCAATGCAAGGCTGGGATAAGTGCGCCTGAGGTGGGGGTTTAGGGCTTGGGGTTTCTGAAAGCTTCAAAGCACGTAAGGCGGCCCTGGGAACAAAGAACTATGATGTGGGACCTTAACGGCTAGAAGAGAGTTCTGGGGTAGACTATGCTATAGTCATATCCAGGAGCCGTCAACAAGAATACGAGTGATTCGCGCTTGCCGTGCTAGGATTCAGGAGTTCGAGGGCTTGGTGCCTCTTTAGCTGCCTCTTCAAAAGAAGAGGCACTGTATCGTCGGGATTGACCAACTTCGACACCCTGAAACTAAACCAAGTTTTCGCATGCCTGAAGCCCTCGGTGCAAGCACTATCAGCAGAGCCCGAGACGTGAAAATAGGAAACGGTGAACCCTAAACCCCAGACGAGTAGAACCATCAACGAATCCCGAAGCTGCTACAAGTATCAACGAATCTCGAAGCTGCTCGACACACCGAGGCCTACGTCTAAACTTCATCACCATCGCAAGATTGCCTGTAAACTGCTCCTACTGGCGGCGCACGGACGCACGACAGGAGTTCTCAAACGGTAGTGTAGGGGCCTAAATAATTACCAAATTCATTATTTGGTGGTTCCTTAATATATTTGTATTATCATGGACCTTAAAACCCTAACCCTAAACCCTATACCCTAAACCTAAAAAAAGGCAGACAAGGCCCTGAGCCCTGAAGAAGTCCCTGCCCGGCCCCCCCCGCCAAAAAAAAAAACCTATTCTAATTATTAAGGCCCCGGTAGTAAGTCCGAAGCCTCCCGCGGCTCTTGTTAAGGGATTTAGTTTAAGTTACCATAACAAGGAAACCCATAATATTCACTGTAGAACCCTATTCCTATTATGGTAACTTAAATGGGCGTTTCCGAAAATAGGGGACCCTAATATAGTACCCCAAATAGTTATACAGACCATAACATAAGGTGCCTCTAATTTTCGGAAACTCCCATATTATTCACTGTAGATCCCTAAGAGGTAATTTAAATCAATTCCTTAACAAGAACCCAGTCAGAGCGGCTCAGGCCCCCGATAATGAGAACAGGTGTTGACCAATCTCCACGGGTCGCGGCCGTCTCTGATGCAAAGGCGCCTGCGCAAGGGTGGAACTGTGGTCACAATTAGGGTTTAGGGTTTATAGGGGTTTAGGGTTTTTTTTGTTTGAGCGCCTTTTCCGTCTTGCTGGAATCCGGAACATCTGTTTCAGATGAGGCGACCTGCAGCTCTCAGAAGTGTTCGTTTAGTACTCGCCGTTTTCGACACATCATCCTTCCCTTTCATCACCCGGCGTTGCTTCCGTTTGTTGCCCTAAGTCTTCCTCGTCCATTTGTGGCACCCCCGACGACCCTTTGAGCTTGCATCATAGTCAAGACATCCCTGCCAAACCGTCGTAGAACTTCTTGTTCAGGTAGCTCCCCGGACCTCCAGGCCTCATAGTGTGTGACGAACTGGTCAAAGTCCATCTCCTCAGAGACCTGCAAAGCCCCCTGCGCCGTACCCTGATTCTGAGGGATGTCCGCCACCACTGTTTCGATTTCACTCTCCGGTACCTCCTCCACCACACTCGCTGCCAACCGAATGTTGACTTCTCCTTGCTCCGGCATAACAATTCGCTGCTGTCTAACCCAACGTGGGCCCTCCATACTGCCCCCATGCATCTCGACATCCAGGACTTTGCGTTTGCGACGACCCGGGCCCAGGTTTCCGGACTTGCCCATGTCGTTCTGAATCACCCAGTCCTCCCAGCTCTGGTACTCGGCCGCCTGACGCAGGAGCATCTCGTCCTCCTCTTGCTGCAGCACCTCCAGTTGCGCTTGTCGGGTGGCCTCTTCTTTGTCCCGCCTGGTTGTTTCATCGTGTTCGTCTTGGGGTTTAGGGGTTTAGGGTTTAGGGGTACAGGTTTGCTGAAGCACAACATTGCAGAGCCCCGTGACCGTCCATCGTGGCCTTGCCAAGGCAAACAAGATGATGCGAGATCGGCTGCATACATCAGAATGTTCTCATCTGTCTTGGAGGGCCCAGACCTCTACGAGAAAGAAACACCTGGTCACCACCAACACGGGATGCTGACCTGGAAGCTTGAGAGTCGCCTCAGTCTAGAAACCCCGAGTCCTAAACAATACTATAAGGCATAGTCAAATGTAGCACAAACTAGAAGAGTATGATGCTAAACTGTGTAGTGAGAGCTCGCAACTACCCTCTACACACTCGGAGCAACCACGTCACAATCAAACCACCAACTCCGATATAGTATATGCTATAGTAAAATATACCATAAGATATATGGTATAATATTACTTACGATAGCATAGTATAGTATAGCATAATACGTAAGATAGTATATAGTATATTAGTATGATACAATAACTCCCACGGTAAATCCCGACCGAACTCCCAAGAGGCCCAGCTCGCCTACTGCGGCCAGAGCCACCAGCACCGACTGCCTCAGCTCTTTCAACTGAATGCCTTTGGGGGTTTAGGGGTTCAGGGTTTAGGGGTTTAGGAGCTTAGGGGTTCAGGGCTTTAGGGTTTAGGGGTTTAAAAGGTTTAGGGTCTAGGGGTTTAGGGTTTAGGGGTTGGGGTCTACGGTGTAGGGTTCTGAACAACTGGCAGTATATCATCCTCTCATGGTCCCTGTGTGATTTTATTGTACTGTACACGGAAATCCTAGTCTGGATGCTAGGCTTGGTAAGGGCCCTGCATTAGGGTTGCCAGGTCGCTTGGGTTGCCTCTCTCTCATGCCGGTGTAAGTGATCACTGAGTAGCACCTTCTGAGACGGTTCCTTTATGTTCTCTCGTTGGCTGTTGCATCCTGGGAGTTGTCAACTCTGCCCACTTGTCGCCGCACGCAGGGCCCCCTTAGCAGCTAGGCTATGATGGACTGGAAAGCCAGGTAGATCGTTTGAAATTCTGAAACATACTAACCACGACGAGCCCTAGCCCCCGAACCCCTCCAAACCCTAAAACTGCATCAGCCGAGCTGCATGACATAGCGAAACTGCAGCGCTGGGTAGCAGTGAAAACCTTTGGGGCTGTCGGAATCTGCCCGGGGTGCGTTGTTGAGGGTTCAGGGTTCAGGGCTTAGGGTTTAAGTTCAGGGTTAGGGTACAGGGTTTAGGTTTACGGCTTAGCGTTTGAAGGGTTCAATTGTAGGTAATGGAAAACGAACCTGGAACTCTGGAGCCCTGAAGCCCTGAACCCCCGAAAGCCAGAAGCCCCGCACTCAAGAAGCAAAGGCTAAGGGCTTTCCGGCCTGTCAGGTACTTATCTTGCAAGGGGCCTTGCAGCTTCAGGCGACCGCGCTGTTTCTAGCCTTGCGCGATGATGTGCCTTGTCCCGTCGGCCCCAACTGGAAAGAGAGAGCAGGTACAGGACAGGAGCGGACAGTGCATGTCTCTAAAATGGACAGGGTCGATCTTGTATGAGTGGCTTCAAAAGCGCGCTGGTAGCAACTACCAACGTCAGTCGCAACAAACAGGTTTAGCACGTAGATAATTACAAAAGACTGGCAATAAAGAATGGAACAATGCATGCAACACACAAGTATCAGATAGGCCAAGCGCAATAGCCCTCGTCACCACAGAGAGAAGGTGTCTTGATTTTGTAGTTCAAGCTCCTAAACCCTAAACCCTAAGCCCTAAACCCTAAAGCTCCTAAACCCTAAACCCTGAGCCCAAACTCTAACCCCTAAACCAGGCTCGAGACTCTTTTTGCATGAGCATAGCCCGGAACCCTGCCCTGAAGTCCCAAAGCCCCAAAGTATGACTAAGTCCCTGTGTCACAGACTAAACTCGCAGAAGCCAAGGCACCCATCGGAACGCCCGAAATGAAGCCGCCAAGCCTGCGGCAAAGTGCCGGAGAAGGCAAGGCCCCACCATGGTTGACAAGCTTCAGAAATGGACACAGGCTTCTGTAGCCTAAACCCTAAACCCCTCCCTGTCAAGCTCAGTTGGCACAGGGTAAGGCCGCGAGGCGGGTGAACGAACAAGAGCAGGTCACTGGCTTCAGAAAGCAATCTGAGAGGAGAAGTCGGTTCAGGGTTTAGGGTTTAGCTCGTTAACCTTATCCAGCAAGACCAGATTGAGATGGCTAGCTGGGCCAGAACACAAGGCACATGGCCAGAACAAAACCGGAAAGACACGACCTATGTAGACAACCCTAAACCCTAAACCTTGACCTAAATTTTTGAGCTCTTGCTACTGTATCAGCTTGGGCCTCGGGCTAGTTCTGATTCTGGACGGTGAAGAAAGAAACGAACTTCAAGTCTATCAAACGCTTTAGAGTTTAAAAATTGTCAGCAACCCCCAAGTACCCTTTAATAGAGCCCTTATGGTCCTGAGTAACTGGTATTTAGGGTATAATTTTAGAGGGTAGTTGGGGCATGCTGGATTAGGGTTTAGGGTTTCGGCAGGTATCGAAATCCCTCGCTTCGAATGGAAGCATGATGCACCGCAGGCGGTCCAAACCTCCCAAGATCACCCCTACAGAGTTGGAATCATAAACCGTAAACCCCGACTCAACTAAGAAACGTCGACGATGCTCTGAAACTGGCCGAAGCCTTACACTGTAAAACAAAAAACACTGCATATGTATATACATCACGTAAGGCCCGTAAATCATTTCTAGCATAGGTTTCAGGTCCTTCTGCCCCAGTGCTCCAACTTTGAGCCGCGGACAGTAGAAGCCCGCAGCAGGAGATGTCCAAACACAGCCAGCACCTTGCCTGTGCCGGTGCAGCACTGGAAGACAAGAACTTGGGGGAACAAAGGGGCCTCAACTTGAACTCGTTTTTTTCACGACACGTCAAATTCAACTTACTTTTCTCCTTCTGATTATTCTTATTGTTGTCATGGGCATCTCGTTTCTGCACTATGCAGCACAATCAAGGACGTCCCTGATGTTTATTCCAACCTTAAACCCCTACAGTAGAGTGCGGGGCTTAGGATTCAGAAAGAGAGCCCTGAAAATCCTCATACACATCTTCAAAGATACAAACCTAAACCCCAAACCCTAAATAACGACTTTCCCGATGGCAGAACCGGCCTTACCAGTAGCAAGGCGCCTAACGCCGAACTTCGCGTCCAGGCTGTGACACGGCACACCAAGACAGTATCGATAGAAGCCCAGCTACGTCTGCAGAAGGTTCCGTTAAAGTCTCCATAGTGGAACCATAGCAGAGTTATACAAAAAACCAACAAGCCTGAAACCCGAACTTGAAACACCTAAATCCTGCCATCAGCACTCATCAGCCTCGCACTCGCTGCTGCAGTGGCGCCAGTGATAGATCACCTTGACATGGCTGTGCTAGGAGAGCTTGCTGTTAAGGCTTCTTGCTGGTGCTAATACTTAGGGGTCTAGGGATTACGGGTGTTTTTAAAGTTAGGGTTCACGGTTTAGGGGCTCCAGCAACCTGGGAGGTAGTTGCCCTACTCCTCCGCTGGCTGCTCCGAAAAGGATCCACACAAGAAGGGTGCTCCGAAAGGGTGGTAATATGGGGGCCTTCCAATAAACGCAAATTTGGGGGGGGGGGGGGGGGGGCATGTTACCCTAAACCCTGAACCCTAAAAGCCACCGAACAATATGGTGATGATTCCGACCCCCTAGAGTAGAATATAGAGGGCTCTATCCATAGAGGACCGGCAGGAGGGGTGTCCTTGCTCTTCAGTAGCCCCTTAATAATAAGGGTGCCCTTTTTTCCTAGTGCTGAGGAACATAGTTACTCGATCCATGTTAGTTTGGGGTTTGTGGGGCCGAACCGAAGCCTCTTCACCGAGCATCCAAGTTGCAGCAAACGGCTTTCCTCACAGTATATAGTCGGGTCGTATAGGGTTAGAGAAAGATTCGTGGCCGCGGTACCATACCCTGCAAACATTTCTGCTGCCCACTACTTGTTGATCCACCTCACTTGCCAAGATGCTGAAACAGCAAAGGTGATGAGGCTGGCCACGAAGAAGCCGGCGACCTCAACAGCAGCCGCAAGCGGAACCGTAACCTCTAGAACCCCAAAAGTCTAAGTACTGCGTACAGTAGATAGGTTAGTCCTCAGAGTGCCCGAAAAGGCGGCTCGACTCATCGAGGGAGAAAACTCCTCAACTCACACTTTTCAGCTCAAAAAGCCACCCTCCTTCCCCCTGCCACCACCTTCGAGTCGCGAACCCTTCCCCTAAAAATCTAGGGTCTATAGGTTTAGCAAACCCCTAACCCTAACCTCCCTATCTCCAAATCACAGCCCCTGATAAGATCCTCAGCATGGAAGAGTGACGCCCCAACCTCTTGCAACACTCCATGGACGCCACTTGACAACCGTTCTTGCTCAAGCCTGAACATGAAAATTGGCCGGGGCCTGTTTCACTTCAGTCACTACAATTAGATGAGAAGCCAGAAAGTTGGAACACTTGTATCCTCATGCCCCTAAGCCGTAGCATAGGAGATTCTAGCACTAACCGTCTTCATCTCTTGTTCCGGGGTTATCTATACAAATATGTATGCATTACATACATGTATGTATCTATATCTTTACGTATAAATATATATATATAACTATATCTATATATATGTGTGTATATATGTATATGGGAACTTTATGGACATACTGTTGCTGATGCAGAAATGTTGTTATCATCGTGGTGTCCGTGGTGCTGGAAGCGTGGCCCCGGTGTTCAGGTGGCATTGCGAAAACCCTCAAGAAAGGTCAAGCACCACTCGTGAACACGCTAAGTACGCCAGGCCAACAATTCAACCGAGTTTGAACACCCGCCTCCGGTACCACCCAACAAGACAAATGCAAACAAAAGCGTCACCAGGGGCAACACCCCCCAACCCCCTCCAAAAAAAAGGCGCCGACCCCTACCAACATCAACAGCAGCAACAGCAACAGCAACCGCGACAGCAACAGCAACAGCAACAACGACGACACGTCAATAGTGACCAGTAGCATCATCCCCACAACAACCAAAGTAAACGACACGACTGACCCGCCACCCAAAACTGCAGCAATGAGCAGCAGCAGCAGCAGCAGGAGCAACAGTAAAGCAGCAGGAGCAGCACTTCAGCAGCACAACTGCCAGCGGAAAATTCGCATAGAGCCCTGGAGCTATGTCGAGCACGCCATGCCATGTGCTTTGAGCAGGCCTGAAACCCCGTGTCGTAGGGCAGAAAGAAGGAGCCATGGTGACTGCGTGTTAAAGCACTGCACAAAAGATTCATGTTGCATCCGATTTGAGAATCGATAACAAACCGTGCTCACCACCATCACCATCATATCATAATTATATATATATAGATATAGATATATACATATATACATGTAGATGTATACACATTGTAATGCTCACCATCGTCAATCTCATCCTCGTCGCCGTTCTGCCCCTCGTTCTCGCCGATCGCATAAATGTCAGCATCACCGTGCTGGGCATGCAACGCCCTATATCACAGTCACCCTGGGTGACCAGTTGACGAAGAGCCGACCGATATAGCCACCATCACCACCATCACTATCAACATGGCCATTGCCCGGATCACCATAAGGATCATCTGGCCGTCTTCACCAGCATGACTTTCACTATCACTTTCGTAAATTTTGAAATTTGACACAACCAGCATCACCATCACCATCATCATCATCATCAACAACTCATCCTTATCGTCGGAGTCATGTGTCTGAGGACCAAACGCCCACAGTGTATACCGAGCGTGCTGGCGACGGCTCTGCATCCTAAGTCTTCTTGCAAAAGGGCTTCCAAAGCACTTAGGAGGATTGGCACTTGCGTGTTTGGTTTTCCAATCCACACAATAGATCTCCATTTTTACTCCGAGACCCCGCTCTGCAGCTGCAACTCTGAAGCTGTATGTGCGCCCGAGTTTTCGGGTTTCAAAGTTCCCACATCTGGAGCCCAAAACCAAATACCACAAACTGGCTCACTCCGTAAACCCTATACCATAAACCCTCAAAAACAATGTTGTGCCAACCTTGAGGCCCGAGGGAAAGACTCGACGGTGGAGGGATTTTAGAGCTCAAACCTCGCCCTGTAGATGCCAATAGTTGCGCCTGCAGGCGTGCTACATTTCCTGCATCTGGCTAGAGATTGTATTGTCATATAGACCGCCGTTCAGTAACCCTGATACAGCTCATACAACTCTTAGAGCATAGAACTCGACCATCTGGCATAGACTGGAAGATCAGGGTGTCGAACGCAGCCTAGAGGGCTTGAGTTGAGTGGAGCGGCCTGCGAAACGCCTGATACATTGTAGTTCACATACGATTCGGAAACATATATACACCTATTGATGTGTATAGATATACACATATAAAGTATGAAGTACACAGTAGATTGCCTCTTGCATACAGCGCATAGTTTAGGGCTTTACACAGTATAGAGTATAGACAGCATTTAGAGTATAGGGTAAGCATGCATCCTGATATTATATTCGTTCTATTGTGTTGTATTGAACTGTATTCCATTCTATTTAATTGTATGCAGTTCTATTATATACATAAGCAAACAGCATGTGTGTTTAATCTGGGGTTGTGTCGCATATTTGTGTATTCTATGTGACCTTCCTGTAAATTCCCCAAATGAAGGCCAGGCACGCTGCGCAAGTCGGAGCGGATCCAAACCAGAAAACGCCATGCAGTCAGTACCTGGATGGAAGCCGAGTCTCCCACATTGACATATGAGACTACTGACTCTACTGCCAAGTCTGGTCATGCGAGGCAGATCCCGCTGCATTCTGACGGCTTGAATGAAAACCGCGTCCAGCACTCACTGTTAAAATATTTTAACACCAAGTTCACCGATGTAGAACTCATTGTAAAGCCTGTAGCCTTTCGAGCTTCGAGGCTCCATGCACACTTAGTCGCAAATCCCTTCGATGCCCGACTCGTGCAACCTGGCTGCTAGGGCAACGATGTGTGTCCTTGGATCGTTGTGACTCCGTTCATCGGCAGGTCTATTCTGCTTGCATGTTGGGGCTTAGGGTTTATAGAGTTCCAGAGCTTCTCGATACGTGTTCGAGTTCAGATGATTTGTCCATGAAGGCACAGCGGGTGTCGTCTCGAACATCTATCCTGGTAAAGCCTCGTCGCAGAAGGCAGGGTGACAGGATGGACCACACTGACACTGGAACCTCGACCCCAGAAAGGCCCTTGCAGACCAATTTCCTTGAGCAGTTCAGGGCTGACGGTTAGAGTATAATCTATTGTCTCATATACACTTTTCACCCGCTGCCCTCAGAGGCCTGACAAAGAAGCGAGCAAGGCTCAAAGACAAGGGAAACTTGCTGCTGGGCTGCCACATGTTGCCAAACTCATTGTGCAAGCGCCAGAAATGTCTCAAGCGGGGCACCTGCTCAAACTGTTTGCTTGCTCGGGCGGCGGGTCCGGGGTTCGCGATTACCTGTGCTTGGCTGGCAGGCGTCTACGGCGATCCCGGCCTACTGGGCATCAACATCCTGTATACAATGCAGGTTTAGTAGGGTTTCTGGTTCAAGACTGTGTGAGATGACTGTTCCCAAATGCAGATCAGGAAGACACCTTGAGCATCGAATAGGGGATGAGCATTGCTGAGGGCATGGCTGAGCTGCATGGAATGCCGTTTGTTGCGCGCTCGACTTGAAATTCCAAGCTTGCAGAGTCGTCGAATCACTAGCCCAAAGCCCTCAGAAGGCTTAAACTTGGGGAATACCATTCGAGCCTCTGCCACTCAAGCTTCGAGGTTCCGCCAGGCCGAGCTTAGCGCTGGAGTACTGTAGGGGACTGAATACGCAGAAATAACTCTCGCATCATGGTCCCTGCTTGTAAAAACACACTCTAACATACACCAAACTCGATTCGATTCATTAAGGACCCTCTATTCCTTTTTGGGCTTTTATGGCTCATATTATATCGTGTTGACGGAAAACGCAGCCCGCCTGCATGCGGCAATTCAGACGTACTGTAGTGCTATAGACCAGGAGTTAGGGCTTAGGGCCTTGATTTCAACAAGTTTGGCCACATCTGTATAAGGACCACAGAGGAGTATACTAGTACAAAGGAAAGGCCCGCCTCCAGCCGATAGAATTTCTGGATGAACCTGGAGAATGAATTCCAGGCATTGTTTTGATGTTGCAACACCCTAAGGGTCCATGTACCCAAACAGTATATACTTAGGGCCCAATGTACCTACATAGGGAGTACTTTAAGGCCAAAGTATATACTATTTGGGAACATGGACCCTTAGGGACGTAGTACTTAGAAACCCCCTTCATCTTCGAGATGACACGCTGGGCGCGAAAGCCATTCAGGAATCCCCGAAAGCCCCCAACTGGGAGTTTCCGAAAATGGGGGACCCTACCTTAGCACCCTGAATAGTAGGGTCCTTATTATAAGGGCCCCAGAATACGGTAGGTACCCCTTATTTTCGGAAACTCCGTGCATGATCCTCAAAGACCGTCTCGCCCTTGCATCAGGGCCTCCCCCTCCAGGCTGCACCAATTCTACAGTTCTGAATCCTCCCGATTTCTGAGAGTTCTTCCAACAACTCGTCTCACAGGGGGTGTAGGTGCGATATATATATATATCTATATATCTATATATCTTTATACGTAGAGGGAGAGAGAAAGAGGGAGAGAGAAGAGCGAGGCAGAGAGAGCGAGATAAAAAGAGAGAGAGAGAGAGATGCTAATTCAATAGCCCCCCCCGGGCACTGTTCTAGTCAAGGGACGGCCGTCGCTGGTACGGTGGGACCTCGTCAACAGTGCCCAGCCACCTCGCCTGGTTTCTTTTTGGGCAGGCAATGAGTTAGAGTCAGTTAGAGGGGATTAGGATTCTGGCGGCGGGCATGAGTGTCTTCAGGGGATTTGGCTTTAGGGCATCGGGAAGTAAATGTGTTGCCTGACTGTGGATTTCCCTTGGCGATCTCATCTACTAATTACAAGGACCTTAATCATTGTCACACCCCAGGCCCTAAGCCCAAAACCCCAAAGCCCAAAATAACGAATCCTCAGGCTTGACAACAGTGGAGTCTCAGATTGCAAAGAACAGGTTGTTTAGCGCTTTAGGGCTTCAGAGCTTAGGGTTGTAAGAAGCCCCGCGCGCGGCTCTAAAGCCCTGCTACAACCTTCAGCTTCAGCCCTAGGGTCTTGCTGAGCCCTTTAGCTGCACTCCAGAGCCCGATACACCAAGCTCGAAGAACATATGCCTCGTATAGGAGCCCTCACCGGAAGCCTAAAGCCCAAAGCCTCTGTAGAACCTCTCTAAGACGAGACCTTAGAGGGGCCCTCAAAGCCTTCAGCCCGACCCCTAAGCCCATGCAGAAGCGGCATAGGAGCCCCCTAAGCCCTGACCCCTGAAACCCTAAAATAGGAGCCTAAATGATCACCAATACTATGTTGGGGGGGGTTCCTAATTATAATTATACTACAATATTATACCCCAAAACCCCCAAAACCCTATGCTAATTATTAAGGCCCCGATATTACAGAACTCTACTATAAATCCCTTATAGACTCCTTTAAGGAACCCTTTATAGGAACCCTTTATAGCCATGAGCTCTGCACCTCAAAGGCTTTCTCCACCTTCCCGCACCGATCACAGTTGGATCCCGGTGGGCCTGTGCAAATCTCATTGGTTCTTCCTGGGCTTTTAAGTAAGCAGGGAGAAAAAAGTATAAACTTTTATTTCTTAAGGGTTCCTTTAAGAAAAGAAGTATTGAAGTATGGTATCCAAAGCCCAGCTTCCGAGTTACGAGGCGTGTAATATAGCGGCCTGCATAATTAGAATACACGACTATATAATTATAACAAGGAGCCCCAAAACTAACCTTGGTAATTAGTAATTATTTAGGCCCTCAAAGTAGGTATACCGGGTTCATCGAAAGGATTGAGGCTGTTGGGTTTCCAACTTTTGGGCTTCTACTGTACTATGTGGAGTTTTTCAGTTTTGCATGGCATGAGTTGGCATTAAGCCTACCAGAACGCCCTTGCCACTCCAAAGCGTGCTGAAACCTCAACCTTACACCCCAAAACCCTTGTGTCCTGAACCCTAACTTGGCTAGAGCTGAGTTCTGGGCTGTTGCAGTTCCGGAAGCTTGAAGATAAAGCCAAATCCTCCGACTTCTTCCGCCGAGGCATGGCGCACCTCTTGCTGCGTGGTGTCCAGAGTTTAGTGGGTTTAGGATTTAGGGTAGGGCTTTAGGAGTCGGTAAGCATGGAAAATTTGATGAGAGTGACAATAGTGATACGACAGGGGAAGGACGGTAATCACGAGTATGATCTGCACCGGCTCATTTGGCGCATCTTACATCCTGTTCATGAAACATAGCAAGATAAGTAGGGAGCAGCTAATCAACCTCTGCAGCAGGTAGCCGACCTGAACGCTCTGGTGGCGCTTTCAGCTTTGCGCAGCCGCGGCAGTGAAGTTGTCTAAACCCTAAACCCTACCTTGACCTACCAAAACCTACTTTTTTGTAGGTTCTTATTATAAGCCCTAATATGAATTTTATAGGGATCCTACAAAAAAGGAGGTTTTGGAGGGTTAAGGTATGTCGTGAAGTGCCATCGTCTTTCGGGTTCGGGGTTAGTCGATGCTACGCATGTTCTGGCACCCAGATGTCACGGGCGCTTGCCTTCAAAATTAGCCTTCGTTTATGCCGGGTCTGACATAACAGACCCGTTAAACTGCCATGAACTTAAAACCCTAAACCGTAGATCCTAAACCTTGAACCTAAAAGCCTACACTCTAAACCTTAAAGGCCATACCCTGACCCCGTTGTGTCCCATTTAGAAGACATATTCGACAAGCCCTGTCGGGAGCTGAAATGGCTGCGCAGAGATGCAGAGTCTCAGAGTCCTGAAGTATTCTTTAAAGCCTAAACAACCTACCTCATACAAGGGCCGTAATGCATGCAACAGAATTGGTAACTATTCTGAGCCCCTAAACCCTAAACCCAAGGCTTCGAAAGAGCTCTTGGGATGCGGAAGGGCTTTAGCTCACAACTAGGGTTTAGGATTTACGCTTAGGCTTATGGATTTTGGATACACAAGGAAGGGGAGTCCGTTTAGAGAATCTTTGCGAGAACTCCGGTACGAGCAGTAACCCTTAGCTTTGAGGGCATATCGAATCCCACCACGAGCTCGCCTAACCAGACAGAACAATCAGGCAAATTAATAAGTTTAAGGGGCCTGTGTGGGGGGGGGGGGGGGAGGATTTTTGTCCCCAAAAATCTGGGCCAGGCCCCACCCCCTGGCCCGCGGGCCCAAAACAAACAACCCTCGCANGTGGGGGGGGGGGGGGCATGATTTTCGTCTCCACAAATCTGGACGTAGCCCCACACCCTTGGCAGCAGTCCTAAACCAAAAATCCTTGCCAAGGCTGCTCCACGCGCTGTGCAACCTCCGAATCCCATCTGTTGTAAAGTGCCTGGCTGCATGTGCGCGGCCGACGAAGCCAACCCAGGTGCTCCAATAATATGTATGTCTGTCTGTTCACGTGCCTGCTTGTCTGCCTGCCTGCCTGTCTCTCTGCATGCATGTCTGCGGGTGCCTGCGAGCGTGCGACATAAAGCCTGCAATGCACAAGTTCTACAAACACTAAGTCTCAAAGTCACACAAATATCACACACATTCGTATATATGAAAGTAGAGTATAAGTAATTATGTATGTACGTATGTACGTATGTATGTATGTATGTATGCACGCACGTACGTATGCGTATGTATCTGTGTCTATATGCTACACATACTAATGATGCTACGTTATACGGTCTAGAATTCAGTATTGGCACGGGCGAATAAGGCTCCGGAGTATATCGGAGTTCCGGAAACTACGAGACCGGAATATACACTCCTGATCCATGAGTCAGGGTAGAGTTCAATAGATCCCAAGCTATCCCAAGTGTTCGAATGCTCCCTCGACCCCAACCACAAGAACCTCCAGTCTTGAGCTCATACTCAGACTGCCGATACTTCATGGGTAGTTCTCTAAATTAGGGTCCCATTTTCAGTCAAGAAACTTACAAACAGGACCCTACAAGGGACCATAACCTCATTGAGAAGCAAGGGACAAGTTTAGGGCTTTCCCTATGAATCCCTGTGCAGCTTTAACAACATTCTATACTCCTAGAGGGATGCCACTCTGTGCCGGTGGTGACGCCACTGCTTCACTGAGATCTACGGGAGATTCAACCAAGAGGACTTCCCAACTAGACCGAACACCAAGATCCTGAGACCCAAGACCAGTGCAGAGGATTGTAACCTGTAAGAACGCTCCCTCCGTCCCTGCAAATTCGAGTGAGAGAGAGAGAGAGACAGACAAGCGAGCCGGACCTAGCCTGTGTATATCTCTGCAATGTCCTCACAGTTGTACACTGGAGAGATACCAGGTAGGTTGAACCATAAAGTACGCATGTACATCATACAATGTGCATGTACGTTTTTGTATCCGCCACAGTAACGCAAAATCATGAGATGTCGCGTCTACATCTCTCTTGTGGCTCGAGAACCTCCACCCTAAACCCTGAACCTCGATGTAAAACTCTTTGCTGCCAGAGGATGGCGTCCTCTCGAAGACCCGGAAATGCCAAAGCCTGAATCCACCCCGAAAGAAAGTTCCACCAAACCAAGTTACGAAGTAAGGCAGTATACTTATATATATATGTATATAACATGATAACTGCTACTAATATAGTTATAAATAAATATATATATATATATATATATACATACATATATATATATATATATACACACACACTTATGACCTGAGAAAACAAATAATACCAGTCAAAAGAATAGCTCGAGGCCTGCTGTCGGTCTTTCCATCGCCCATCGAACTCTTCTATAAACTTTCCTGCCTGAGATGGAGGGTAGCCTGAAGTTTTCGGGTTTCGCGCTTTGGGGTTTCGGATGTCGTGCGGGCAGCAGAAGCGCCCTGTGTGCTGCTGGCGGACTCGGAGTATTGAGGATCCAGCCACTTATAAGTGCAGAGAAACAACTAGAGAGATCCCTATTATGAGCCCAGACTCCGCTACCGGGGTTGGACGATGCCTGTGCCAACTCTTGCTTCTTTAGTTTGACCCGTCGATGCATAAAGTGCAGAGAAACAACTAGAGAGATCCCTATTATGAGCCCAGACTCCGCTACCGGGGTTGGACGATGCCTGTGCCAACTCTTGCTTCTTTAGTTTGACCCGTCGATGCCGCAGCACCTCATCCTGATGCATCACTGCAGTGGTCTTTCTCATGCTCGTGCCACTTGTCTGCACTCGTTCTTGCATGTCCGTGTCATGTTCACCAGTTCCCCAAACAGTGCGGTAACACTAGCGGGTTCTTGCAAGCAAATCAAGGGCAACTGATTGAGTTTCCCGCGGTGGCTGTCTTCTGGTTGTAGTGTTTGTCGTGGGTGGCAACATGGTATACATGCCGAATAAACACAGACGGCAAGCTGCGACCTTTGTTTTTCCAAGTAATTCAGGCCCATTTGCCTGTGACAGTGGTCGCGACTTTCTGGTCCTAAAGGCATGCCTCTGGTATGGTCTTGTACTGTAAGGGGATCTCCGCTGGCATAACTGTCATGTCTCGTAGACCCCCGGCTCCAAAAGTTGAACTCGGACTATAGCCCTATAGCCCTGAGCGCTCTTCATCCTCTAACACTTCCTAAAAAATTTACATGCACTGAACCTCAACTCTCACACCCTTTTAAAGAGTCCTTGCAAAACCCTATAAGGCCCTGCTCAAGAATCCTGAACCCTGAAGAAGGCTCAAAACTGGCCCAGCAGCCCTACAGCCCGAGCAAAAAGCTGCCGACCCGCGAGCTCGGAAGAATCATTAGGGTTTAGGGTTTAGGGTTAGAAGTATCCCGCAGTAGAACCCCGAAACCCCAGTCTTTGTTCAAGGCTCCTAGATTGGCGGTCTGTCTACGAAGAGTCGCCGACAGCCCTCAAACCCTAAGCCACCAGAGGACGAACTAAAATTCAAAAGACTATACCTAAAACCCAAAGGCCCCAAAGAAAGGACCATAATTCCACCAGCCCCCAAGCAAAAGCCCAACCAACCCGTAGTCTGCGCCTGAGCTTGGAGGCCATTCTCGGAGAGCTGTTGTCGGACCATGGTCTGGGAATTAAGGTCTTTACGGTCTAGGGTCTAGGGTTTAGGGTTTCCAGGATTCATAGGCATGGGGATTTTGGGAGAACTGGGGTTCAGGAGTTTTGGATCTATAGTCTATAGATCTAGGTCCATGCTTAATTTGGAAATGGTGTAGACTTTCTCTTTAGGTGCCTTACATCCAACATTTGGGCATGAGGGTGCAAAACGGGTGTACAACTGCATGTGCCTACCGTTGCTGTAGCTCTCCTAATGAAACCACCCTCAGCATCTCGCACATGATGCTGCTATCAAGACTTGCAGGCACAAGGTGTTCTGCTACATGTCCACGTCGTGCTACAATGTTTGGGAATAAGGTGAGACTATCACATAAATTCTATCCGTGGCCATGGCTGTGTCGAACTTCGCACAAGCCAAAAGCCGTGTCATCCACAACATTCTCATGCAAAACAGGTTTGCTGGGAATCAACAACAACATGTTTCGATCCAAGGTCATACAGCAACCCCGGGAATGACAAGATCCTCAAAGGCTTCAGCTTCGCGCCAAACCCCCTAACCTGAAGCACCATCGTGTCCCAACACGGCCTCCGTCTTGTGATCTTTGAAAAGGCGCTGTCGCTCGCGCCGCTCCTGTGCACCGGTAGTCACGGCAGTAGCAGCCGTAGTTGCACTCGTCGTCACAGAAGTAGCCGCGACAGATGTGGCAGTACTGGTGCCGGCCCTATGCGCGAGAACCCCATTCTCCATCATGCACCAAGCTGGTTGATGACAGGGTGGCTTAGGCGACAGGCAAACGCTTCCACACTCCCCTTGCATAAGGCTGCTGTTTCGTGTGCAATGCTAGTCGTCCTGTCGGTACAGTTTTGGTTTTTGCTGCCAATACTGCTGGGGAGCCAGCCCAAGCCTTGTACGAGCACTGCTCTAGAGAGTTATGCATATGTGGCACACGCATGACACATTCCAGCACATATATACAGTTTACATATCAAAATGTAACACATTCATGCAACGACGCGTGTGTGCGTGTGTATACATATACATATCATATCTACACACATAAGTACAGGTACAATACAGTGAGTATAATGCTTATACATACATACATACATACATGCGTTCAGACACATACATGCTTTAACGCGAGCAATACAACAGAAAACCCGATGAGTCTCAGCGCCGTAGCCCCACAAACTTTACTTCTGACCTGGTGCCGCCTGAACCCTGGGTGTCCTGAAACCGCACGGTGTCATCCTCCCGGAGTTTGTGCATCTTCTCCCTGGCGAGGCTTAGGGTTTAGGGTGTCTTGTTTTCTGACACAAGCATGGTTTATTTCGGTTTCTTAGACGGGGGTGGCGTGGAGAACGGTTCATTTCTGAACCCCACACACCCAGACCGTAGACCCACGCGCTGAACTTGATTCCAAGGGATAAATCGTCTGCAGATGTTCACTTTAATCGGATGATTCGAGCCTTCAGGACTTTACCTTAACTGGTGAAGGGCGTTGGGCAATTCTTGGGAAAACCGAATGCAGGACTGCAGCCCTATAGCCCACATCCTGTGCTCTTCATACTCAGAGGGAGGACCTGGCACTCCTTCGGAGCTCTAGCCCACTGCCCAACCTCGAAACTCTGCAGCAAAAGGGGGTCCAGTGCAGCCAGCAGCAACAGGATTTCATGGAAGGTCTAGATATTACGTGTATGATATTCTTAGGGCGCCCTAAACCCTAAACCCTAATATGTAAGATATTCTTGGGGCACTCAGAAACCCTAAACCCTAAACCCCTAAACCCTCAACCCTAAACCCTCGCATGGCACTTCAGAGTCATGGGTGCAGAAAGCGAGGCAGCGCGCGCAGTTTCGCCTCAAACTCGCGTTTCTTTCTGGCCCTCTCCGCCCTGCTTTTAGGGGTTAAGGGTTTAGGGGGTTTAGGGGCTTAGGGTTTAGGGGTTAGGGGGTTTAGGGGTTTAGGGTTTAGGGGCTTAGGGTTAAGGGTTTAGGGGCTTAGGGTTTATGTAGGGGCTGAGGGTTTCGGGTTTGGGGGTTCACGTCCTCTGAAATCCGAGACCAGCATAGGCCTTAATAACTAGAATAGGGCTCGTTAAAACGGCCCCGTAAGGGCTCCATGATACGGGGGCCTAGATTTTCAGAATAGGGTTTCGTACATTTTAGTCTAAGTCTGTTCAAGCCAAGAACCCTACAAGGAAAACATGTAGGAGATTTTTCAGGCTGCTGCATCAACCGCCCGCAGCTCAACCTCTCGACTCAAGCAAGCAACAAGGTGAACCCGAGTCTCGCCCAAAATCCTAAATCGTTGTGGACGGGTTCAGGGTTGAACCCTCAACTTCCGCCATAAGCTTCAGCTTGGTTCGCCAAATACTCTGACTTAGCCTACCAATAGTATTCCTCAGGGCTCTCTAACATAATTATACGAAGTGTATAACAAGGACCCCTCTGATTCGCAAGGCCACTACAAAATATACTAAACCCTACTAAACCTTCATGAAGCGGTATAAAGCCCTGTGACACCCTATTCCAATCATCAGGGCCCCTATACTAGAACCCTACAAAGACTTATCATTACTTGTTAATTATTGTAGAACCTGCCAGACCCCTTTCAGGAACCCGATCAACCCAAGACCCTTAAACCCTAAACCCTTAAACCCTATCCCATTTCAGGAACCCAATTGCACACACTGTCCCTAGGGCTCCAGTTGCCTAAATAGTCGGTAACTAACCATATAATATATACCCCAGTAACCTACTATATAGGTAACTGGAGCCCTAGGGTGTTGTTCCTTCTGAGGGCTGGGCTCCTTCTTGTTCTCCGGCCTGGCTCCTGCGGTGCTTTTCCGCGGAGACCTGGGCGCAGGATTTCTTGGAAGGGGACCCTTAAAGTAGCCCTCTTAGCAGCCTTTGGTGCTCCTTAGAGTCACCTCAAAGGGTTTGGGGTTTAGGCTTAGGATCCAGGGCTTACTTACGGTTTAGGTTTAGAAGAGGACCGGTCAAAATCGTCGCAGAAACAGGCCCTGTTATTTAGGGTACAGAAAGAGACTCGGATGCTCTGAGACACAGAGCCCTAGGAAACCTTTCGCTGCAATGTGGAGACATAACCACACACCCGAAGCAATCAGTTGTCGTGCTGCAGTTCAAAGTGCAACAAGCTAAGTACTACAGCAGACTGCAGCAGTGCTGGAGTCCGCTGTAGCACTGTCGTACTTAGCTTGTTGCCTCGTTGACCCTAAAACCAAAAACATTCTGGCGTTCAGGACTTTACGGATATCAGTCTTATCCAGCTTGGACAAGGTTTCCAACCCTTGACCTGAAACAGAAACCACACACCCGAAACCCTAAACCCTCTCAAAAGGCCTACAGAACCGAAGCCAACGGCCTCTGTGTAGGCTGAACCCCCACAACAGAGTTCACAAGAGTTCCTATAACGGTCTTCCTTAAACGTTTCTAGGTTAAAGGTTTCTAGAGTTCCAGAAAGGGTGTAGATAGTTGCAGCCTGCTGGCGGATCTTGCAGTGCTACCCGCGGCAAGCTGCTGGCCATGCTGGTGGCTCCATCGCCTTCTCACCGCGGGCTTGTTTAGGGTTTGGGATGGTATGGGGCTTAAGGGTTTACGGTTTAGGTGTTGCGAGCTTACAAGGGCTTAAGGGTTTGCAGGATTTAGGGGTTTAGGGCTTGGGTGTTCAGGGTTTTCTGGGGTTTAGGGTTTGGGGATATAGAGGTTTCAGGAGTTCTTGAGGCGTAGGGCTTGGGGTTTAGGGTTGCTGTTTTAAGGTTTTGGCATTGCTTAGGGTTTGTAGACACACAGGGTTTGGGGCCTGGGTGTAGCGTTATCGCTCTAAAGCCATGGACCCGAACACCCTTGCGACATCTCACAACTCGTTGGCAAATGCTTGGGGTTTCAGGTTTGGGGTAGTGGCCGTTCAGGTTTCTGCCCAGCTCCATGGCTGTGTGTTGCGGATCGGGGAGCGACCTGAACAGCCACTACACAAAAACCAGATCAAAGAACGTGATGACACCCATACTGCTAATAAGAATCGATGCCACCACAGAGAAGTAGTCATCATCATCACTGAAGTCATGATCATACTCGAAGTCACAACAGAGATACATATATAATACTTAATACTAGTCAGAAAACGACTACCATGACAGTACGAATATCATGAGCAGCGCTAGGGATCCCTAAACCCTTAATCCCTAAACGGCCCTAAACCCTAAACCCCTAAACCCTAGAAGGTAATGAAGATCGCCTTCTTGGAGACCAGACTGTGATAAGTTGGACTCCTCGCATGTGTCTATGGACCAAAGGCCTAGCAACAAACTCCAGGGTTGATCGGGGAATTTTTGGTTTTGGGTTTAGGGGTTTAGGGTTTAGGGTTTAAGGGTTCAGAAGGGGTTTGGGTTTCGGGTTTAGGGTTTAGGGGGTTTGTTGACGGTTAGGCCTACCAACTGCAGAGTTGAAGGGGCAGTTGTTGCTTTGAACGCCTTTCTGCGTCAGCCTGAAAGGTCCTCAGGAACGTCTGTTTCGGAAGGGGCTTGGTTTTAGGGTGAGGGTTTAGTGGTTTGTTTACGGTCAAACGTGTTGGGATTGAAGGGTTTTTTTGGGGTTTAGGGGATATATAAGTCTTACTGATTCAACCAGACACAACTTGAATCCTGGCAGAAGTTCTGCCCTGTGGAGAAGGTTTCATTGAAGTTTAGGGTTTAGGGCCCCGGGGGTCCAGGGATGTAAGTAAGCAAAGTCTAAGTCTCCGCGCCTGCCGCTGTACGTGTGCAGGCCGATGAATATGAATGTATGGTTGCGAATGCATGTGTAAGGAAACATACATCTGGACCTGATTGTGTGTATACCATGTGTATACATATATATATGTATGTGTATGTAAGCCTACTTTTGTCTTATATGCGTGTGTCTGCGCATCTTTCACAATCATTATGCACCCCTCTTGCAGGCTCTCTCCGTCCGGCAGTCCTGGCGTCTGGGGTTGCCCTGACAGCAAGGAGCAACTTCAGCCAACAAGCATACTGTTTGAAAGCGAGGTGGATTTGAGTAGGGCGAAAGACCTTGCTGCGATACTTAAGAACTGAAATGTGCGAGGAACCGGCCGCCGGCAGCAGCTTGCTCTGGCTATGTGAATACAAACATGCACAAATATCAATATAAACGACTTTAGATAAATGGATGTGTATGTACATATGTGTTTATATAAGGGCTCAGAAGATCCCAGTGGGAATTGCTAGCAGCCCCAGTGCAGAAAACTGCACGTCCCTTTAGGGCAGGTAGTCGTGAGCCACGGCCCGCACCTCGCCCCATTGGCACAGACGA
>BGNK01000649.1:189983-219380 GCA_003297005.1 Symbiodinium sp. clade A Y106 | reverse complement strand
ACTGAACTTGCTTCAGTAGGGTTGGGCCTCAAAAGCATTGAACCTGAATCAATACCCATAGCTCCTCCTGACTCCAACGTTCCTGGCGACGCCTCGCCAGCCCGAATGCCACTTGCAGATATGCCACTGATCCCTGCACCAGAAGCCCCTCCGACTTCTGACTGACTCAAGGCTGCTTGGTACATGGCTTCCCGGGAAACATTAACTTCTTCAGATTCTCCAGGGACGGTTCCGCGGCGCTTGCGAGTCATCGGGTCCATCCCTAAGGAATCCTACTATGCTTTAACCAGGTGTACAATAGTTAGTCTCAATGAACCCAGCCTAGTCCTACGGCTGATAACCTACGTGAAATTAAGTGAAGATATCCTACCCAAGGATGTCGAGAATGGTGTAAAGCTAGAACCAAACCTAGACTTACNCAACAACCCTCGGTCAAAGGGGTCAACGATTTTTTAACAGCCAAACAGCCTCGGCATGTACTGAGTAGGCACTCCTGCATGTCTATCTGTACGTAGAGGTCACCGGATTCACGCACTAAACCCTAAAAGGCGGAATCAGAACCCTAAAACACTTAACTAAACCCCTAGGATCCTGGACCATACCAACTCCTACAACCCGCAAATCTACCTTTCTTGAAAGTTGAACTTGTAGAGGGTCTCGGCTTGAGGGTTTGGGTTGCTTTCTTGTTCGGAAGTTCTTACGGGCTGAGTACCCGACCGAGCCCAAAAAAAGAGCCAACTCTTTAATGATATGTGAACCCGAAAGAGTTTCAGGCTGCGGGGCCCTAAGCCCTGAACCCAAATTGCTAACCAGATGGCGTGTCGCCCTTGCTCTTGTCGAGATGTTGCCCCATCAGCTTCCCACCCATCAGCTGCTCAAACTCGTCGTAGCCTGACAACATTGGGGGCTGTCCTAATGCTTAGAATACTTTTTCATGATGCAGGCTTGTTTTGCAACGTTGTACCTGAGTGGTTAGAATACGGCTTTGGGGTATATTCGAGTACACTCATGACAAGAACTTCTAAGGAATAATTTTAGTAAAGATTCGGTCTTGTACATTGGACACTTACAGCGCCTTTGGGGTCTGTGGTTCAGAGCTGTGCAAGGATCCTCAACCTAACCCATGGCCAGATTTCTTGGTGTACTGCGGCTTCCTGTAAAGGTTCGATAGGCTAGAGACAGTGCATTACAGGGTTCTGTAAGGTCTCATGGAAGGGTTCTGTAAGGTTTTAGAGTTTTTGTCGGAGCCTCGGTATGGCTCACTAGTTTCTCTGGTTCTTTCGATGTCTGTGTTCTCAAGCCTTGCGTATATCAAAATCTGCACAGAAAACTTCGGACATAAAACACGCATGCGTGCAGTATATAAGTACTTTTTGTGCGCAAGCATGCATGGGCGCATCATGTCAGCGCATTTTTTTGCACAGTTGGCTGTGGGACTAAAGCCACAGACAACTGCCACGAAGAGAGGCTTGAGGAAGACATGCGGAGTGGTATGGGCTGTGTATCCTCCCCAACCACTGCACAACATGCTAGTCAAACGAACCAACCATACCAGCGAAAACAGGTCGCAGCAGCATCACGCCATTTACTCCTCCAAAGTAACATGCGTTACAACTATTAGTTGTGAACCATCATGCATCGAACTCTCTGGGAAAGCTCAGCAATCGGCTCAGGTAGTCTTTGTCTTGGTCAAACAGGCCGCCGACGCCGCCCTCTTCTGGCATTTCGAAGCGCTCCTCCGAATGAGATGAAGCGGGAGGGAGCAGAGGATGAGTTTCATACGATTTTTCACGCCAATTAAGAGGATGGTTTTTATCCAGATGAAACGCTTGTGGAGTGTGAGGAGTGGACAAAGGAGGATGAAACGAAGATCTCACTACGAGGATAACGGAAGGGATGACCTCGAGCTCGGGTCCGCTTTTCAGCGGTCCACGTCCAGGCTTGTGTGTGTTAAAGATTCACAAAGCTGTGGAAGCCTGGTACCCCAGTGCTTACAGTGTAGAATCTTCTTGTCCTGCTCATTACCCCCTCTCCCTGATTCGTCCCCTGTAGTGGATCTTATATACTATCGTGAACCCTACCATACAGGGTCGATAGCAAATTTGCGATACAGCCCTTCAGGCACCTGCTCGGCCCTTGTCTAAAGCTGTCTCGGGCAGGCAGCAAGAGAAAAGCTGGTCCTCTGCAGTCAACGTGCACCCATCTTTTCTTCCTTGCATGGCTCCGGGAATACATATTATAGGGCATACATGGCTTCACCGGGTGTTAACGCACAGTTATTTTGGGATTACAACACAAAAACATAGACAATGCGGAAAGGCCTGTAATTTTGAGACAATCATATCACCCGTCGGGTTGAAAAGTCCAGGGTTGGTTTTCGACGCAAGGCTCCACACAATCCATCGTATCTCCACTACATCAGCTCAGGCAGCTCGTATCAACTGCGAAAAGAACAACAATCGCATCAATAGTCTAGAGTATACACTCAGGGTAGAGCCCTTGAGCCGCGATTCTTCACGCAAAACACTCCAATCCTCGGAATCAAAATCCAAGACCCCAACGCCACCCGAAGCCCTAGACCCCAAACAACCCTATCACCCCCGAAACCCGGAATCCCCTAAGCCCTGAGAGCAAGCTGCTCGCGCGGCTGAGGACTTCCTGAGTACGGCTCTGCTTCTTGAGCGGCCGGAAGAAAGGCTCCTCAGCTTCAGGCTATAATATTCCCCGGTAGTCGGTGCTATTGTAGGTGCTATAGTACTGGTACTAGTATCAATAGTCATATTCGTATTAGCGCCTGGGGGATTTGGTTGAGGGGCTTTGAGGCTTGAGGGGCTGAGGCGGTCGGAATTCCTCAGGGCAGAGTCTTTGAAGGATTTGCAATTCAGGGCTTGAGGGCTTGGTGTTGAAGGTTCAAAGGATTGCGTTCTTGAGGATGGAAAGTCTTGAGGGCCTTGGGTTCAGGAGTCGCCGGGCTCTCGCCGTGGGGGTTGAAGAATGTTTTATTTAGGTCTTTTTTGCCTCCCGCCTGGCCAGGACGAACCTACGATGCAGGGTCTCTTGGCTGCTTTCCAGTTGCATGCACTATACATACTGTTCACGAAGTTTCAGGCTTTGAACAACCGGGTCTTTGGGTCTCGGGTTCAGGGGGTTGGTTCGAGAGTTTCGGGATTTGCAACGGTGGCACCAGGGGAGGATCACCCAGACGGTGATGTTTCTTAGATCGGTTTTGTACTCTTTTTTAGGCCACGCCTGCCCCAAAAAGGGAGGCCCCAGAAGTGAAACCTTCAGACCAGAAACACAACTTTCGAATCGTCGGAGAAGGTGCCGCATGACTGAGGGCCTTCTTCCAACTGCGGTACAAACCAGAACCAATGCCGGATGCTTATCGCAAGGGCCCCTTGAAACTGCGACCCCCAATTTTTGAGAAATCCTCGTCTGAGTTTTCTTGGGCGGGAAAGTGGATCACAGGCGGTGGTTTCAGAACACCACCTGTACGAGTACCTGATTTACGGATCCGTATATGAAGGGTCCTCTACTACATGGAACTCAGGTTTTCTCCTTTGGCCGTGAGCTTCTGGAACCCACGTACACCTTCGCACCTTGATGCACTACGCAATTAGGATGGTCTTGTCACAGGGTGTTACGGGACCTGCAGAATGGGTTGAGCCACTGATTGTCTGATCGCCCACCCCCCATTTTCTAGTTGTTATTGAAAAAACCTTATCCTGAGAAAGGAGGAAGAACAAAGATCAGACAGGAATGGCAATGGAAAGAAGACAGAACACTGTTTTCCACACTTTGCTGATACGAGCATGGGAGATAGCAAGACACACCGATAACTGATGTTCGGGCGTAGAGACATCCTTGAACATGACTTGCTGTATGTTTCCTGTGTACCTTCCTTGCGTACGTCATTGTTCAGCCTCGCTTTTTGGATTCCAGACACTGCTCCTTTAACGAAGACAGACTTGGTATGGCTATAGGGGACGCCCTGACATGGAGAAATGACGCGAGATGATAAGGAAAGAACGCTTAAAGGATGTAAGCGGGGCCCCTTCCACATTTCAACACCTTGGCCTTCTTGGGAGAGCGACAAGAAAAGAGAAAAGCAAGAGCGGTGACCTCGTTTCAGCTTCTGAGGAGACTAACGAAAAAAAGGTACTAGTGGACGCAGGTAGACGGAGGGGGACACTGCAGCGCGAACAACACAAGATGCAACAAGAGAGGGGAGAGAGCGGGAGAGAGAAATTGGACAAGTAATAACACTCTAAAAGTAAGAGCCTCATTGACCGGGATCCCGGTCTCCTCTTGCGGGGCCCTTCTGAAAGATGAAGAATAAGATAGAGTAGTGTGAAGGGTGTATAGTCATTTCTGAGCAAGGACAGACTTGGTCTGGCTATAGTAGGCTATAGGTGGCGATGTACTGATGTGAGCCCCTAGCAGCACAGAATAGTGCAAGGACAGTTCATATTTTAGAGGACACCGCAAAGTGGCCGTTCCACCTTTCCGCAGAAACCGTTGTGGAAATGAGAGAGAGGTTTGGCTTTGGTCTACGAGGAAGGTTGATGCGGACCACTGCAAGCCTTCTTGCATTAGGACAAAGCTTGTGTGTAGACTCGGTGTAGACCCTACCTTTTCACAGCAGCAGCGAAAAGAGAAAAGAAGAAAGACAAGAAGCTTTTAGCGGAGAAAACCCTGAATGTTAAACACATTTAGATTTCTCCCTAAAGCTCCGCGCTGACATTCAACATGGTCTGATGTGAAATAAACCGTGCACAACATTTAAACTTTAACGGCCTAGGCCTGATGGCATCGAATAAATCATAAACGTCCTACGGGGCGCTCAGGGTAGATGGTCACGACCCTATCATCTTTAGTAGGCCACTGCCAGCAGTGAGCAGATTTCAATTCCAAGCGGAGATGAAGGCGACACCATGTCAAAGGACGACTTGGCTCAAGAAATCTCAAGAACATGACTGACGAATCTCAGCCCGATGAAATACTCATTGCCATGACACTCTGAATGTGATCGTACACCTGTGATTCGTGATATCATTGTTTTGGCAACAAGTCACAGGCTCGAAGCAGTCCCGCCAAGGGGCGCCCTTGACCGAGTTGTCCAGCATCCGGAGCAAGGCGTTCCAGTTCGTGATCACCTCTTTCGCTGGCGATGGATTCATACACCCTAAACCCTGACTGGATCATTTTTGAAAACATCAGCCGCGTTCCTTTGGAGCGACATCTTGAAATACATAACCCGCAAATCACAATACAGGGTTGCTGACAAGCATCACCCTTCCGGCGGGATCCCAACCCTCCTTCGGTCTAAGCCGAAGGATGTGTCACGTAAGCAGCCCTGTGAGCTCTAAGTTTGCAGCGAGGCGCCGGAGAATCTCGGATCTGAAAGTCACTCGACTGTATGCCTCAGCTGCGAAGCGACCAGGGGAAAAAACGTAAGAACTTTGTTATATAACGGCTCCTTGACGGAATCTGGTCCCAACAAAAAGTGATAACTTGTGGTACTCCGGAACCCAGATGCTGCTGGGCGGGGGCCGGAACTGTTTTCGCTCCTTGAGGCGGGGAGTCTGCTTCACGACCCCCCCCCCCCCCCCGGTGAAGCAGCACCCAGAAAAAGGCAGACCCCGGTTGAAGCAAATTGCAAGTTGACGTTGAAAGTTGGCTTGATGGGTTGCATATCTTCCCTACCCCACGGCTGTCTACTTCAACTAACGACTTCAGTTTTGCAATCAGAACGCAAATCTCCGCTGCAGAGCGATGGAAACCTGAGGACAAATTGGAAGGAAGCCTACTGTCTCGGGTTTAACCAATGGCGTCTCAACCAGGTTCCTACATGAAGCCGTATACAACTCCAGGCGCCCTGAACTGAGAGGCTGCGCTCCTCTTCCCGAACAACTCCGAGCTCGATACCTGGGCCCGAGAGTACAATCACAAGTGTGTTGTGGGTGGAGATTCAAAGGATCCGGGCCCTAAATGAGATATCCCGGATCTGAACCGGACCCCACCATGGAGCTGCACCAGAATGCTTGCACGGCTTTGGCGTAAGATCTACAGGGGGACCTCTAGGCCCATACATGACCAAGGCACGACAACTGCAAACCGTACTCTCGTCTGCTTTTGCGGGGTGTAGCGCGGGTTCTGCGGAAACAGCATGCCACGGCTTGGGCTGTTGGTTTAGAGTTCATATGGTTTACGAGGCGGCGACACGGTGCGACCTCAGCCATGAACACGCTTGCAGCAAGACACCGGCGATGTCTGACATGTTGGAGTCGCCCCCAGATGCGCACCCTGCCACTTAGTTGCCGAGTTCATAAGCCCAAAAAAGTGTACACTCTCGGTTTTATAGTGGGTAATATTATCCGAAAAAGTGTAAAATGTATCCACTCAGCTACTGGGCAATGAGTATAGGTAATTATTTAGGCCCCTATAGTAAGCTGAGGACGCGAGGCAGGTCGTAAGGGGAGGAGCTCAATCCTTGATTCTGTGCTCCTGCCTTGGCAAAATCCTACCAGAAAGGATTCGAAGGAACCTCTGAGAGGTGATACGTGGGCAGTGTTCCTTTTCGGGGCTTTTTGTGGCTGTTCGGGAGTTTCAGGAAAAAGGGGACCTTGATATTTACACCCAAATATTAGGTGTCTTATTATTGGGCACCCTCAATAATATAAAGTACGCCTAGTTTCCGGGAACTCCCGTTTCTTGCTTACAGAGCAGCATGGGAGCCTTTGCAACTAGAAAGGACCTTGGACCTTGGCGTATGTTGTAGAACAGCTATTGTCAGGAACCCACAAAATATTACTAAATACTCAGGCTTCTATATCACAGAAGTCTTTGGCAGATCGCCAAAGGGGATCCTGGCTCCGTAAATATACAGGCCGTAGTAGGGCTTCGGGCTTTAGTTTTGAGCCCGAAGATGCTAAATGGTTTGTATCGGCGGCTTGTGAAGTGTAGGAATGCAAACGGTGCTCTCAAGCAGACACAACCAGTGTTGCCGATGCCAACGAACATCACGCTAAACCCTAAACCGCCCCACTCTATTGCCACGTGGAAATGTCGAAATCGAAACCTGTGAAGTTGTAAAAAGCCGACGGCCGACTGCTGGATCTCCGGCCTTGAAAAACCTTGCGGGCATCGGGTCAAGACTGCAGGGTACTGGATCTTGGGCATGCGGTGTAGGGTAGTTCTCGAGACCACTTGAAGCCGACACATGGGAACTAACGGGGCACTGAATCTGAGATCCCTTGTTTCGAGATACCCAAGTGTCTTGGCCGGCTGCCTTGGGGACCAGCTTGCATCTGCGCGAACAGCTTGCGGATGGAGTCCTAAGGTACAACGACTACGACTACCACTGCCTCGACGAGAGCAACGACGACGACTACTACCCTACATTCCAAAAAACGAAACGCTGCAAAGTTGGCGGTACGTATGCACTTATCAAACTTGTTTATGTATGTACTTGTGTATGCGAATATGTATATGTAGGTGTCTATGTATATGGTACACGTACAATGTATGGTATCTGTATGTGTATGCACAATCTTGTGCATATGCATTGTGCGTATGTGTATGTATCTACGCATGCGTGATCGCACAAGCATGTATGTACCTTCTTTGAAGATGTATACATAGTTGCACAGACCGCCAAAGTTGTACCGAATCACATGCCCGCAACTGACCACAAAGCTTCAGAGTCGGTGAAGCTTGGCTTCGTTGTCGTGTGTCTCTTTAATTTATGCATATTTGCAAGCTTGTGTATTCGTTTATGCCCCTTTTGTATCTGCATCTTGTGCTTGGCTTATGTATGTATGTATGTAATATGTCTTCGTATGCTCAATTATGTATTGAAATAGAAAGCTTGTGTTGGTCTGCCCTCGCAGGTGATAATATTTTGTCAAGGTTCGGGCTTTCAGTTCAGGGAAATTTGGGGAACTGGTTGGTTGGGGGAAGAGCTGACCTCCCAAGTGCAACCCCACCCAAAAAAACGTGCAAGATATCTCAGAGTCTAACCGCCTCTGGGCCCCTATATGGATGCAAACTTACCTGCCTGATGCAGCCCGCTGAAGTTATTAAAGTTTCTGGTCTTTATTACTTCGCGTGACACCTGAATCCAGCTGTTGCGCCTAGGACGCGTGCACGTGCACATGTATATTTACTTCGCGTGACACCTGAATCCAGCTGTTGCGCCTACGACACGTGCACGCGCACATGTGTATATATATATATATACACATGCGCACACACACATAAGCAAACACAAGTTGGCAAGTTCTACACAGCCCGTGTCGTAACACGCACCCACATATAAGGACATTGACATAGCAAAGCCCTTGCCAGCCCCCTTTTAATTGTCCATGTGCAAACCCGGCCACTATTTTGCTTGATCTGGGGATTTGCAAGAAAGAGCATACAACTACGACTCTGAACACATGCACTTCCCTGAACAACTCCAGGTTCAACTGGACTGGTTCCCACAGCAGCATGCACTCCTTCCACTGTTGCTCCCGAGATAATCGCATATACTTTCGGGGTTTAGGATGTATATTATACTATAATTAGTTATAATAAGGAACCCCCAAAATGGTATAGGTAATTATTAAGGCCCGTATATTATACTTTCGGGGTTTAGGGTGTCGATTTTGGAGCGTGTCGGGCTTTCAGGCTTTAGGGGCGTTGCGCCTGGGGCTCTAGAGCGGTGGGTTTGCGAATGTTTGCGAGTTTGAAATTGATCCCTTGTCCAGTTTTACACAAAAGTTGACTCCACCTCTACTGCATTGCATGTTGGCAAATTGGGTGCCAGCTTCACGGCACACGGTGCAGCAGTTAGGGTGAACTCAAGACAAAGCCAACGGTTGAGCAGCCACGAACCTTTCTCAGAATCTCCGTTCATCAAGCCCACACCCTTCAATGATTCTGCTTCTGGCTCTCCCTACTGAAATCGCCGGAGTTTCTGCCAGCACTGCAGAACGGGTCACCAACCTAGAAGGCGAAGCTTCAGTCTATTTTCGAGGCTTTGCAGGTTGGGGTTCAAGGTGTCGGGGGATCTCGGCTTTGTGGTTGACGCTCTCACGACTTGGAGAGGGTTCTAAGGTTGAGATAATGGCTCGCGGCGGAGCACGGACCACTGAGCGTTTGAGGAGTTACTTACGATCCTGCCTGGCTTCCACGGCAGGCAAGCAAGCGACTGCAGCAAACCAAGCGCAGCTCATCATTGCATCAACCCCAGACCTTGCATCCTGAAGCACAAGAGCTTCCGGTCGTCTCCAAACTCTTAACACGAGCTAATGAAGGCCTCGAATCACAGAATCTCGCTGCTGCTGCTGCTGCCACAACAACAGCAGCTACATCAGTGCATACTGCTACTACTACTGCTACCCGTGCGGCTACGGCTGCTGCTGCTGCTCCTGCCACTACTCCTGGCACTGACACCGGCACTGGCACTGCTGCTGCTCCAACGGCCACTACGACTGCTGCTGCTGCTACTACTACTACTCCCACTACTATCACTACTACTGCGACCACTACCACTACCACTCACTACCACAGGCACTACGACGACGACTACTACTACTATCATAAAGTAGTAGTACTACTAAGACTACTACTAGTCCTTCTTCGTCGTCTTTTACTGCTACTAACGATATGTGCACTGCCCGCACCAGTGTGCAACGACAGAATATTTGCAGGCTAGGGGCTAAGTCAACGGTTTAGGGGCGAGACTGTCAACTTGCTTGGTGAGTCGCAGCAGTAGAACAGCTTGATCTTCATCTTCGGCTTGCCCTGGGACCCAGCTCCCTCTACCCCAAGTCTCTTACAGGATCTTACGTGCTACACGAGGGCTTTGCACCTTTGCACGGGCAGCTTCCGGATAGGACCCAAAAGCTCTGCAAGTCAGGCGACGAAGACAGGGAAGTTGGTTATTAAACGCTATGCCATGGGTCGACCCATCTTGCCGGAGAATTGGCCTCGCCTAAACTTCACCCCGTTACCAAACCCTTAACCCTAAGTTCTAAATCCTCAAAGCCCTAAGTCATTTCGGCTTGAATTTCTCCTCGGAACTGATGCATCGCTCTGGTTTGTCAAGTTGCTGCTCTCAAGCACTCAAGAGAAGTCTTCTTGGGTTCAGAGTGTTGGAAGAGTGTACGAATAAGAACTAGTACAAGCAAATTACGTGACACGGAAGTTTTGTTTTAACAGTGACCGTATGCGTAGTCGTCCAGGAGGCTTTAGGGTGCCGTTTCGAGCCAACGGCAGAATGACTCCCCGGACAGGCAGCTCGGCTAACAAGCTCTCAAATGAGCCGAATCAAAAGCGGAGGAGTGTTGCAACAGAATCGCTGACGTTGTGAGGCCCGAGCCGCAGAAAAGTCAGTGCAGGCTAGAATGGAAGTAGGACTTCGGAAAGGCATGAACGTTACAAGTGGCGAATGGAATATTCGTTTCTGGACGACCAGTACCTTCCCTCTGGATGCATGTTCCTCCTCTTGTGATCTTGTGAGATCCAGCAGTACCCTCACCCTCACCCTCATGAACTTGCAGACCACTCTCGAAGATAGCAGCACTGCAAACCTAACAACCTCTAGACTTTGCTGGATCACTCACGATGTACCCAAAGACCCGACGGCCCTAACCACGCCCTTAGCCTTAAGCCCCCATCACGGTTCTGTTCGCCAACCTGATCCGAAAATGCCAAAGTGACACCGCACACATTAGAGAATAATAGTCGTGCTGCCGTCTTGACAACAATGGCATCACCGCAAGAACACTGCTGCTGACGACGTTGACATTGACAAGTTGTCTCGATGTCGAGCTGATTAACGGACCCCTTCTGCCAAGGTATGCATTGGGGAACCTTAGCTAGAACCCGAAACAGGGAGGTCGGTTGATTAACCAGGAGTCACGCTAAGACCCAAGGCCTGCAGCCTTTAAAACACCATGCAAAAGCCCCGTGAATTCGCCGCCAGGACACCAACTCGCTTCTGAAACTCCTCGCAGCTAGCACCTCAGCTTCTATAATATTCTTTGTTTCGATTCTAAAATTATGGCCCCATCTTGGGCCGGCAATCGAGTACGTAACTCTTGTCATAAGGGGCGGCAAACGGGTTTTGCACCTTGGGGCCTTTGGGTTGGGAGGGTTCAGCTGCAAACCAGGCCGGGTCTCAGAGGAGTAGGTCTCCGTGGCATAGGTATTGGGTTATATTGGGTTCCATCTTCTTTCGTACGGAATCTTGTTTCGGGTGATTAAATAGATCGAGTCACTGGGCACAAGTCTAGCCACCCTGGCCCAGAGTCTGGGGTCTTTTTGCGTTTTTCTCTCTGCAAGCCTTTGCCGTCAGGCTACGCCCTAAAGGGCCTAAGCCCTACAATCTCTTACAACCAATAAACCCTACAAGCCCTATGTAAACCAGGACCTTTTGCGAAAGGCTGACTTGAGACGTCTGCAGACTACCTGATGTGCAAGACGCTTGCAAGGGTTTATGGCTTCAAATGCCAGATCCTGCATATCTAGGATGGTACTTCGAGTAGTGCTCGACAACTCCCGTTCTCCTTCAACTTGAACTTTCACCTCTCTCCGTCTTCATGCCATGTTGTGATGGGCTGCATTCCCATGGTCCCTAAACCCCAAGCGAAAGCACGACCTGAACTGGGCACCGTACGGAAAAGTGCATGGACCAGGACGCTGGTCTTCCCGGAGCCAGACCGCCCCAACAGGAAGACCACCTCTTCTCGTCTCTAACCCCCAAACTATCATCATAAGTCTGAGGCTGTGGGGTTCTAGGAGTTTCGGCGCTCACACTCGGACGGACCTTTAGGAGTTTAGGTCAAAGTGCAACTCAAGGACGAGCAGAATCGGAGATACTATTCTTCTGACTACTTCGTGCCAGGCAAGCCTTCTTGGTTTCGCGACTTGATTCAGCTTCGGGTTTCCACCCTAAGAAGGTCGACTGGGCCTCAGGTCTTGTGAAGCCCGAATTTTCTGACGGTGTTTAAGCAACATAACTAATCGTGTCCACGGAATCTGCAAGAGTCACAGGAGCACCGTGAAAATTCGGACGGCAGGCAGGCAAACTTTCAGGAATGCTCGGACCATGATGTTCTCTGAGGCTGTGCCGTCAAGGCACAGCTGCACCTGCAACTTTCCTTCTTGGTGTTGAGCTCTACGGGTCAAGCAGGCAGGACTCGATCTGGATACTGGCAAAGGCTTTACCCACACTGTCTTCCCTGAGCCCTCAACCTTGATCCAGTTGGATGATCTTTGGACACTGTCCGGAACCATAAGAGCCCGCGATTTGCTGGCAACACTTCACGGAGGCGAGCCTCATTCATGATCTTGTGATAAGCCCTCTCTTCCTCCAGAGATGTTCGCTTGCATAGCGGCTGTTCCGAGTTTGGTTTGTGCATCTTTAGGGGTTCGAGCGGCTGTTGGGTTCAGGGAATTACTGGGCTTTTAAGTAACCAGGGAAAAAAGTATAAACTTGTATTTCATAAGGGTTCCTTTAAGAAAAAAGTATTAAAGTATGGTACTCCAAGGCTCAGTTTATCATGCTGTTGCGAACACGGTTTCAAGCATATCNCCCCCCCCCCCCCCCCCGCTGCGCCCTCGTACGAGCTTCTGTTTCATTTCGGAGCGAGAGCAGTCGTCTGTTCAAGGGCCTGGCCGTTCAACAAGCCGCCCTGAAATCTTCGCCTAGGCCTCGAAGGAGCCAAAAGATGAACAATCTCTCCGTCCCATGCCATGCAGGAAGCCATGCTTTGAAGCGAGCTATGGTGGAATTGGCTGCAAGACCCAGAGAGGCGGCTCTGAAGCCATGCCTGCACTGCGAATCGCTAAACCGTACCTAAAGAATCCAACCCTCTTTTCAGGGCTTCCATGTTGGGCTTGAGTGTTTGAAGCTTTCATTTTATGTCAGGAAAAATCCTTGTACTCTGCAACCCTCATCATCACACAGAGAAAACGCACATTTCCAAGCAAAAGGGGTTCCATTTTTGTATCAGATTTCATGATTTGTGTCTCATGCGGTGTGAGGTTCGAAAGGTCTTGCTCAGCCATGGTTGCACAAGGCAATCCTAAACCCCAAACCCTAAATGAACCCTTGGAGCGACCGACCCCCTTCAGTAGTGTCGCTGTCGGGGCGACTGATGGGGGTTTGCGCCTCGACGGCCTTCGAAGGCACCGTACCCTATAGAAGCCTCAAAAATTACCAATACTATTCCATAGGGTTCCTCATTATAAAATTACTATCAAGGAGCCCAAAACCCTATTCTAATTATTTAGGCCCCTACATTAAGGCTCGTCTGAACTTGCGAATTACGGAGGGCAGGTTGTGTACCAGATCAAGTGGAAGCCAACTGAAGCGCTGAACTCTTCCCGTCAGGTTCTCGATGCTTATTCGACTTCGGTCGAGCATCATCTTCGTCAAGACGGTATGGGAGCTGCACCTCGGAAAAGAAGACACCCAAAACTCTTGAATCTCAAGCCCTAGGGCATCAACCCCAAACCCTGCAGCATGAATTGCTGTAAATAGCCTTGCGTCAAAGACCCGACACAGCCTAAGTCACTCTTGGAGGGTTTAAACTTTGCGTGGGCCATTGGCACCAACCACTGTAAGGCTACAAATCTGTTTCTGCATTCATGGCTTTAGAGATGGCGTGTTTGCGCGGCTCCAGGACTCTTTACAATATCTTCTGCTGAGAGTGTTCGAGGATTGCAACACACAGGGGTTTATGTAGGGTTTTAGAACGACCTGATAGGATCATGCTAGCCGTTCCAGCAGTTTGTGTGCTGCTATGCCGGGGTCTAACCTGCAGTAATGCAAGTTGCTGGGGACATGCGGAACATGCAACCCTTCCATAATCTAAAACCTTACCTAAAAGAACCTTACCTAAAAGTTTTTTAATGAGCCCGAGAATCCGAACATTGTGGGAATGTCGGTGCCTCCGAGACTCTGGTAGAACATAGATCTTAAACTCTTCTGCTCAAGTACTCATATGCTGAACATCAACTGTATTTCCTTTAAACCCCATAGTCCTAGCTTCTGGAAAGGTCTTTTCGCTACAGAGTCAAGAAAATATTCGTTAGAAGCTCAACGTATCGGCCGGAATGATTCCAAAAGGGCTTTGGGGCATACATACTATAGTTGCAATAGGGACTAGAAGGGGATAAGATTATGCAACAGATTACTAGTTATTCCCCCAGCCCTCGGCCCCGTTATGCTTTTTAAAGGCCTTTCCAACCGCCCAGCCCTAATAACACAATCCGAAAAAAGAAAAAATGATAGTAATAACAACCATGGCTTGGTAAATATAAGGTTGATAATACCCCTTTCAAGCTCCGAAGGTCTCCAAGCTCAGCTCGGGGATGCCCTGCCATCATAATGCATAGGACCTGGTACATACTGGATTCTATTCATTTGTATTTGTATTCTGTTTTTAGTATATAAGATCTACTGACTATATAATAAACTTATGGTGGTAGTGCCGGAAACATCTGAACAGTATCACCGCAGGCGGCACAAGTAATGTAGTAACAATACTTACATAGTTCGCCCAGCCCCCATTCACAGCCATGCTGCAGATTTCAAGGACTCCTTGACCAGGAAGTCAAGCTCAGTCCTGTCGACGTGGCTTCACCATTCGGGGCCCGGGGTTTCTGGGAGCTCCGCAACCTCGTACGTTCACTGATTGAAATACGCCTGCTTTGGACCCTCACTCGGAGTGCTTGGATGTGCAAATGAGAGTTCAGAGGTTCAACCTTTCCATGAGACATGCGAGCGCAGGGTGCAATCTAGAGCAGTTCATGTTCATGGCACCGGCACGCAGAATGGATACGTATGGACCTCCCAATGTCTCCAGGCCACGACTTGCTGTGGCGATTTTTGCATATCTGAAAAAACAACCAACAGTGGAGCGGACTGCCGTCTAGATGCCGCTACTTGTTAGAAAGCAAAACCGGAAATCACAAGACTGCAAAGAAACTTGAAAGCCACCTTACTGGCAGGCAAGCATTCGCTCCAAGAAGTAAGCACAATCCCGCTAACTACACCCTGTGCAAACCTGTACGCCGAAGCCACCGTAAGCTGCAAATAGTGGCGGCAGTGGTGGTGGTAGAGGTTGTGGCAGTGCTAGTGCTGATCGTCGTCGTCATAGTAGTAGCATTGCAGTTCTTGTGCTAGTTCGTGCAGCGACAAATTCATCCCGAATTGTCAAGCGAGTATTCCATACTGGGCTCCCGGCGGCCCCATGACCTGCAAGCCAGGGTAGCTTAGGCTTTGCGACTTGCCGACATGCTGATGGCTTCGCTTCAGCCTTTCAAAAGCGAAAGCAATAAGAAGAAGAGTAGCGGCAGCGACAGTCGCGGCTGACCCCGAATCGCGATCTGTGCACGTCCCAGCCCGTATGCCCACAAGACATTCTCAACTCGCGACCGACAAGGACCAGAAACACGACACCGGCTGTGCTGAGTCGCATAACGCTTCTGCAGCGCCACCGGCAGCGAATCACGGGTGGAGTCCGGCTCTAGCACCTTGGAGATCGAGGATTTTGGAGTCCAGGGCTGAGTCGGTTCATCCAACTTCCATCTGCTCCTCGAACATAGTAAGGCTGAAAGGCTCAAAACCGACAAAATCTGATAAATCCCTATGCAACCCTAAACCTAACAAACCCAAAAACCCTCAAGGCCCTAAATCCACCAAAAGCTCCAAACTGAAAAAAACATATGAATCCCTCTGAAAATGAAGCCCCATCTCTTAACCCTAAAACCCCTCAAATCCCTACCCCCAAGGGCTCAAATCCGGACACAAATATGATGAATCCCTATGAAAATGAAGCCCCATACCTTAACCCTAAAAACCCTCAAATCCCTAACTCCCCCAAAAAGAAGCTCTGCTTGGAGCCCGCTCCTCCGCCCCTTCGCAGGAACGCCGCTCTTCGAAGTCCAGGGGGAAGACCAGCGGCCTGGGTCCAAGGCTTTTTTTTTTTTGGGGGGGGGGCTTAGGCTTCGAGCTCTAAGGCTTTTAAGTTTTTGGGCCTTAGGAATTATAGGTCCAGAGTTTAGAGTTTAGGGTTTAAGGTATAAGGGTTAGGGGCTTTGGGCTTCGAGCTCTTGGGTTGCTCAGGGCTTTAGGGTCTCGGATTTTGGGTCAAAAGGGTGGCTTTGAGCTTTGAGATTTTCGGGTTCTTTTAAGGCTCTATAGGGTTTGGGATTTTGGGATTGGGTTTTCGGGTATTCGGATGGACATGGCTTTTTTCCCTCCTACTTAGCAAGGACGAGACCCGCATTGCAGGGCAAGGGCCAGCCTTCGATTGGAAGCTGCAAAGGACTGAAGGACTCTCTCTCTATAAACCGGAAGCAATGCTGCAGAATCATGATTATCACAAGCATGAGGAATAGTTAAGAGACGCTCCTACATCTTTGAACAGTGCCATCTGTCTTCGTCAGGGATGCAGCTCTTGGTAAGCCTTCATGGCATGTAGCTGTAGGCAGGGGCACATTAAACGCCTGAAGCAATCTGGGATTTTGTTGGAGGCTTTGCAATTCGGCCGCGGAAAGTTTCCACAAGTGGTTCCCTGCAGCAGCGTTCTTGCGTTGGGTTCTTGGATTGATACGGATTCTTCATGGCCCTCAAGATCCGAAAGCCGGCTGCACCCATGGAATGCTTTATGGGTTGTGGCTGTCGTTCACTAGCGCGGCCCTGCTACTAAAACTCCATCTCCCTTATCCCAAAACCCCCAGGTCACAAGCCAGATTCGTTGGGAGACAAACGGTCTTGGATTCCAAACTCCCTGAACTTCTCCTTGAGGTAGTGCTTGTTTGCAGGTTCAAACGTATGCCGGCATTGACTCGAGCCGGCTTGTCCGGGAAAAGTGTTGCCGATATAGAGGCTTCTGTCTTTCTCTATCCACCCCAAAAGCTATACTCGAATGCCATCACATTTTCAGCCCGGTTTTCTGTACTCACCACATCTGAGCGCCGTTTCTTTCTTCTTCTTCCATGGACACCGGTGGCGAGTCTGGAGCTGTTGGATACCCAGGTGCCCTGGATTTTGACATTCACATTGAGGGTTTCAGGGTTTTTCACTCAGAGGCTAAGCACTTCTACTACCGATGTTGCTCCTCGTGCTGCCACCACCGCCACCACCACCACGACGACGACAACAACAACTACTACTACTACTACTACGACCACGACTACTAGCTTACTAGCCCTGCAGCCAAATTAAGATGTAACTACGAAGGTCAACACTAAATCAGCTCTACCAAAACTCAGCCAGCACCTGCTTTCGTCCTGTCAGTGAGGAAACATTCAAGCTTTTGGGGACTGGGTTTCAGGGGCCTCGGGATGCATCAAGTCTTGAAGGTGCAGGCAGCCAAAGCCCTGCCAAGCACCGCGAAAATCCCTAAAGGCTCACAAAACATGCCGATTCTGCCTTGGTTACTTCGGTTTCTTGCCTCATACTTCGCAAAGACAAGTTACGGTTTAGGGTTTAGGGGCCACGAGCCTCTAGGTCGGATACAAATAATACTTGCAGTAGCCACTTCGTGGCTCTGCGACAAGTTCCGAGCAGAATAAACTGCCCTTAAAAAGGTTAGCTGGAGCCTGATTGTCGGCGCCACATGCAAAGGACAACAACCATCGGAACAGCCACCGGCATGAAAAAACACATCTACGCTTGCCTGAAAATTAGAGATTGTAGCTGCTCATGAATTTGGGTCATGTCACCACGGAAGGCTTGATCCCCCCACGTGATGACTAAGCCGTCAGCGCGAAGCGCAGCAAATGCAGCTTTGCACGCATGGATTTCCTGCACACCTCAGGGACATCGCAAGCCAAACGATGGTTTTACGCTGTGAGGGTTTACGGCTCATTGGTGAAGCTCCTTCAGCCGACCTTGCCAGCTTTGTTTAGAGGTCTCTTCGTAAAATGGCATATTAAGACCAAGGGTGCTTGTTCCGCAACATAGAGACAGGACTGTAATCTCGCGTGCAAGCGTACGCGTCCTTGTTTTTGGGTGGTCTCTACATATGCGCACAAACACCACCTAACCCCCGAACCCTTAACCAAAAACCCTGCAAGCACCGAGATGTACTGCGCAATTTATGACAAGTCTTGCCGTGGTGCTGTAGAGTTCCTCCTCTGCCTCCTGGCAGCATCCTCGAAGAGCGGAGTAGGGGGAAGCTTCCTAACGCTCAAGATGTTGTCGCCTTTCACTTGGGCTTAGTGCAGCTTTGTAAGTCTGCACGGTGCCGGATTCTGGGTTCTTGTTCAGGGATTTAACTTAAGCTACCATAATACGGAAACCCTATTATTTGCTATAGATCCCTATATACATCCCTATTATGGTAATTTAAATCAAATCCCTTAACAACTCCAAAGTTGGAAAGAACTTCGGTTGAGGTGCTGAGATCTGAGGGGTCTGGGCGCCTTCACCCATACAATGCCCCTCTCCCACACTTAGAGTTAAGGTTTCGGGTTTAGGGTAAACTTTCTTCCGTGAGCCTGAGACCTCCTAAACTTGGTCGCTGATTGGGACCCAATCTACTTGCCGAGATCCCGAATGCTTCTCCTCCGAACTTGAAGCCGTGCCCCCTTCCCCTTCCGAATACACGGGTCTGCATAACTAGCATAGCTGTCCCCTTATACTTGCGGTCCCAATGCATGTATAGTGTAATATATTCCACAGGGCTACTCTAGCTAGTCTAGGCCCTTGTATCAAAAAAATACAGTAACTGTAAAGACATCATCGAAACTAAATCCTGAACCCGGAACCTGAGCCCTGCAAACTCACAGCAGCCTCCGTAGGCATCGTCGCCCCAAGCCACGACGCGGCCATCCGCCCGGAGAGTCGCAAAGGCAGCATGGGAAGCTCGAAGATCTTGCCTTCTAGGGTGGAAAGTTTGGGGCTTATCAGATGCTTAAATAGTCGTTTATGTTGACATTGACATGCTTCTTTGAAGCTAAAGCTCAAGGCTCAGGGTAGCTGAAGTCTCGCGGTTCCAAGCTTAACGGCTTCAGGATTGAGGGTCTGACGCGGTAGGCTGCTTGTTTTAGAGTGTCCTGCTTTGTAGAGCGTTGCCATAGGATTCAAGCTTTAGGGTTCTTGGTGATGGGTTCTTGAAGGCGCTTCAGTTCTTCGGCACTCGTACAAAAAAACGCTCCAGGGTATTGGGTTCGTAAGTTTTGTGGCTTGAAAAATAACGGGTTTTCAGGTCTTAGGGGTTGGGGTTTCAGATGTTGTGCCCATCAGGCTCACAGTAGGATGTTCTGCTGCCTACGGTCACAGGCCAATCGCTGACCCCTATATACCATCATAGACCACAGAGCGTAACAAAGTGCAGGGTGCACATCGGACAGCATGTGCTGGATGCTGTCGCTGCTGCCGCCAAAGGCAGCATCGCCCCAAGTAATCCTAGAATGCTCATCATTCGAACGGGTAGGGTTCAGGGTTCAGACTCGAGGCATCTCAATAAGAAGCAGCCATTATCGAGCGCAGACAGAGTATTTTGCACGCTCATGAGTGTGTATGGGACATACCTGTATCACGTGCCAACACCCGCTCTCGCTTGCGTGGAGGAAAGTGTGTAGGCATTATGCTCGTGTTTGTTCGTCTTGGTATATGTATTTATGCGTGAATGCATCCTTATACCTCTGTGCATATGCGATGCCTTTACACTGGTCGTGTGAAGGGCATGTGTATGTGAACATCGAGTCAGTGCCCGTGAATGTCTGCCACCAGGCCAGGGCTAATTACTGCACCCACACGTTAGAGATCATTGCAGGTACTTCCTTTTCTTTTCCTGGGCTGGAGTTCAAGAAGGACAGAAATCCGAATATCCCAACCCCCCTCCCGAACTAGTTCAACATGCCCAGTCTCACACTGCCATCTTGGCGTAAGGCAGCAAAAGCTCGCACAGAGCCGCGAAGAAGCTGGATATCGTAGAGCTGTTCCTGGACCTTCCTGCTATCCCCTCCGTAGGCTGCAGGGCCCCATGTCACGACGGTACCGTCCTTTCGCAGTGCAGCGAATGCCCCAGTGCTGCCCTCTACGGACTGGACATTCTGCAGCTTGTCGGCGACTGAAGAGCTGTCTGCTCCCATCATGCGGTCTCCCCACGTGACGACTTGCCCTCGGGAGGTGACGGCGGCGAAGGCAGTACTGGTTGACGAAATCCGCACAACTCCAACCAGCTGCCTCTTACACTTACTGCAATCCCCGCCAGAGCGTTCGTCGCCCCAGGCAACCACGGACCCATCATCTCGAATGGCTGCAAACGCTGCATAGGAGGATTCAACTTGCTTGACATTGCGAATCTGATCTCGTGGCAGCAGACACAGGCCTCCAAAATTACCAGCACCCCATGTAATCACCTCTCCGTCGCTGCGAAGTGCGGCGAAGGCCGAATGCGAAGCCTTGACTTCTCTGATTTCATGGAGATCATGGCTCACCTGACGCTTTTCCTAATATTGGGCCGTAACAATGGGAATAGGGTTTCAGGGTATTGGGGTGCATAATATGGATAATGTGCGTGTGCTCACTACTCCGAAGGGGTCATGTTTTTTGTTCGCTATTCAGGTCTCCAGAGGCAGTGCTCATGCTTGAATGCTTCGTTGCTTCTAAGTAAGAGGTGAACTGTTCAGGGGTACTTGTAATACCATATTCGGGTCCCTTGATTTGACGAATCTCCCATCTGAGTGGCCTATATACAGGAAACTCAAAACATAAAAAAGCAAATACGAAAATTAAAAGCATAGGTACATACAAAAATGTTTTACCTAGCTACTTTTATATCTTGTTATTGACCGATCTGCCTACTTAGTTATGACACGTATCTGATTGGCAATTAGAACCGATCTCGAAGAAGCCCACCTTCGAGCTGTCTCCGCCCTCAGAATCATCTCCCCAAGTGATCACGGTCCCGTCTTCACGAACAGCGGCACTTGCACCATCACCGACACACACGTGCTTCACATGCCACAGCTGATCCTTGACGGCACTGCTGTCGCCTCCGTACCTGGTGCTGTCTGGCATGCGAAAATATGTATAGTGAAGGATGGAAAATGCAGACACGTTGTGTCTGCTGCAGAGCAGAAAAAAACGGAAACACTGTGTTTGGAGGGTGGGCACATGGACAACCCCCAGGTGAACACGAAGCCGTCACTCCGGCTTACCTTAGCTGCGCTCGTAGCTGCAAGTGGGTCAAGAGTCCGGAGAACCAAACAGACTAATTGACGAAACGGCTCAGCCCCATTCAACCCAACATGGTCTGGATCTTGCTCAAACCGAAAACCTGTAGCTCAACAAGGCATATCGGCCCCATACCCTAACCCTGTGACCCACACAATACAAGTCTAAGTCCCACACCTAGGGCCTATTTAAAGATCATTCCCTAAAGCCCGTGGCCTGTTGCTGAAGACGCCAAGCTACTGCGAAGGCACTCCCAGCCGGGCTCGACCACACCAGGACAGGGCGAGCTACGGCTGTGAGGACATCTCCCTCCTGCGAAGTGATGCCTACAGACTTTTTCAGGTTCAAGTGTAGGCAGTTGGCCAAAAGAGGTTCCCTGCCTGGGCATGGTGGTAGGTTAAGCTAGCAGAAGGAGGAGAGTGATGCAGCGCTCTAACGATCAAACACGGTGAGCAAGCAACAGCGATCTTGTTGAGTGTGAAACTGTAAACGGTAACACTAGGCCCACGGTCGCGGCTTTGCCGGAGAAAGCTTTCAGCTTTAGTCGTTTAGATTTTTCAGCAAGGCCACTTGGTATAAATGGTAACTACTATACGTATATGTAGCCTGCTCGGCAACGCATCGTAATCTTGGAGCCGTTGCGGGGAGCCGAGTGCCAGACTAGCGATCAGTCATGCATTTGCCAAATCGGGCATGCCTTCTATCTACTCAAATCCCATATTTGAAGAACTTGCCCTTAGGTTAGGCTTCCACACCTTTACTCTCACATGTTGTCTACATGATCGCGATCCACCTGCCCAAAGGCTGCCACATCTAAGATACCAGATTCTTGCTACGCTGCTTCAGACTGCGAAGCGGTTCAAGGCAGCACACGGTTAATTAGACTGCGAAGCGGTGCAAGGCAGCACACAGTTCATTAGACCTGTATTCTGCCTCCCACCATACAAAATTACCGCCTTTAAATCTGTACAAGTAGCCCCTAACGTTCGCGCCACATTGGCTGTAGAGCTTCGCTGAAGCCTCCTTTGCGACTTCGATTGCCAGCGGAACGTTTTCAAGCACTCAGTACGATGGGGCACCTGCTTGGATTGACCCGTGCCTTTGTTGTCTGCGATGTATCGGATACATCGTGCCACATTGCACTCTAACACCCTAAAGCCAACCTAAGACCCTGAAACCTGGGCCTTGTGCCCCAATCCTGTAGAAGTGGGGGCGGCGTATTCAGGATTCCTGATTCCTAGTATTTCAGATACAGCTTACGATCTTTGAAACTCGCATTTCGAAACTCGCAGTCCAAAACCATGAACCCTCAACCCTAAAGACCCAAACCGTGAATAACACCCTAAACTCAAGGTGTACTTCCCAAACCCTGCACATGTCCCCCCCTACGTCCTGTAGGCCGGTCTCGCCAACGGTCGACTCGTCTTGCAACACCTCCGGGGCTACTACGGGCCTGAAGGGTTAGGATAGGGTTTCGGAGTAAATTAAAACTATGCATATTTTCGCAGCCGGGAGGAATCATTGGAAGAGGGTTTTGGAAGGTGGTGTGCTATGCTTATAATAAGAGCTTGAAGGAATAACTTTAGAATGGGTTTTGGAGTATATCACAGTGTTCCTAGAATGGGAAACCGAAAGGAAGTATTACGACCAATGCGGTGACTCTGGCCGGCGCAGGAGCTTCTCACAGTGGCTACAAGGGTTCCCATAACAAGGGCTCCTGGGGGGTTCAGGGTTGAAGGTACGGTAAGGGTTCCTATGAGTGTTTAGACGTACAGTGGTCCTGAAGAGCTGAAAACATACAGCCCTAAAGCCCGAAATCCCTTAGGAGCGAGCTCTGGCAGGATCGGGCTCGGGCTCTACGGCTTTAGGGCTTTAGTAATTCTTACTGTTCCAGGGTTTTAGGGCTTAAGATCCGGGGGTTTATAAGGGCTTTCCGGTTAAAGGTTTCAAGGCTTCAAGGATCTACGGTCGGGCTCCTGGCTTTGGTGCCAGGAGCACGGGCAGACATTGTAGGGGCCAAAATGATTCTGTGTTGGGTTCGGGGGTATGTTGTGTCACGCAAATTCTTGAAGGGTTTGAAGAGAATACCTTATTTTACGGTTCATACCCAATTACGTGTAGAGAGTGTAAGTTCAGTTGCTTGGAGCCCTATTGAAAGTGCCCTAAATGCTACACACGCGGGCAAAATACTCTCTGCCACTATAAAATGACAGAGTCGTCAAACTCACAACCAGCGTTTACTGACAGGTTTTGATGCTTTGCCCGCCTTCCTCTCGGCGTGGACAAGGCCTTGCAGCTAAACGTTGAGTGTCCTAGCAAGGTCCTCTAGAGCCATAGTCCCCAACCTAGATCTCCAAAAAAGCTCTACCACTCCAGGCCTCGGAAGGTTTTGAGGGTATAGTACGACGCAATTTCGACAACAGCATCAAATGGCTCGACTTCCCGGGTTCCCGCACCGTGGGGTTTAGGATCTCGGGTTGAGAAGTCTTCATCTGACTTTGGGCCACCTACATCTTTGTACATGAGTGGGCTTAGGGCTTAGACTTTGTGCCCATAGCCCATCGTTCAGGCGTAAGCGGATTTAGGATGAAGGCAGTTTCTTGCCTGGTTTAGGGTCTTGTTCATAGGGTTGAAGCTGCAAACTTTTGGGGTTTATCCACGGCTCTTGCCTTCACTGGATGCGCACCTACATGCCAAAACAAAAACCCCGAACCCCTAGACAACAGCTGGGATCTTGGGAAGAAACTGACTTGAAGCTACCATACTAATACTTGGGATCTATGGTAAAAAGAATGGTTTCGTGTATATGATAACCCCTTTTTGCTACTGGACTCAAATCTTATGATAACCCGAAAACCCGAAAACCCTAGACGCTTATGATAACCCCTAAAGCCTAAAGGCCCTAAACCCTAAACCCTAAACCCTAAAGGCCCTTGTTAAGTTCCTTAGCAAGAACACAGAGCCGCAGCCCGGAGGCTTCGGATGCCCGTCTCAAGGGCTCTCTGCGCTTGCAGCTTGAGATCCCTGGCAAGTGCCGCGCAAGGCGAAGAGATAGCTTGAAGAGTTCATGATGGTAGGGACGAAGTCTGCATTGCAGGGTTAGGGGTTAGGGTTTAGCGCTGAGGGTTTTACACGCCACTCCCATGATACAACGAGCATGGTATCATACATGTACCTCTGTCTCTTGAGAAGCAAGCTTCGATCTCGCAAGATCTGGGCTGATCTGAGTGTGCTGTGCATTTCGGGTATCGTAAACTTCCGAGCCCCTCAGCGAAAGATACTGAGTAGCAGGACAGGCACAAGTGGCATCCTAGAAAGGGTTGCAGAACAACCTGCTTCAGAGATTAAGGCTTCAGATGAGGACATGGTGCAGCTTCTCGGCACCACAGCTTCCGCACGAAATCCTACGGCTCTAGCCTTTATTGCGCTCGGTTTCACATCCGTGCTTCAAGGGCTCTGGTCCGAGACGAAGACGATTTTGACTGCCCGTAGCATTGTGATGATGCCCTTCCTCCCTTTCATCTCCCCGTCAGGCTTAGGCTGGCATCCTGAAATCGGCAAGGACTCTCCACCCCCCCGACTCCCCCCCCCCGATCNCCCCCCCCCCCCCGATCTCCTGATTTTGGTATCTGTGGTGGCCGGCAGCACAGCAAGCTGGCCGCTGAGAAGGGTGACGGACACGGACAACGCCATGGCCGCGCAGGGGCGTGTGAAGACGTGTGGAGTAGGGCTATGGTGGGTTCTTGAGTTACGGCAGCATTGCCTACAAGCTGTTCGTTTTCAAGTCGTAAACCTTGGACTCAACCCCTGTACCATCGGCGCACCGCTTCCCTCTGAATACAAGGAAAGCCTAGCACCATAAGCTCTGCATGCTCAAAGCCATTGAGTTTGATCAGGTTGTCAGGTTGCCGAGCTTGCTAGGCTTGGAAAAGTCAGGCTTGGGTCTTTGGAGGCTTGGAGGTGAGAGCACAAAAGCTGTGGAAGAGAGCAGCTATACCCAACAATGCATATCTCTACTAGCAAAGCTTTGTTGTCTCTGCAGCCCGAAAATCAAGCCCCTCGCCACTGTACACTTCCATTCTGTTGCTTAGGGGTGTAACTAGAGGGTCATACCGACCCGGTATGCCAAACTCCTTCCCTTCAAAGTTGAGAGCAATATGCCCGACCTGTGGAACCAATCTCAAGATCGAAGATGCAAACTATGCAGGCCCAACGAATGGCACCTATTCTTTCTACAACACATCTAGCATTCGAGGTAGTGAGAGAATCAACAGGTGGTAGAGTGTATGGATTACTATGACTTAAGCCATATTTGCTTGACGAATGGGCCTGGTGCTGTCTGCGGGACCCACCCACAAGCGGCTCTTGAGACCCAGACTCGACAGAGCCAGAGCCGGAAGGGCGCCGCATCATTGAACGAACGAGATACCTGAGCAGAAAGCCCGAGAATTGGCCTGGGATGATGCTTTCAGGTTCTGGAGGGTGCAGCTGAGAACCAGTTGGGACCTTATGGTTAGGGCTTCTTGCTAAGCCCCTTGGAACCCCAAACCTCCAGAGCAAAGTCAGGACCTTAGGGTTGAGGGTTTAGGGTTTAGGCGGCAGCTTTGAGCCGATCCAATGATCACCCCGGGGCTACTTTCGAGCTTGAGATGTGGAATCTCGCGTGCCTTTGCCTGCCGCTGGCTGCGCCAGTCTCCAGGGTTCAGTCAGTTTGAGGGGTTTGCAACGGTTTTGGGACGTTACGTCAGCCTAAACTCTAAAACCTCAAACCCAAAAATGTTAAAACCCCAAAGTCCTACACCTTCAAAGCTAAACTCCGCACAATTTCTAAACCCTAACTACTAGGGCCTTTCAAGCTCAAGGCTCGGATGTTTCGCCAGTTTTGAGCATCACCGAAACTAAAGGTTGACCGTTCAGGGTCCGAGGTAGACGGATCTCTACTTTGGCCTTAGGGCTTTGGGCTGAGGTTTCTAGTAATTTCTAGTACATCTTTAGCAGCTTGATGTTGCCAAGTTGCTGGTCGGAGAAGGTTCTCAAGTACTCCGCCGCACCTGCACCCCAAAACCGAGCCCGTGAAAGCCAAGGAAAAGCCCCTGCTTAGGAATCCCATGGGTATCATCTTCCAACATACTAGGATGTGTCTTTCAAGCCCTAGGCTCATAAAAGGTCCAGGCACCTGCAACTCCTGACGCGCTGAATCCCAACCCTCTCACCCGCAGCCGCACCAATCCCATATTTCACAGCTCTCGACTGAAAGCCAAGGGGCGTTCTTTTGCTTTGGCAGCGTGATCGTTTTGCACAATGTTGCTGAGTATGACCGTCTGCGTGACCTGGTGGCCAGCATTTAGAAGACTCAGGGTCAAGCCCAAATCTGTCAGATCTTACATGCCCCAGCTTCATCCCTACATCCCAACTGACCGAACACAATAAACGAGAACACACACACACAGGTGTCTAGGTCTAGGGGCTAGGGGCATCAATACGACCTCCCGCTGCGGCACAACGCTGTTAGATTCGGCATGAACCCAAGCCCTAACCTCTTGAGCGCTTGATGCTTTCGGTGTCGCTTGCTCTGTGTATAGAGTTTCGGCGCTCACACTCTGTGTATAGAGTTTAAGTTTATGGAATGGGGATTGAGAGTCTGGAGTTCAAAACCTCCGACTTAGGCTTCAGCTCCTCCCGAGACCCGTCTGCGCCTGGTTCGGTGCGCTGGGATTCGGATGGAGCTCGATCCAATAGATCTCGGTGGCTCTGAGTACTTCCGAAGGCCCGGAACGTCTTGGGGGCTTAAGGTTCGCACCCGAACCAGTTCGGGTTTAGGATTGGCTTGGTCTCCCGCTCCCTGTCGCTCCCTCTCGCTCCTTTTCTCTCTCTCTCTCTCTCTCTCTCCCTCTCCCTCTCTCGCTCTCTCTCTCTCTCTGTCCGTCTCTCTGTCTGTCTCTCTGTCTGTCTCTCTGTCTGTCTCTCTGTCTGTCTCTCTGTCTGTCTCTCTATCCCTCTGTCTCTCTGTCTCCCTCTGCACATAAGCATATGCATATGCACATTAAGCACATGTTTTGGGCCATGGAAACGACGAGCTCAACACATGTATACCTTTACTTGCATATGCATGCATACAAGACTGTAGCTTGTTCCATACCTATATCGCAATACCTATGCCTGCATGTATATATATATATACACACATATATATATAGTCTAACATCTATGAATATAATAAGTTTGTATGCAGGAATTTATACGTGTATGTCTGCACATATACTACTTATATATATATATATCTATATATGTACATTGTACATGTACTTCTGTGTTTTGTTGGTCTTCTGGTAGGCCTGGCGTCAAGAATGTATGGAACTCAGAAGTCCCAAATGCTCCCACACGTTCCAAAGCAAGGACCTGCATAGACAACTTCTAAACACCCGAAACCAACCCTAAACCCTAAACCCCTAAACCCTAAACCCTGAAGGCTTTCAGTTCCTGCCTATGTCGAGGCAATGCAAACGGTTCAGAGCACTGAAAAGAGATCGGATCGGGGGCTTCTTCGAAGCTTACAAGATTTTCGTTATCTTTACGGGTACCCCTATTATTGTTGCTACTATTTCTGCTATTCCTAAAACCATAAGCTGTATCACTTCAAACTTCATTATTCCAAAATGAAGGGTCCTGTCGAAAACTGTATGTCGTCAGTCGGAGGACGTCCTTCCCGACTGCTGTCGAATGTAAACGGGTGTGCAGGTTCAGGCTCATTAGAAGGCTGGTGTAAGCCTAAACCGGAACAAAGCTTCTGCTACGACTACACAAGGGTTTTCGAGAAATCTTGGATGTGCTAAGGCTTCTTGGACAAGTCCAGAAGTGATATACAATTGGTCGCAAAAAACCAACATATCGACTCAGGAAGGCAAGGCAAGTTGCCAGAGATGCATCTTTGCTGATCGAAAGTTCCTCCTGGGCTGTGGGTTGATAGACTCTACATTGGAGTTGGCTAGCACCGTAGGAAAGCATCAGGCGCAGCACAGCAATGGCAGTGCCCAAAACCATAGCCTGCGGCAACAAACTCCAAGTCCCTACGCTTGTGACGTCGTGAACAGCTAGTTCTGGGCTGCCGCTTGAAAGCCAAAAAGTCAAGAGGCCCAAGTCACTGGGGTTTAGGGCCGCTTAGGGATTGCGGCTCAGGCTATACAAGTAAGATGAGTTGTAGTTAATGTGGTCTCCTGATTAGTAACCCCCCCCCCAACAACCAGACCCTGCGCAATAGTAATGTGCATTTTTTGGGGGGCCGTCTGGCGGATCATCTTTAGTTGTTTGGGGGGGCCGGGGTCGAAGTTGTTTGGGGCCGGGGCTTTCAGTAATTAGTAGTNTAATGTGCATTTTTTGGGGGGCCGTCTGGCGGATCATCTTTAGTTGTTTGGGGGGGCCGGGGTCGAAGTTGTTTGGGGCCGGGGCTTTCAGTAATTAGTAGTACAGTAGTACAGTAGTAGTACAGCAGTACATTAGTAGTACAGCAGTACAGTGACTCCCTAAACCTCTAAACCCTAAGCCTTAAGTCTGGCTGGCTGGCTATCTCTCTTCTCTGTGTCTCCTCTATCTTGCCTGTGTCTGTCTCTCTTCTTCCAAGGCGTCACTGTGTAGTAGGAGTGCTTATTTACCTAAACCTTAAAAAATTAACACNTCTCTTCTTCCAAGGCGTCACTGTGTAGTAGGAGTGCTTATTTACCTAAACCTTAAAAAATTAACACCGGGACGGGTTTTAGGACTATTGAGGGGGGGTTTATTATTACGTGCAGGCCGGTTTAGCTCTATTGAAGGGACCTTATTATTATTGAGTTCCGGCCGAGTTTAGCTCTATTGAGGGGACCTTTACTAATCAGGAGCCCACATTATGTCAGCCCAGAGCCCGACTACCGAAACCCCAAACTCAAGCGTCCTACTGGCACCGAAGAATTTCTTTTGTTATCGTTGCTGTCGGTGTCGAGAGTGTTGTTCTTGCTGTTGTTGTCGTTGTTGCTGCGACTGATGCTGCTGGCGCCGGTGCAGGTGCTGGCGGTGTTGGTGCTGGTGCTGGTGCTGTTGCCGGTGGTGGTGCTGTTGTTGTTGTTGGCAGCACGTGCGTCTGCCGCCGCGTGGGGTGGTGCGATTTCTTGGCTGGCATGTGCTGAAACTCGAGTTTTGGCACTTTGGCCCTTGGACAAAAAATTTGGGTT
>BGNK01000649.1:108292-189319 GCA_003297005.1 Symbiodinium sp. clade A Y106 | reverse complement strand
TTTGGGTGGTCATTTCCGGATGCTTGTTGCTTCACTTTGCACAAATCGACCATGCAAAAACCTCGAGTTTTTGCAGCTTTCAAGACAACAACTTGAAAATCGCCGCGCAATTTCCACTTTAAAAAAACAACAAAAGCATGGTATTTGCGACACTTTCGCAAAAACGCTGCCTAAAAAAACAGACCCAAAAACATGGGTTTTCCAAAACACCAAAACTTCCTGTTGTTGACGAATACCTCGCAAATTACAAACATTCCTGGACTTGGAGCAAAAAACCTCCCGAAAATAAACGACACACCCCGCGCGGCGGCAGACGCACGTGCTACCTTGTTGGCAGCTGCTGTTGCTGTTGTGGTGGTTGTTGTTGTTGTTGCTGTTGCTGTTGTGGTTGTGCTTCTGGTGGTGTTGTTGCTGTTGTGGTTGCTGTTGCTGTTGCTTGCGTTGCAGATGCTGTTGTTGTTGTTGTTGCTACTGCTGTTTTCCGACTGAAGACCTCGAACGACTTTTATTTGACACCACTTTGTGAGACTGTTTGTTTGTTGTCTGTATGCACGCATACATGTATGTACTTGTGTATGTAGGCAGGCAGGCGGGAAGGTAGGTAGGTAATTCGGTAGGTAGGTCAGGTAGGTAGGTAGGTTATGGGTTCGACTGTTTTCGCCTTACTATACATACACATGTGCAATATCTAGCATCTACATTGAATCTACATACTTTACATACACACACATGCAAATATAAGCATATTATACTAAATATTACTATATTACGTTATGTATTATCATTTATTATGATTTATCTTGTAAGGTATTAAGATATCTTATAATGTGCGCATACGCACAGAAAGAACGACAGAACGTGTGACAGAAGCGAAGAGCGAGCTGAGAGAAACAACTACAAATCAATCTGCTGATTCTGCCGCAAGGTGTCCACAGCCAGCTTCCAGGGCGGCAATTTCTTGTCGAGGTATCCTGGCACTCTAGACCATAAACCCCAAAACCGCCAACCCCGTGCTTGAATTGAGGAGGGTTCCACAGGATCTCAGTGTCACTCCCTCCGGGCAGTTCCTTACTGGGGCAACGGCTGCAGAAGTATTGAACTTGCGATTGATACTGCTTTCCTATCCTGGGCAATCGCTCGATGCCATGGCAGGAACCCAGAGGTTAAGATGGCAGCATGCATCTGTCGACTTTGCAAACAAAGCCCTGCAGGCACCACCACCACCCTCACTCTGAATATCACCTAACTCCGTGATAATCCAAACCGTTGTCGTCACTGCTGTTACCACCCGCTCGTCGCGATCCGCACCACCGGACATTGATTCATCAGTTTCGGCATCACTGTCGGCATTAGCACCATGTGGCCGCAAGCACCGTCAACATCTCCGTCTGGCCGGCCATGCGCACCAATTGCGCTCTTCATGGGCCCCTGCATCCTTACCATCACCTTCCGTCTCCTGCTCATCATGCTCGCTCATCCGTTCTTGGGATCTACCTTCGGGTTGCATGCTCTTCGCCACCACCCCAAACCCTGAACACTTAACACTACAATCTCCACTATCCTGTTCACAGTCATCATTTGTCGCCAGCATACTCAGTCGTCGCCCCCATCCGGCAACCTCCTCGCTCTGAAACCCAATGAGCCCGAAGACTCTGCCCCGTTGACTTTAAGGTTTAGCCAGCAGCCGGCAATGCTTTTTATCATAGTCTTGTAGAACAGACGCTTTCAGCACCTCATGCCACCGAGTGTCGTTTCTGTGTCGGCCATACTTTGCCGCTTCCCTCCTGAGAGCTTCCAGGATGGGGCAAAAGGGGGCCGTACAATTGGAAAAGGGCTTTGGGGGAATTGTATCGTATCATTACTTTCATACAAGTAGCGAATGTCGGGAGACATGGGCGACGGACCTCCTGAGTTACCTTTAGATTACAGGAGTCGTTTGTTGAGTCTGTTGAGAAGAGGAAGGGTGTGAGGAAAGGGCCGGCCCATCTTAACTTAAATAAACAAACGCTCCAAATCAAATGTAGCTTCTTGCGGCAGCTCCAAGACCTGTGATGTAAAAAGAGGAAAGAGAATAGTAACGAAACAGCAAACGAGTCCATTCGATCCTTATATTCGTTCTTTTCCCCTGTTTAACAAAAGACTTAGAGACCAATGTAAGCAAGAGAGACGCGAGAAAAAATCACACCGCTCGTGGGTGACTGGTGAGTGAACTGCTTCCAAGCTTAACTGCCTATCTCCTGTTTGCGATCCTGCTTTGTAATTATAAAGCAATGAAAGGTAAGCGAAAGAAGGGTGCTTTAATTATTTCATGCAAGTAAACGGAAATGTGGTCCCTTCGCATTAAAATTTTGGTGAAAGAGAACAAAGAACGCTGTTAATGATCTTATTCTTAAGAAAGTTGCTTCTTTGTTTCTTTGATTACGGAATATAGGGGATTCTATTGGGAATTAAGCTGTAAAATCTACCACCGTATCCTGGTGTCATGATTGAAAAACGAACCGTGCTTCATGTGCCATTCCATTGCGCTTTCTCTCATTAAATCGTCACATCACTCACCACGGCCTCTCCAGGTTACAACAGCCTACAGTGCTAAGACACAGGTTCAGGATTCTGGAAGTTTGGGCATAAGGGGGGGGGGTCAGAATTCTTAAAGGGTATCAAGAGGATTTTTCCTTCGGTTAGCAGAGTGTGGCTTTCGCCTTATGGACCGCCGGATTGAATTCAGGACAGTTCGGCTCGAAGAAGGGCGACGGCTCCAGATGCTCTGAGTTGCGGGAAATATAGAAGCCTTAACAATTACAAGAGGGGTGGCGATTGGGGGTATAACATACTATACTTATAACAAAGAACCTCCAAAACCCTATTCTAATTGTTAAGGCCCCTACATTACAAGGTCTTGGTGAAAGATTTAGTGTCCTGCTCCTCCGCTGAAAACTCACCCTGGCCCGAAATCCTACATCCCACCGACCTGGGTCAAACCACGACAAAGGAAAACACAGCAGTTAATACATTGACCTTTGTCATGGCTCCTCCAGGCCTCCAGGCAACAGGAAGAGTGAATCGTTTTCACAACTCCAAGAGGAACTTGCTTGCAAAACTCCTGCAGATAAAAGGCTTGGAGCTCACTGTCTGCATAAGTCCCCAAGAGAAAACAATTTCCTCTAGAGAAACGGACTAGTTTCCATGACCCTGCTAGAATTAAACAAACCATGTAACCTGTCAGACGTCATCTGATATAACAGTGGGCCCCCAACCCTTTCTGGTCGTTGCCAACTCCCAAAACAGCATTTGATCCCTGAGTCGTACTTAGCATGTCTGAACTCTAAATCCTACACCCTAAATCCCTCTCAACCTCTGTAAACCACCCTCGACCTCAAAGCAAAGGCGCGAGGAGCATCGAGATCTTCTTCACTGCCGCAGCCCGCAATTCTGCCTTGGAGAACCTGAGATCGCTCTCAATGCAGCATGGCACAGGGCTTCGATCTGTGCTGGTACAGGTTGTCATGTGGCCCGGATTTCGGATTACCACTTTCAGGAGGCTTTGCGGGATGCCAGTTCCGTGTCTCAGAGGTTCAGGATAGCGAACATGGACAGTGCTGGGATTCCATCGCACCCTGTCTGCGACACTAGTCTTCGCACGTTTTAGGGTTCCAGTGTCAAACCCTGAAGATTACACCCTAGACCAAACAGTTATATTCATCAAGCACGCTGGCATTTCGCTTAGCACCTCTGGCAATGTTTACGTTCTTCCTCGCGAATATCCCTTCTACCAGTAGTGCCTCTGACGTTGAGATAGAAGGGTTTACCAAACATCACTACTCGCATGTCATATCTGCGCAGAGCACATGATCATCGTGATACTGATACCCTAGCTTTGAGCGATTGCATATTGACCTACCCACCTACTTGCCCCACACAATCGAACCCAAAACAAAACCTGACGAATGCTCACGTGGACCCCGAGACCCCACCAAGCCCTAAACACGGTTTAGGCTTTAGGGAATTGACAGAGCTGGGAACTTTGAGATCGAGCTGAAGTTTCACGTATTTGGGATTGGTCCTGAGCTGAGGGGGTCTCTCGTTTCTCACATGCGCTCAATGCAGGCAGGGGAGGATGTTTTTGGATTCACACATGCGCCCCGAATTTTGCTTAGTATGATGCCGTTATGTTCCAGACAGGGTGATTCCGCCCAAGCGCTGTGTATCCTCACGAGCCTTTCGAAGTTCTGGGCATACCTGTATCTGGTGAGTTCTGGTACCGTGACAGGTGGGGAGAGAGCGGGAGAGGTCCACATGTAATGTAAACATACGTATATGAATGTATGTATGCATGTATGTGTGTGTATATATATATACACACACATATATATATATGTGTGTGTGTCTTTTTGTTTTAAATATTGTTCATGTCCTCCACAATCTGCTTTTCCTTACTTACTATGGTGACATAAACAAAACCTCCAACAAGAATCTGGACTCTGCTGCCCGGAGGACCCTGAGATCGTGTTCACAAGCGACTGGAGGAAGAGCGAATCCCTGGGCAACAAAGGGTGGTTCTCTAAATTAGGGTGCCTTGTCGGATCCTTTTGATAAAGGTGCCGTACTATTTTGGGGGGACCCAGAACGGGACCCTAATTAAGATAAGACTCCGGCCTCGACACTAAAGCCCAACGTAGTTATGGGTTTAGGTGGTGGAGCTTTGGATCATTCGAACTTTTTGGGCTTTCCGAATTTTCAAGTTTAAGCTTTCTGATCTTGCACTAAATCGGCAAAGGCAAAACAAAACCCTAAACCGGAAAAGCCTCTCTAGAGTCGTAGTCCTGGTGTCTGGGCCGACTCGCTTGTTTGGGCTTTCATTTCCGGAAACAAGGTCCTAAGGTAGGTTCCCTTTGTTGGCAGGATCTGATTGCAAGGAAGCGTATTTTTCACAGGACTTCTTCATGGGCAACTGTATTCCGAATGATCCTTGGTTGCCGCACGTCCAACACTTGGAAACTCTCAGCGACGAGACGAGGCTTAAGCTTGGGGTTTAGAGGTCAGACCAAGCAGGGCAACCTGGCCTGCATCGCTTGGCTCGGTTGAGCGTGTGCTCATTCAATACCAGCGTTTTTGATTCCCAGTGCAGAGATTGGAGGCCCAGGTGAGGAGCATGTGTCAACCCGCCCTGAACCCTAAACCGACTCACGTACGGATTTTCGACCCTCAAGCCCCGAATGAAGTAAACCCTAAACTCCCAAGCCCTCAAAACCCACATCAAAAGCCTTATACCGAAAATTGCTGAGCTCCATGGGCCCCGGGCAGAAAAGAAGTTTTAATGTTTAGGGTATTTCAGGTTTAGGTTTAGGTTCTGCTGGTTAGGCCTTTAGGGTTTCCCTTTTACTTATGGTTGCACTACAAGAGCCCCCGAACGTTAAAGGCCACATACTCAGCTACTCAAAACTCAAAATCCCGATGCCTCAACCCAAACCCTCACAGGCAGAACTCGAAACTGTGAAACACGGTATAGCGTTCAGGGTTTCCCTACTTTCCAAAGTTCTTAAACCCCTGAACCCTGAACGCTGGCTGCATGCAACCCCGGTGCCAGATCTGGCCATCCTTTGACCGAAGTTCACTTCGCACCTGGCTTTCAGGGCAATGTAGGGGCTTTAATCATTAGCATAGGGTTTTGAGAATAGGGAACCCTGAGGCAAAGTATTATTAATTATGGCTCCTTTAATAGGTTGAACTCCCCTAGCTCGAATTGGAGTATGTTCCAAGGAGGGCAAGTTTTGGGCATTCTGCCGCAAGCAGCTGGCTTCAACAACAGACAGGCTTACAGATTGTCGGCTTTGTCCACGTAAGACTGCCAACGAACGCCGCATCAACTGCCCTGTCTTTGGAATCAGTGACGATCAGACATTACCAACACAAGAACGGCTGGACTTGCGTACCGATGTGCCATGTCGCGCTGCTGTATTGACAGGCTTCATTGCGTAATTATGCTGTCGCCTCTGCTTGCCTGCTAACATAGTGGATTTGGACATCTTCGAGAACACAAGATCGGCACGTATCTTGCTCAGAATTGCACGAAGTCAGTAAACCCGAACCAAACAATCTTGATACGCCTCAATTTCCTAACGCCCAGCAGATGCAGCAGCACAGGATTGGCTGTGGTACCAAGTGAAGCAGCTGCGGCAGTAGCAGCCACCGCGATAGCAGCAGCATCCACGAAAGTGCCAGCAGCAGCAGGAGCAGTAACAGGCGCAGTCGCAGCAGCGGTTGTGGCAGCACAGACTGCCACAGTGACGGGGCAATCGACACGAACAACCACAAAGGACCACAGTCATGCGGTTCAGCAGGCTCCGCACAATCTTGGGCCATGGAGAGGCGGAGGGACACTCACAGCTAGACTGCCCACACATTGAAACAACCATACACACAGGCCGTGGTCCGCCAGGGGTTAAATGACATGGTCGTTCGGAAGCCAAGTCACTGCCGACTTTGCATAGCTCGGTTGGTCCGGCCCAACGTTGCTTCGAATCGTCTCGATGGCCCTGCGAGGCAGTGTCTGTGTGGATTACACTAGCAGCGAAACATCGGCAGCCAACGAGCCTAACAACAATAGTGGGATCCATTTTGGTCATACAACAGACGCAGTAGCCAATCATAACCAGCATACAACATGCCCATGACAATTTCTTCGTTCTGGACTGAGGGGCCCACTTGCCTTCTTTCGCTATCCTGACTGGCTTCCTAGCAGCTGGGACAGGTTAGGTCATTGACGGCCTCTTCCTCAGAAGTCCTATCTTTCGTGATTCATTGCTCTTTCTGACATTTGGTAAGATCCTCTCATCATCTTCAACTGCTTATTGTCTGCCCCTAACAGGCTTTGGCAGGGGTGATGAGGCTGGCTTTGCCAACCTAAAGCTAGTTCGGACTTGGCCGCAACTGTTCATCTGTTGGCAAGTTCGCGACAACAGCTTTCAATATTTTGGGCCGGGCAAGAGGAAGCCTGCACAGGTCCGCTGTGATCGAATGTGCTTGTGCAAAGAATCGACCGCTACCTGTGCGCATGTCTTGTTTAAGCTGACAGGAACCTCACTACCCACGTACTACCGCACTACCGGGAAGCCGGGGCGGGTGACAGGAGTAGGAGAAATAGGCAAGAAAGGCAGCAACGACAAAGGTGGATTACCATGAATAGGTTTAAATAAGTCCATCCAAGACATGCAGAAATGAGGTAGAGGGCATCAGAAAATTGCAGTGCATATCATATCCTTGTAAACAGCTTCGATTGCTGCGAATAAGTAAAATGTGTTACATGTGTACATGTATATGTATACATATATATATATAGAGGTGTGTCTGTGTGTACGTACGTGTTATTATACACATAGATACAAGACAGATTCAGATACAGATACAGGTATAGATGTGGATATAGGCATGCATTTACATATACACAAGGGGCATTTCCAGAGAGATAGACAAACAAATGGACAGACCGAGCAAGGGTAGTACCACTGTTGCGACCCTAATGCTGCAAGCAAGTAGTGCTGAAAGCAAGCGGAAACCAAGGCACTGCTAAACTTCGCAGAGACCTCTTCCTCCTGCTCCTGCTACTACCTGCTAGTGCTACTAGTATAGACGACGACAACTACTATATAGCTACTGGCGACTGTTGCTACCAGTACTTGCTGTTCTTTGGTAAAATCACAGGCCTTCATGCCTGCATCAAAGAAATATCCGAACATCCTACTCCCGAACCGAACCCCCAAATACACCCGTTAGCCTGTTGAAAGCCCTTCCTTATAAGACCCAACACTGCAAAAGATGATCCTTCAACGCCAATGCTAACACCGCTCAAAACAAAGACCGTAAGCCATCCCTCCTCGAGGTTCTGCTCGAGCTGGCGCTGGCATCGGCCCTGGGCCAAGCAGTGAAGGTCTCATATTATTTTACATTTTTCCTTGCATTCCAGTATTCCAGTACGTCAGGTTATTTCGAGATCCGGGTTTGGGTTTCCAAGAGCCGGAACCGGTCGAGAATGAGTGTGCGGCGCTCCTTTTGAGTGTTGGTCTAGGGTTGCTGGGTTTCAGCTTTAGTGTGTGTGTGTGTGTGTTGGCTAGGCTTTTTTTTGCCTCCCGCCTAGGCTTTTAGGGTTTAGGGCTTCAGGTCAGGCGGGTGTTTGTGTGTGTGTGTGTGTGTGCGCTCGCTTCTTTGCTTGTTTTGGTTCCTTCGCTACACCTTCAATCGGCTTGTGTTTTTGACACCTTCAATCGGCTTGTGATTTTGACATGGATCTCCCTTGACAGTTTCAAGGTCCTGACTGTCAGGCCTTACTCTGCAGCCGTCCGAGGACCTCTCCCAGACCCAACCAGTAACCACTCATCCTGTACTTTGAGGTTTAATTGGGTGGTTGTCAAAATTATGGTCCCTTTTTGGGCCCCTATTATAATATGGCACCGATTATTTAGGGTACCCAAAAAGGTACCTTAATTTTGACAACTACCCAATTCTTTTAGCATCGAGCTTTCAGCCTGTCAGGCCTGTGCTTCTCAAGCAACGGTATGTTTTGTATGTGCAGCCCAGTACTCCTCGAATCTGTCGAACCATGAAGCCCCTAAAAGCCGAACGTCGAAACTCTAAAATCCTCATGTATAGACATTAAACATGTAGAACAGGGTTTGGGTTTCAACTCTTGTGGATATTGCTACTTTTCAGTTTCTTCCACCCCTATCGTAGACTCTAAACCCCGAAGCTCGAGCACAGTTCTTGTTCTTGTGAGAGTTCGCTAGTCCCGGCTCAGGGCTCCCCCCCGTGTCTTGCCAGACGGGCGGCTTTCAGAATTTGCGGGTTTTGGGGCTTCTGACCCACGCGCAGAAGTGACCCACAAGAGACTCTGAAGAGTAGGTGGCATTTAGTTGCTGTGTTGGGGTACAGAAGTTTAGAAAGTTCTGGCCGCAACTCTACAATTGACAAAGAAGAATGACGACTACACAACACATGTCGACCTCTAACTCAGGGTCGCTCTGTAGGTCCCCAACATAGTACTTCACCCTTGTAAAAAGGGCCCCAAAAGGGACCCTAATTTAGAGAGCTGCCTTTTGGGTAGTTGTCCAAATTAGGGTCCCTTTTTGGGTCCCTGATTATTTAGGGTACCCACAAAGGGACCATAATTTTGACAACCACCCACATGTTTTGCGATTTAGAGAGCTGCCTATATGTTTTGCGGACATGTGTCGAAAACGGAGCGGCCTTTGCTGGGATGGTGACCTTGCAGTTTAAGCCCTACTTGTCGGGTATCATGGGGAACCCAAGGCTAACCTTTTTCATAATATAAGGATTATATAGAGATTGTACTACCCCAAAAGGTTAAAGGTTGCCTACTCTACTACTAGGAAGCTGAAAGTTCCCAGTTGAGGATGCGAGTGTAACATTGCTCATCTTGGTTCCCTGGTATCCCCTTCATCTCACTGGCCCAAAACCCAAGGAAATAAAAGTTGAAACTTTCAGAATCGACTACCTTATAAGAACCCCAAAAGCTGAAAAGTTGAGTTTAGAGCCAATAAGTAATGTTTCAGGAAGGGGACCTCAAAGACACACAGGGAAAAAGGGTACTATTGGGGGATCTAGTTACTTTTTTTCCGGAACCGGTTTCAGCACTCACTCTACAGCTGGCCTCGTTTAGGGCTGAGTCTCATCCTTCTAATTGTATTCTTCAAGAGGAAACCATGGAACTTACAACGGCAGCGCTTTCAAAGCACTTTGTCGGAGAGGCTCTCGAGTTTGCTGAAATTGTCACGGTGTAGCATGCCAAGGATGCGAGCAAAATGTGGGGAAAGGGTGGGTTAAGACCGCAGACATCCGAGAGGAGCGTGGATTATGAATTAGAAACAGGGTATGGGTCCTGGCTTCAAGCACAAGCCAAGGTCCGTGAAGCAGACACGAGTCATGAGCCGCTGTTCTAGATTCAACCCATGAAGCTGAAGGAGCCTCATGTCGAATCTTCTTTCTTCTGGCTTACGTGGCCCCATCGTCTTACAAACCTCTCGGCTAGTCAAGCAAAAGGATGCTGAATCAATCGCCCTGCGTGCTTGGGGATTCTTCAGATCGGGGTTAACTACTTCGGCGTCTCTATAGCGAGGATCCCATTGCTTCGAGGTGACCTAATGACTCTCCCATACTAATTCCTTGATCGCTGGCAAGTTACCTTCTGAGACTTCTTGGTCTGCACCTGAGGCTTCACGATTCCAAGATCGCTGACAGATTATTGAACAGGCAAAGACAGCGGCTGTGCATCTTGGCTCCCTGAGTGACCAACAGCACCTACAGACCACGGGACGACAACTACTATACATGATCCTATCCCTGCTGGAAATCTCCAGCGCCAACCTCCCGACATGTAGGCCCTCGAATCCAAAAGCGCCCAAATCAAGGGTGAGATGCGTGATTCAGCCATGAAAACCCAAGCGTGTGCAACCGTCTAGTGAACCTGCTCTCCGCCTTCTTACCCTTCTGGCTTTGTGCCCGTCGCCCGTCGCATGCGATCTTGGCACACCTGTAGTATTAAAGCACTCCGGGTCTGGAGCCTCGTGTCTGACCCAGGGAACTCGGATTGGGGTGTGGACTTGCCTTATATATGCCTCAGGAACCCTGAATAGTGGAATACTGTTCCTTCAACCCTATTTCGGGAAGCACCTATCACCCAGCAACCCACTGCTTTGGTAACCCGGCTCTTAGGATGAGCTACACAGGAAGTGCTCTCTGGTTGCGAAACCGAGCCACCACTTGATCGACCCTGCGTTCGAGTTCCGTGGTTGTCGTTGGGATGGCCTCCCGCTGAACGCTTGCAAGTCAGACTGGCTCCATAGCAATGGGTACCGAGTAGTAAAGTAGGGCTTGATAAATCGTGAGGCCCTGTGCTTCGCGTGCGCAGACAATACAAATCATCGTACCTCATCCTCCAACCCTAACATGTCAGAAACAGGGCTTATGCATTGGGTCTTGCCTTTCAGGGCGCTGGACCGCTTGAATTCTATCTGATCCTAACCTTGCTCCGAAACGATGTGCAAGGACCGGTTTGTCTGAGACGCTAAACACCACGAGCTCGCATGTCTGGTGGGAGGATGCGGCGACCTTGAAACTAGTGTAAAAACACATAGGCCGCAACTGCAGGCCCTAAACCGCCAAACCCGAAGCAGGTTTCGAGATGTTGGACCATGTTGCTCCTACGGCTATTTTGGCTTCTACTGCAAGGGTAGGAGGCTATGGGGTTCAGGGCTTAGGGTAGGGTTTCGGGGGCTATATCAATTAAGGAAACCACAGCAAAATATTGAATAAGCCTTCGGGCTGTTGTATCACTTTCCGGAATGTCATATCGCATTCGGGAATCAAATCAGCCCTCCCCCCTTCCCAAATTCCCTCCCCCACGCACGTGATATCCATCAGCAACCTTAGGCGAGTCATTGTCAGTGTGGTAGGGGACTCTAGTTTCTGAAATAAGCCTTAGAGGTCCTTATGATATGTATACATATATACACTATATACACATACACACAAGTTCCGTGTATATATATATATATGTACATATATATATATAGAGAGAGAGAGAGAGAGACAGAGACAGACAGACAGAGAGAGAGAGAGAGAGAGAGAGAGGGAGGGAAGGGCCGAAGAGCGATCCCGAACTGGGCCTGGTACGACCTGCGCCACTTGTAGAAGTCGATGAACTGCTTCCACCTGGGCTTGAATATCCCCAAGCCCGGGTTCATAGGCTTTACACTCTTTTCAGGTTTCGGCGCTCACACTCGGACAATCCAGGCGAGGCATATGGTTCGAGGTCTGATGAGTGAGACTTCGCTAAGGTGGTTCAGGTTTAGGGTCTCGGCTTTAGGGAACGTAAACCCCAAAACCTGTGCCCTTAACCCGGAATGCCCTAAACTTGAGAAGCCGCGACAAATGCTTCGGGGATTTGTGGTTTGGGCCTTCTCCTTGAGGTCGGAGCCTATGGTTTAGGGTTTTATGCACAGGTTGGCGATTACGGATTGGGATTGAGGGTTCAAGAATTATTTACGGCTTAGGAGCAGCGATCAGGGTAGCTCAACTATGATTTCTGCCACAAATCTGGAGTGTCCTTTCGCGCACGCCCTGCTGCCAATATTTCTATGAACCGCCGGCAACACGATTGCTGTTGCAACTGCTCCTGTCACTCCTACTGCTACTGCGACGACTTCTACTACGAGTAGGAGCACCCGTCTTAAGTTCTGAAACAGACACAGTCCTCAACTTGAAGTCCGAATCCAGGACTCTAAGTGGGAATGCACCTGGGACTGTTCAACTTCAACGTTTTGGATTTAGAGCTTGTGGCTTCTACCCGAACAGACATAAACAAACCCGTCACAGTAAAACTCTGAAGCTGGGGACGTGGCATGTCGTCGCCCCTGGCTAAAGTCTGCATGTTCCCGACCACCCACAAGCGAAATCGAGCTCGTGTGATGGCAACCTGGGTTTCGGGGCTTCAGGGTGTGTGGCTTCAAGTGGGTCGGGTTTAGGGTGTTGAATTCGGGAGATATGGGGTGCCTCTTGGATTGCCAGATCCGCCAAGACTCCGCAAACCTTGCCGTTCTGCATTGTAGCACACACATACGTTCCGCTTTCTAGCTACAACAAGATCTCACTTTGCTGAAAGAACTGTGAATTTTCTTGGGTTCTAGCCAGCGACTTTCGGTGAAGGATGTCTAGGTGGCGAAACTCGATCCTGTTTCCAGCCGGAGACCCAATGCTGCAGTCAAACATGCCCCTTGAATCATAAAACCCTGAACTCTAGACCCCAAACCTGACTTGTCAACTTCTTTGCATCCGGGCCGTTCAAACTTAAACCAGGGGCCTTTAGCGTTAGACCATGGTATCTACAAGGATGTATAAATACTTCTACGGGGCTTATCGGATTATATGATGGGGAAACCAGAAAAGCAGTGTTTTTAGGGCATCTGAATTCATGAACTAAGCACACTTATATTTGGACCATAGAATTTGAACTGTAGAGGTGACCCTACTACTTGCCGTTCAGACCTCTATGTCACGCTGACTCGCTGGGCCATGAACCATGAGCTGTAGTAGACGGGAAATCTTCGCAATCTGAGAGATCCTGGGTTGCATGAGCCCGGTTGTTTATGCTGTGGAGAAGCCAAGGCATTGGTAGCCCTGAAAGGGTGACTTGAGGGCTTTGAGGCTCAAAGTCTGTACTTCTTGGGTGCGAGCATTCAGTCGTCGGTGGTCTTTCACGAAACCGATGTTCCCGTTGTCGTTGGAGCGAACAGTGCCTGACAATGCAAGGATCCAAGCATGAAGGTGTTGGGTTCGGAGATTGGTGGTTCAGATTTCGGACCGATGCTTTCCCTGGCTTACTATGACATACCTATGCGTGTAGGCCATGTGGCACACTATTACTATAGCGAAACTTGATCCAACCGACTGTGGCATGATGGAGGGTTTAACGATGAATGCAAGCAGAAGCATGAGCAGTCCCTCGGTGAAGGCGACGGCTTGTCTTACCGACACCTGCCAGAAGAATCTGGGCTGTTCTAAAGAGGTCATTGTAGCTGGTGTTGTGTTTGATGTGATCTTGCTGATTATGTTGTTTGCCATGTCGCAGGCATTCTGGTCATCGCCCACTAACACTGCTGCTACTATTGCTGCTGCTGCTACTACTACTACTACTACTACTAGTACTAGTACTAGTACTAGTACTAGTACGACGACGACGACTACTACTACTACTACTGCTGCCCTTTCTCGACCTCTGACTTCTGCTACAAGTATCTGCTGCTTGTTGAAGCTCGTGGGAAGCCTCTGGCCTCGCAAACGACACAGCCTAAACTCTGGGTTCAAGAGTTTAGGGTTAAAGGCTTTATTTCCACCTGCACGTCTGACAATGCGCACCGCATGGATCTGGGGTCTCATCCACGCCAACGTGCCCCAATGCTCCAGCTCTTGCAGGAAAAGGTGCTGATGACGATGATGTCTTGCTCATTGCCCTGGAAACCGTCGACGGTTTTGATCTGGCCATGACAGCATGTGATGCAGAGTCACCCTTCGGGAATTCTGAGCATTAGGACCTCCTCAAAAGATGTTTGTGTTTTATTCATGTGCCCTAAGCAAACCTTGAACCTGTCAAGACCGACCATTTTCGGATCGAGCCGTGCCGTCAAAAGGGGCCACGGCCAGTACTGACTGCAGTGAACTATAGCCTTCGGCTTTAGGCATGTGTGTAGCTTGTAGCTGGAAACGCGAAATATTGATCGTAGCAACACAGCTTACACGCAAAGGGCTCACGAACTTGAAGTTTGTTCGTGAATGAGGGCAAACTTTTTTTCAGGTTGGCCTTCAGATTCGATCGTTCGCCAGTGGCTTCCTCGCGGATCCGGTTCCAAATCCAACAGTGTAGCCTGTAAAATCCCCAGCTAAGCGGAAAGTTCGTGTGTTAGGTAGCCTGTGGCTGTATGCTTCTTTTGGCTCTCAGCCCATAACAGCAGGGTGCAAGGTTGCAGCGCGCTTCGCTGCATCGAGGTTTCCAAATTGTCAGAAGCGACAGCGCGAGTAGTGACGGCATTCCAGGAAAACAAACTCAACACCGCAAAACCCCCAAACCGTAGCCCTCAACCTGCAAACTCCACAGCAGCAAGCTGTGTCATCCCGAAGCTCTAAACTCCCTGCCCCAAACTAAGGCCCCGTGTCCTAGACCCTGAGCTGAATCCAAAACGGGGCGGGAAAGCCAGCTTCACTCTGCGCTGCAATTTTCGGGTCTGCACCTGATGTTCGATGTTCCACTTTCGCCTCTACGAGCTAAGCTTGGGACTTTGCGGGCAGAAACTATGGCATATAGGGGCTTAAGCAGAGCGTAGGAATTTTTAAGGACTTTCGGGGCAGAACTTCGCTTTTCAGGGACCAAGCCGGCTGTTCGCGATGTTTTCGGTCCCGCGTGGCTCGGTCTAGAGACAGGTTCAGGTCTTCGGGTGACGCTAGACCTCATATGAGGCCGGCGGTAATTAGATTGGGGTTTTGGGTGTAGTAGAATATCTAAGTACAGTCAGGAACACTTACGGAATAGTATGGATAATTTTCCGACCCTTACATGGTCTTAGTGCGCTTGGCCACGTGGCGTGCAGGATACCGCAGCAAGTGCCCAAATGTAAACTAATGTAAACTCCCTGCAGGGGATTGGATTCTGTAGTGTATGTCACAGTGTATGTGCATTTATTTGCATTTTGTCCTAAAGGGTGGTGCAAGGCTGAACTTTGAGAAGAGGTTTTGAGCTAAATATTCAAAGCTGTCAACGGATGTCTTGAAGCATTGAAGAAGCCCCCAAGAGGGAGAATGTGGCTTTGGAGAGGGTCCGGATGGAAGCACCTTGCTTGAATCCTCTCCATGCTTTCACGCCCTTTTGAGACCCTGCTGTCGAGGACTACTACTGGCTCTCCCCTTATAAATTCAACCGCAAATTCTGCAGCTCCCAGAGCGCCAAGATGACCGAGACATAATCGGGGCATGAGCGCTCCAATGCCCCACTGTTACACTGGACAAGGAATCCACGTTAGCAACTCCCACTGGGTGTTCCATTTTTTGGTGATGCCGTAGACCGTTTACACAAAACCATGAACCCTCATCGCGAGATGGACAATCCTATAGCCTGTCTACACCCCACACCGTAAACCCCTCTTACTGAGCCCTTCATCCCGAACCCTATCTCCCAACCCCCATCAAAACGTGAGATGGAGGCGCACACTTCCAGTCACCCACCAGATATTATCATTGGGGCTTGAAGCTTTATCAGGGCTTGGAGGGGTTGTAATGCTGTCATCTGCAACCAATACCTTCAACCCTTGACCCTGCACAATAATGCGCCCGATACATCAGTTGCGCCCAGGAGCAGTGCTGCTGGCTCCCTTGATTTTGTCCTCGATCAAACGGACCTAAGCAATCATCGCTGCTCAAAAGCCCGCCGGCCATGACACCTCCGGAACTTGCAAGAAACCCGCTGGTGTGAAAAACTCCGGCGCAGCGGGGCTTGAAACTAGGACGAGTCTAGCAAACAGGCACGATTCAGCAGGCCATCTCACGACCAGCATTGTGCATGATTTCAGAAGACCCGAAACCATGAAAGGTGTGCAGTACTGTGGTTCAGAGGTTTCTAGAATCTTTAAAGGGCTTCGTCGCCTCTCAAACTATACTGTAGGGTTCCTAGTGCGTACATTAAAATTAAGGAAAAAATTGGTAGATATTCAGGCTTTCAAACCAGATAGCTAGACGTTTTCCTTTAGGTGATTGCGCAATGCACCAGTAAAAACGTCAAAGCTATATGCTAGACTTGGCTTTGCAACGGTGAAATAATAGGTAGGGAACGCCGGGCTCAGGGCTTAGCTAGACTTGCGTCAAATGCAGCAGTTTGTCATCGTAGGCGTGGTAGGCAGTCTGAGTCATCACATAGCACTACGCGCTAGGTACCAGCCGTCGTGACAGCCTGCTGAAACACCAGCTGGCATTGAAAAAAGCACAACCCATACCAAACGCCCGACATCCACCAATATAGAAGCCTGAATGAATACCAAAACTTTTCATGGAAGTTCCTTACTATATCTATAGACTATACTTCAACATATCCCGACCCTATTCTAACTATTCAGGCCCCCTGTACAACTCAAGCACAGGCTTCATGTCTTTGACGCCTTGACGCCTGCTCGTGCTTTTGCAGCAAAGAGGCCTGGCCCTTGTACGGCGAGATGATCCCCACCTGGATTGCAAAGTGCGTTTAGGGTTTTTTAGCGTAGGGTTTAGGGGTTTAGGCTTGATCGCCACCTGGAGACGGGGAAAAGCAGAAACCCCAAAACCTGCTGTGTGCAAAGTGGGTTTCAATGTTCAACCTTTCGGTTTACAGGGGGGATTTCGGATCTCTGGTGTTTGATCATTCGAAGAGGGTTTCAGGGTATGCTATAAAGCTATACTGTAGTCATCTTTAAGGAACCCGAAGGACGCACATATTTTTGCAATGATTCAGGAAGCTCCAGTTTGGGGTTTCAGGTTTCCGGCTGGGGATCCAGGGTCCCCTGAAGCCAAGGTTCTACCGAAGCAGCCGCACGGGCAAGGAGCAAGGACGTCTGCGGGTGTAGAGTTTGTTTCTTGGGGTGTTGTTAAGGAGCTGCGTTGATTGAAATTGTTCTCACAGGAATATATCCGGATGTACAGCAGCTCTATGTAGGCATAGGAGTACTACTACCTCTTGCCTCCTGTTCTCGAGCTTGGCACCACCCTGGCTGCAAGATCGATCATGCCCGAGGTGTCTTCAGTAAGCCAACCCAGAAACCTAAAACGGTGTCCTACTCCTCAAGCCGAATGTTCCGGAAGGGATTTGGCAAGCCGGACACCTGAAACTGCGTCCTACTCTTTAGGCCGAACATTCCATTCCGGACGTAATTTCAGATGAAGCAATGACGAAGCAGGAATTCACAACTATGTAGCAAAGCATAGGAAAGGAATTCCGATCAACCCCAAACAGAGCAGCCTTAACTCTCAACCCTATTGCTAACCCTCAACCCTGAACCCCAAACATGAGTCTTGCTTCCCGAAGTATTCAACAGACTTCAACAAAGTCACTGTGATTTTCTTGTCGGAGTCATTTGCCCGGAAGAATTGCAAGAGAAGCTTCACAACCTCGGACGTGGAATAGAGTGGCTCCCTTCGTAGTCTGAGCCCTACATCCTAACCCTTACGCTCGAAGGCGCAACCCGTAAACCCCAAATGACCGACTCGCGTAGCCGTCCGTAGTTTCTTGCTGAAGCATCTCGACCAAAAGATTTTGGCATTTCGGCCTAAACCCTAAACCCTATAAACCCTAAACCCTACCTTGGATACTTCGGTAGTTTCGGGGTTTCGGCGCTCAGACTCGGACAATCCAGGAGTCTCGGGGTGTAGGGTACAGGGTTTAGGGCGCAGGATTTGGGACTGTACAGGTCACGGTTCCATCTTCGACAACTCGCAGAGTTCAGGTGAGGAATCCAAGGTTCCAGTCTCAGCAAAGGTCACAACAAAGCACATTCGGCATCTCATTGGGGTACGGGGCTTGGGTTCATTTTTGTCTATGCCCCGGCTCGAAAGTTGCTTCAGGGTCCAAGCTTCCAGCACTGGCAAAGATCAGGGGTTTCAAACGTGCGTCAAGTTTCCAGGATGTGCGGTTTAGGGTTTAGGGGTTTAGGATTGTAAAAGGGCTCAGCCGTAAGCCAAGCCCTAAACTCAAGGGGGTTCGCGGCTTACAGGCGCATACAATCATCGATGAACGACTTCGCCGAATGCATGTCGGAGCTCGTGTGTACAAGCTGCGCTCTCGAAACTACGTCGTACAGAAACAGACAAGTAGATCCATAGCTAGGGAGATAGATAGATAGATAGACAAGGTAGGTAGATAGCTGGGTAGGTAGGTAGGTATGTATGTATTTATACATACATACATACATACATACATACATACTTACATACATACATACATACCTACATATATCTATTACACACATATATATATGTATGTATGTATATATATGTATATATATATTATGTATATATATATATGTGTATATATATGTATATATATATATATGTTATAGAGACTGCAAACACAGACGCGCACACACACACACAAGGATGCCCTCGGGTTGAAGCAGGTTGGAGGTTCCAGACTGTCGCTTCAAATCTTGTTGTGGGGTTTGTAGGGTTTCTGGGCAAGACCGCAGAAAACTCCGGCTTAGTACTGTAGTCCGATCGGGGCGATGCTGCGGCTTCTAGGACACTTCAACCCGAATCCCTGAAACCTGAACAATATGCATCCTTTTTGGCTCTGGTTCAGGGTCTTCAGAAGCCGCCGTTTGTGCTCAACTTCTCACAGAAGGAGGGTCGCCAATGCAGGCTGTGTACATCGGGTCGTCGCAAACAACAGCCGAATACAGGATGTTGTTATACGCCCCAAGGGCTCACATTATAATGGAAATGCAAACATATTGTAACGAACGCCCACGTCGAATAGTGAATAGTGTCGGAGGCTGGCTGGAATCACTTGCTACAGCTGCTCTCGCCTTTATTTACCTGTAGCAACAATCTCTTGCAGGTAAGGACCCCCGCGTTATACAGTATAACGCCCCTGCCCGCCACCCCAGCGGTGTTTGGAGCCACAGGTAAACCATCGAGATTTGGGATTAAGACAGAAAGAGGTAATGTTTGAGGGTGCTGTCATATAAAGGCCTTGATCAAGAATAGGTTTTCGTACAATTTCCACCATAAGTATATAGGGTCTTTAACAGAATACGGCCTAATTATTCAGAGCCGTGTATTCGGCCTATGCCGGGGCGTTGCGCACTGTACAAGCTCTGGTGAGACACCGGCTCCAAGTTCTTGACTCTGTATCCAGGAATACACGGGTCAATCTTCGTCACCCGTCATGAGGCTAAGAAGGCGGGGAGGACAACAAGTCAAGTCAAGCTCTTAACATTGTTGCTCAAGGCAGAAATTGCCCTGCGCCGGTCCCACAGCAAGCGCCTGCTGCGAGTCTGGAGGGCTGCCGCGCGCCAGGGTCGTGAAGGATTCGGAAACTGGAAGCAAAGAGCTGTCGGTACGGCTTTCTAGAATCCGGCGCTCCGTTTATGAGGCTTCGAGGTGACACCAACTGCCGAAGCCCCAAACTCACTCAGCCGGTTTGCGACGGTAAATAAATCATGAACACAATGGTTTTGTAGGGCCGAAAAACGTAAAGCAGGACTTGGGGCTTGTCACCCTGTATCTGACATGATAGTCAACTTATAGAAAAGCAGAACCTTCTACACACAACCGAAGCGCGTTGGCTTGTTTAGGCCAGAAGAATCACCATCTGTTGCGTCCAAGAAGCTGTTGAATCAAAATGACATATCATATGCTGTTTGCAGGCCAGGCACTGCCAGCGTCACAGCCAAAACACAACACTACACATCAAATAGTGCGCATCACAACCATGCTCGATGTGCTGTCATCCAGCAAGGCATTGTGGCTTTGTGGTGTCCGCTTCATAACACAAACACTTGACCCCATCATTTGCTCTGTTCCAAGCCCGTGTTTGCAGTAGGGGAAGATTGCAATTGCACGACTGTCAAGTTGTGTAGAGTGTAGGATGCAAGACCACTCTACATGTGGTCGTTCTACATCGACGTTCTTCCAATGTACCCGGAAACATGGCCGGGCTGTCTATTAATAGATTAATGGTCTATTGGTGGTCAGGAACGGTCTGAGTTTTGAGGCGCAAGCATCATCAAGCTTTGCTTGTAAGCAAAGTCGGGTGGCAGCCCTCGCAGGTACCAGCTCCAACGGCCAGTCTAGGACACTGGGACAGCTAAGGACCCGTGCAGTCCTTCATGGCAAACCGCTTGCCATAAGGTCCCTGATGTTGGGACTGCGAACTTCGGAAAACTCCAATTCCATTCTACAATCTAGCCGTGATGAGCTCAAGCTCATCATGGAATTCCGGTCAGCTGAAGGCAATGTAGGGGATCAGTAGGAAACTACTGATGCATGTCTCTGCTCGGGGGTGGGAATGCGCAGCACTTCACACTGCAAAACTGTCAAGCCTAGTCTGAGTTTGCATACAGTGATCTCCCCACCTTTGCCGTCTCTCAGCTGTTGCATGTGCCTGACGATTTGGCAGCATGTGACAAATTTCGTTTTGGTACTAGCCCACCCATAATGACATACCATATGTACCTGAGCCCTAACCCGGCGAACGAAACCCTATACACACCACCTACTTCTCGTGGCTTCATGAGGAACTTTGCCTTCGAAACAAGTTTCACATGGAGGAGGCTTGCAGGTCTGCCCCAACAGAGGCAGTTTGAATGGAATCTTCGGTGCGATAGAAAGCCAACCCGCACACCCTGCACAACGAAACCAAGTTCGATTCCCCAATGTCCCCACAAAAGTCCACACCAACCTAGCTGGGTGCTAGGTAGCTGTCCTGCAGTTCAAAAGATCTCCAAGTCCCCCGCCAGGAGTGCAGTGCCGCTGATCTCGAGTCTGTTGGGCGTCGTTTACTCCACCTAGTGTTTGGCGGCACGCTGAGAGTACAGGGATCGGGCAACGGACTGTTCAGGAAGGTTGAGGTGCTTCGGTTGCAGTGGTTCCATCCTCATATTTTCATTAAGATCTTAGCAGCTGGAGACACCGCAGAGCTTCAAACCTAACAGCCTAAATCCAAGTTCACTGTTGGAATCAGCGAAAGTGGATGGGGTCCAGGTCCATGAGGGATTATTGGGTTTCAGGTTGTAGCAGACCAAATCTGGGACAAGTCCTTCTGTGGCAGATATCCTGGTGTACTTGGATCTCGCGTGTGCAGAAATTGTCAGTCGTTCGATGATTTGTCAGGGGGCCAGCACTCTGAACTTCACAATGAGCCGGTGTGCTTAAGAGCCTCCATGCGGGGTCTCTCTACGGATCCTGGTCCTTGGAGTGACGTAGTCTGTTGCGGGACTGTGAGGTATTTCCCAGGACGAGCCTACCGCCGCCTTCCCACCCACACCTGCCCTTGGGCCTTCCTGTATACGGTATCATACCTCCATTACCTAGCTTCACATGGCATCATATAGTATCAAGCAATGTATATTGCCAGTTGCCTAAGTCAACCCCGATGCTGCTTTGCAGCGCGTGGGCATAAGCTCTAGTCTTTTTCAGTACATGCACGCTAGTCATGCCAGGAACACTATAGGTATTACCCTGCCTGAACTTGCACTACAACTCGGACGGCTAATGCACCTCATGCTTTTCACATGGTTGCCAGCTGCGAACATGGGGCTTGAGCGTGAGTGACCAAGGGATAAATTTTCAATATAGCGCGCCGCCGTTTGTGACGCCTTGACGTCCATACAAAACTTGATGCTCACATGCCATATTTCAACCAGTCGAATTGAAAACTGAAAACGTCCATCTTCCTCCCAAATCCACACCACCCAGAACCACTTCACTGCAGTTGTGCCGGATGAGGCCAAGAAGTCCGCGTGTCAAGTGTGACATATCAAGATGTCGGAGACATGAGGGTCAATCAACCATGCAAGATACCCTAAACTCTGAAGCCTAAACGGTGAAATCCAAGCGCTAGGAACCTCAGCCCCTAGCCCTGAACCCGGTACCCTACATGCCCTAAGCTCATCACAAAGTTCTAGTATACCGAAGCTCTCCAAACGCAGATTGCCTATATGGTTTATGGTTTGAGATCGTTCGAGAACGATGACTAATATAGAGGCCTTAACAATTACCTATACTCTTTTGAAGGTTCCTCATTATAACTATAGTATAGTGGGCCCTATTCTAATTACTAAGGCCGCTATACTATAAGACCACAGGCCTCAGCACTCTTCGATCAGCCCCTCCTCCTCGGGGCTGGCATGAACCAGCCTTCGACAGCAGGCTTTTGGGATCTGGCTTCAGGTTTCCTGTTTGGGGCGGGGCTTCAGGATTTTAGGGTTGAGGGCTTCGCGGTCTGGGTTTACCTCGGCCCCTAAACTGGAAACCCCAAACCCTCAGCCCTAGCTCAAACCCCGAAACTCGATCGCATGGAGGTCCGACCTCTGAGTGCAACAACGCTTCGTCTTGATAACATCTTCTTCGAAGTCTTTGAAGAAACCGCATGCCCAATCCGTGGATGCATGTTGCACGAACACACGACACTCGCCAACCGTCTCGCACTAGTCACTCACTAGTCCGCCACGATGCACGACGCACTTCCCGAACTCCTAAACCCTGGGCTCGCAAAGGCTGGGTCCCAGTTGGGTTGAGCGTGTGGCATGCGAGTCAGCGCTGTGTTTGACCGTCGCAGAGCAGCACGGCGCAAGTTTGCACGCGTTTGTCAACTCCCGGCCGATCCGGAGGAGTCCTTCTAAACGAGACCTAACTGATCGTGCGGAACAGAAACGAGCGGAGAGGGAGATGGCAGATTTTCACAGGAACAGATGCACCAAACGATTTGAAACTTCTGTGTCGACATATCTTGTAATGACAAACAATTGCAAAAACAACCTTCGCAGATTCACACATGAAATCCGGACCTAAACCCGGAAACCCCATCCCTAAGTGGAAGCACTCGCACTGCACCTCCGGGGCGCAACATAAGTACTATCCCTTGTGGCCTGTATACTGCATCTGTAATAGACAACTACAACTACAAATGCAGGCAGGGCCACAGCTGAAAGTGCAACTAGAACTAACCATAAGAGCAACTATAACCAACTATAAATGTATGTGTATATCTATCTATCCACCTACCTATCTCTATATATATATATACATACATAGAATATGCGGGTGTGATTTTGCTTATTCTGCTTACCTTTTACATATAATTATGTACTTAACATGTACCCCACACGCCCCGTTCTAATCAGTAAGGCCCTAAATTAAGCCAAACGTCGGGCTAAATTCCTGTTTAACCCTTGCAAGAACTCTTCTAAATCCAATTATGGCGGCCTTGATAAATAGAACAGGGTTTTGGGCCCCTTTATAGTATGACCACAATAAGGAACCCTAAGGAATGCCATTGGTAATTATTCAGGCTTCTATATTATAGTGAACCCCAGAAAGTTGGAACATCGATTTAGGGTGATTCATGCTGGGATTCCCTTTACTTTACTTTAAGGGCATGAGGCTACTGATGTTCCAACTTTCTGGCTTCTATATTATGTTCCGGGCAGCTGTACCGGCTGTCCACGGGCTGGGCGGGGCGCGGATGGCGCTGCTGGGCCTCACAGTCTCGCGCCGTGTATATAGGTGTTTTAATAATTATAGAAAGGGTTCCTGTAAAGGGGCCTATAAGGGTTACTATAATATAGGGGCCGTAATAATTAGAATAGGGTTTTGGGACCCATTATACTATAGTTATAATGGGGAACCCCAAAATAGTATTTGTAATATTTAGACCCCTATAGTATTGTGCAGTTAGAGGCGTGGCATAACTATCCATGCAAAGTTTCGAGTCCCGCATCGCACGCCACACCAGGAAAACTCTGGGATGTGGGATTGTAGGTTCTAGGGCTGTAGGGCTTTTCGGGTTTAGAGTTTAGGGTTACAAGACCCTCAACCCTGAACTCTACAGCGACTCCAGGCGAACATCAGATGATGGAGGTGTTGCAAGCAAGGGATCCGAAATCTACACATGGCAAGTCTTCAAGGCCTTTGTAACTGTATATCTCGAAAGCCCCAGCTGCTTTGCACTGTGCATTGCCATGTGCTGCCGAGGCAATGAAGATGCCGAAAATCATCCGAATCCAAATTCCCTAGCACTAGATCGTGAGGAACCTGGATGAGCTAAGACGATACGTTTTCGATAAGTTATGGGCCGAACACCAGGGGGTAACCGCTACATCGCGTCCTCTTCAGCGAAAAGGCGTTTTGTGCACACCCACACACACACAGACACACACAGACACACACAAACACACACACACAGAGACACACACAGACACACAGAGACACACAGAGACACACAGAGACACACACAGAGACACACACAGAGACACACACACACACATTGCAGCGCGCCCTGAGCTAACTACTGGAAACGTTTTCACGACTAGCCCTTCGATCAAAGCTTGAAACGTGGGCAAACGCATAGGAGTTTCAACCCCTCGAGACTGCTTGACAAGCTGAACTCGCTGTAAAGCAAGTAAAACTCTGAAGCGAAACAAAGCTGAACTAAACCCTCCTTTCCACGAAATTACCAAACTCGAGTTTCGTTTTGACATAGATGGAAGCACCGAAGACTATTCACACAAAATGGGCTGCAAAAGGGCAACCTCCGAATACCAACGCAAAGCGCGGAGTGCCAGGACCGAATTTTGAGACCCCTCCCCCGCACAGAATGCATGCCAGCAGCTGTAGTCATGGGCACGCGGACCTTGAGGGATCGCCGGGGCCGGGTTCGCCTCTGCAGTCGCAGGGTGGGTTTATGGCTTAGCGCTAGGATTCGGGTTTAGGGCTTATGGGATTCAGGGCCCCAATGGGGCCATTTGAAGGGTTCGGGCTTCGAGGGTTTCGGGTTGATGAAGTTCAGGCTTATCGGGTTTGGAGTTTGGACTGGCGCAACTCTTAAGGATCAAATGTTTGGGGTCGCAGATGACGTAAGCCGTAAGCCTGAACTCCGTAACAGTCTGGGTCGCAGCTTTATGGCAACGAAACTATGTATGCACAGGCATAGGCACCTCCATTACCCCGCAAGGGAGCTCAACTCGTATCCCACATCTCAACCCTTGCATAACCCCTGCACCTCAAACTTTCGAGCGGTAAACCCAAACCCTCAAGCCTGACCCTGTAACCATATGGGAGTTTCCGAAAATTAGGGGTACCTTTTCGGGGGGTCCTTATAACAAGGATCCTACTATTTAGGGTACTATATTGGGATCCCCTATTTTCGGAAACTCCCAAATCAGGCCAAATCCCTGAAATGAGAAAACCTCCCCATACCTTCTTGGCAACTTGTGAACCATCACACAGTCCGAGGCGTTTGACAAAGCTCCACACGTGGGCTCCGACAGGAACAGTTTGAAGGGTACTTTATGATTTGGAGGGGGTACATATGAGAAATGACTGCCGCTACCCTGCTAATTCCTTGTATTTCGGCTGACTGTGTGGAAATGCATGTGTTTTTTGCGTTGTGGGAGGCTTACTGGCCAGGCTCACACAGAGGTCGTCAAGCAATGACTCGACCAAGTATACCATGATAGGAGGATCCACAGTCATGCGCCAATCAGAACCAGTATTCATTCAAAGTCAGGTCCATGCACAACCTACAAGGCAAAAGTTTATGTAGCGAGCCGCCAGGTATGTCGTCTACGGCGGTGGGGATCGGAAACGACAATCCAACAGCACACGTTAGAGTCCAGGGCTTCAGGATACCACAGTGAAGCTTGTGATTTGTGCTGGATGCTCGTAGCATCAGCGCGCATCAGAAGTTGAGACTAGAAGATTGTCGACTGAATTTTTTGGACTTCGGGATTTAGCTGTCCGTTGGATGTTCGGGTTTGACGAAGCCGTGAAAGAAGCCTCCATGTTGATACAGGGAAAGTCTCAATAACACGGATACCTCACTTGCACATGTCCCGCGGTTCTCACCTGCAACATCATTCGCTGCGATGCGTCTTCCAACACACTTCTCTCAGGTGTTTTGGTTTCCGAACTTGTCTATTTCTCGTCATGATCTGCAAATCTGCCCCTGGTGGATCTGAATGATGCTCATGTCGCTCAGCAGAAGGAAACTCTTTTCAGCGGCTTGGGCATGAACCCGAAGCACAAATCATGGGCTGGACATCTCTTGGACCTCACGAATAATAGTAGCAAATGCTTCTAAGACAAGCCTGGGAAGACCCAAAGGTTTGACACGATATCTGGTCAACCCCGGGATGTGCTAAGCTAAGAGTACGGACAGGGGAATATAGTAGCTTCAACAGCTGTTTATGGGGTGTTGGATGATTCTGGGGTACAGTCTTGTCCAACTCTTATACATGTGATTTCGGCTGTTTGAGGATACGTATTCTGATCTTTCAGACTCCTAGACTAGCCCATGTTCATCCCCAACACCGAACGGTGTGGACCTCGCGGCCCTAGCGAAACCGATCATTGCCACTAACACCGACAACGGGTGAGATCATTTGTCTCATATGGTACATTGTTACAGGTTCCGAATCGATCCAGCTTGCCTGGAAGGGCGTAGGCGGTCGTCGCTGCGGGCCGCTTGGTGGATGCCACCTTCGGTACTTTTGTGCAGCTCGGAAACTCATACTCGACCATTCCCTACATACGGACTAGAGGGTGTTTACAGATCTGCATGCTACGATTACACAGCAAAGTCCTTGAAACAACATTGTTAACTATGCGAGCTCCCTTTCTTCAGCATTGACCCCCAGAGTGTCGGAGTGGATGTGCTACTGTGACAAAGACCACGGGTGCTGCTAAATCTCAAACTGAGGCCCTTGCAACAATCAGCAAAACCTTGTGAAACCATTGGAACCCAGTAAAGTAACACAAGTACAACGCCCTTAAACGCCCGAAAGGACCTTATAAAACCCAGTAAGATCCCCCAACCCACACACACACACACACGCACACACACACACACACACACCCACACCCACACCCACACGCACACGCACACGCACACGCACACGCACACGCACACGCATACACACACCCACACCCGCATGTGTTTCTGCAAAGGCCTGCGACGTTGTGGTATGACGTTGTCCTGAAGCAGCTCACATGAGCTTTCGTTCTTGTGCCGTCCCTGGGTTTGAAGTTTACTCTATTCAGTAATCTCCTGTGGGAAAATGGAAAAGGGAGCCGCAATACAACCTGGACTTCACATGTCACGAGCGTTCGACCTAGTGCGAGGCCATCTCACAGGTTAGAAACCTACACGCTGAAATCCTCTTCATAAGATCTCGCAAGCCTGGAGCATTAAACGATAAACGAATAAAAAGTATTCCAACCCCTGCATTATCGAGACCACCCGCTTGGTTTTTAGGATTTCAGGGTCTTACATGCACGGCTCGTTCCCTGCAAAACCATCGCAGGCCGGATACAAAAAGGGTTTAGAGGTTTTGGGGGCTAACCTTTAAGGTTTTGGAGCATTGTGCGAAAACACCTCCATGCGAATCACTGGCAACGGTAGACTCGGCCCTTAATAATTAGGAGGGTTAGTAGAGGAATTTGCGTGGTTCTCTACTGTAGCTGTATAAAGAAGCCAGGGAGTAGCAACTACTACGGCCTCGATATTAGGTTTCGGGGCGTGGCGTTATGGAGAACCTGTCCAAGCTTTCAACTTTCATCGCTCCCCAACAGTCTTCGGCATCTTCTAGCCCCGAAGCCTATTCTATGTCTGAGACCCAAAGTCTAACTGAAACCCTAACACCCTAAACCGGCGAATGTTTTCATATAGAAGGTTTGGCCAGGAGGTTCTTTGAGTTTGGTTACTGGGAAAGTCCCATTTGTAGGGACTTCTTTGGCAGCGAGCTCTTGGGGAAGTTGCATTTCTGGGGTCTTATTTTGCCTAAAACTATTAGGGAACCTAAAGCCTGGACTCCAAAAGCATGACTGCCTTGAAACTTCTGAACGCAAAGACCTGTATGTCCTAAACCGCAAAGGGGCCTCAAACCACAAGACTGCCAAACATCACCGTAATGATTGCTACTACTATTGTTTTCATTGTTACGATTATTGTTATTATGATCAGAGCTGATACTATTGTTGTTCACATGTGATTTGAGTCCTACAACTGTTACCCTTCTTTTTACTATCATTATCATTACGATTACTACTCCTACCATTCCCACTACCACCCCCACTCCACGATTACTACCAATTGCTGCCGCTGCCCCTACCCCTGCGCCGCTGCCCCAGCCCCTGTCTACCACTACCACTACCATTACGACGACGACGACCACTCCTTCTGCTTCTGCTTCTGCTTCTGCTTCTGCTACTACTACTACTACTAACACTGCTGCTACTACTACTACTACTGCTACTACTACGACGACAACTACGACTACGACTACGACGACGACTAGCGCTGGCACTAGCACTAGCACCAGCACAAGCACTACCACTAGCACTACTGCTTCTACTGCTACTACTACTGCTACTACTACTACTACTTCTACTACTACTTCTACCACCACTACCACAACAGCAACTACTACTACTACAACTACTACCACAACCGCTACCACTACCACTACCGCTACCGCTACCGCTACCACTACCACTACCACTACCGCTACCGCCACCGCTACCGCTACCGCTACCGCTACCGCTACCACTACCACTACCACTAACACCACCACCACCACCACCACCACTACTACTACTACTACTAAAACTACTACGACTACGACTACGACTACTATCCTACTACTTCTTCTACTACTACTACTACTGCTACTACTGTTACTGGTGCTACTAGTGCCACTAGTACTACTACGACGACTACGACTACGACGAACGACTACCACCACCACTACCACCACTACGACCACCACTGCCCATACTACTACTACTACTACTACTACTACTACTACTACTGCGACGACTACTACTACTGCTACTACTACTACTACTACACTACTGCCACTACTACTACGACTGCTACTAGCAGTAGTAGTAGTAGTAGTAGCAGAAAGTAAGACAGTAGTAGTAGTAGTAGTACTACTACTACTGCTACTACTGCTACGACGACTGCTTCCACAACAACAGCTACTACTACTACTACTACTACTACTACTACGACTAGGACTACTGCTACTACTGCTGCTACTACCACTACTACTACTACTACTGCTGCTACTGCTGCTGCTACTGCTACTGCTACTACTACTACTACTGCTACTGCTACTTCGCTACTGCTACTGCTACTGCTACTGCTACTACTACCACTACTACTACTTCTACTGCTGCTACTACTACTACTACCAATACTACTGCTATTCTTATTGTTGAATATATTTTGGTTGTTGTTATTACTATCGCTATCAGTATTATTGCTCTTATTGCTGCTATTACCTTATCATATTCGTATTAGTTTGAATGCGAGTACAAGTATGAGGAATATCGTTATATTTGCTATTCCCATTCTTATTGTTCTACTCTTATACTTGCTCAGCTTAGCAATTTGACTGTTGTTGTTCTTATTGCTCTCATCTTGCAGCTCAAAGACGCAGTACCACCGCCCGCCGACGTACTGTAGGTACCTCTTGTGGTCCTGCATGTTAAAGTTTGACTTTATATGTCTGCTTTTGCTGTGCTCGAGCGTCCATTTTTTGGCTTAAGGGCTCAGGTTCTCCTGATCTTTGTCCTTCGATAGGGGGCTTCTGGGTATCTTAAACTGAGCGGTCTCGCTGGATCCTTGTACTCAGGATCCTACTAGGTGGTACTGATGTCCGATGTGTTCTGGTCTAGGGGGTTGGCATTTCGGGTTTAGGGTTTGGCTGCTTTTATGGTTTAGAGTTCAGGGTGGAGGGGCTACGGTGCAGGGCTTAAGGGGTTTAGATTTAGGGTCTGCAGGTCTAGCGTTCGGCGGAATGATGATTTACTGTACTTATCGTTATCAACATGGACTTGCATCGTGTGCCAGCGCATTAAATCCCTAAATCCTAAATTGACAAGGCCCTACTTAGAGCTTCATCTCGGTACAACGCCTAGCGTGACGCCGGCTCACCCAAAGCATCCAAAGCTAATATAGGGCCGGGATACCCTTCAGGACCGGTTTACCTAGAAGAGTATAGTTATAGTGCCCCAACTTCCGACCCTGAGCCAACACATTGGCGAGTTGTAACATGTAGGGGAACCTGATGTAAGTTGCATACTAGAGCCCCTTCTTTTCCGAGACTCCAACAGAGAAAACTTACAAACAAGTGTAGCAACCGGCGTTTGGCATAGGAGACTCTGCTATATGACATACTCAAGGTGGTAGGAGCCTTCTCCTATGGACTCCATAGGCTTAAACCTCGCTGCGACTGAAAAGCTTCTGGCTGCAAGGAGTACGCCCCGGCATCTTGGTGGCTCTGGTCCCCAGGGCTTGCCATCAAAGCACTGGAGGGTTTCAGATTTCAGATTTCAGGTCAGACTGCGAGGTTATGCACTTGCGAACGGTATAGGTATCCCTACTGGCTAGGGCCAGGGCACGTGGTACATGATTCATGCCCCTAGCTACAACCGATGTCTTGAGGCCTGAACAGCAAAAGCCCAAACCCAGCGGGTTTGTCAAAGAGCTTAAATGCTTAAATGATGTTACCATTGTCGGGATATGCACTTGTGTAGCATGTAGAAAAACATGCCTCCTTATGTGCTAACCTCAACAAAAATGCTTCCTTATACAATAAACCCACAAGCACGCGCAATGTCGGATTTGAATTCGCCAAGTCCGAAACCCAGCCCCTGCAACACTCCAGAAGATCACTACCCTACAACGGGCTATATATTGGGTATATGATAGCTATAATAAGGTTATATACCTAGGAGTCCTTTTCAAGGGCCCCTCCTTTATCCTCGGAACAAAATCCTGTAAAAGGCGACCATTTCGAAGCCCAAGCGTAAACTTCGCAGCAGCCGAATACAAGAGCCAAAGACATCAGTGACATCTTCCGTTATAGCCAATGAGTAACCGAGGTTCTGATTCAGTTCAAGCATGTTTAGAGACGCGGAACATAGCGATTTCGCCATGCACGCTTATCTAGACTGAAATGCGAGAGTCAGAACTACCAAACTACAAGGATGTCACATGCAGGGCCCAATCATCCCGGATGCCCTCCAAGCCGAGTTGAGGTAGCCGTTGCAAGTTTAACCCCTATCAACCCAAACTCTCAACTCTAATTTGTGGCTTTAGGGTTTCGGGATCCTGCACCGCTTACACCCAAGCCCCCCAACCTCAGCAGCACAGTAAGTGTGGGTCCTTGCTACCCTGGGGGAACTCCTTCGAGCCGCTATGCGCCCATGGATCCTGATCAAGCCCCTTAGCCCAGTTTTTTCCTGAAGGAGTTTAGAGGTTTTTTCCCTAGAGGTTTAGGGTTTAGGGTAGAATTCATGGTTCGAGCCTTCAGCTAGGTTGCCTTCTGAAACTATTCCAAACGCGGTCATTTTGAACTACATAACCATGAAGTCAAAGATGACAAGGGACCTGTTCACGCCGACTGCAGTAACTCCCTGCTTCTTACTGAGATTTTGGGTGATTTCCGGACCTGTTAAGCCCTTAATCTAGACTAGAATCGTGACCTTGGTGTCCCAAAACCCAGCTGTGACCCTGGTGTCCCTAAACCCAGCTGTTCGGAAATTGAGATCGGGGGTTTTCTTCAGGTTCCCGCAAAAGGATGTTTGTGTTGTTCCACTGTGGGTAATCTCTGCACTCTCCGACGGTTCGACCAAGTTAGGTGATCAGTTTGTCGAATGCTGGGCTTCAGCGTTCAGGGGTGTGCATTCGTGAGCGCTGTATCTGATTGTTTTCTTTGCCCCCGAACTCTGCATCCGCAATTCTTCTGTCCTGTGCTATGGAGCACCACATGCTCCGGACGATTTACCAAAATCTATAGTGCGGATTCCTCTGTGCTTCAAGGCGCATTTCGACAACACAGGGTATTGGGCTTCCTGCGAGTGTGCCCAGGAAAGGGAGTTTAAGAACAAACAGAGAAATTGGGAACCCTCACTCAAGCCCTAAACGGAACGATGGTTAATCGAATTGCCCCCTCAAAACACATTGCCATGAGATGGACCCTGAATTCAAACTAGGCTGAATGATGTATGTCGTTCTTCAAAAACCCACTATATTAAGTATTACATGTATGACATCCCCGTGAAGTCACTATAAAGACCCTCGACAACCACATACTACCTTCGTCCTGATGCTCAGTTCAATGGCCAGTAAAGGTGGTAGGAAAATATGAAACCAAAAGGTTCACGGTTGCCTGCAAATCTAGCACGGCGTTAAGAGAACCCCAGATCAACTGAGAACAAGGCAAAAAGGCGAGTCGCGGAGGGAATGACTCTACAGGCTGCTGCATGAGTTGTTACACGATAGCCAGAGAGACAACACAACTCCCAATCATACAAGAACAGAAGTGCCTCTGAATTTCAGTTTTATGACTGATTAAACAGTAATTAACCCCTTTTGTGGATAGCTCCGCAAGCCGCATTCGCGCGCAGGCTTTGGCAAGAACCACTACCCCAAAAGGTGTTGGGGGCAGGGATATGCGGGTGGGGCAAGCAACCTGTGCATCAAACCCGGTACAAGCGCGCGCCGGCTCAGAACGCTGCTGTACATCCTCCCCAAACCCCAAAAATCCCCGACCCTCCGCCCTTCACTTCGATCCCTAAATTTTTCCCCCAGGGCAGCCGGGCCGCATTGACCCATTTGTCGCAGAGGAGGCATTTCAGCTGTCGCTCTCCTCAGCTGGAGCTTACAGAAAGGGTTTACGCTCTCACAACTCGGACAAGCTAGGCGAGGATCCATACGTGCGGGTCGGCGTGAAACTTGAAAGAGTTTAAGGGTTTAAGGCTTTAGTTTACGGGTTTTACTATGTGGGTTACTTTGGTAAGGGCTACAAAGAACCTGCGGTGCCAAAACATTTCGACTCGCACACTTGCATGCCGGCAGGCTTTTGGGGTTCAGGGATGAACATGGTAAAAGGGTGCCACAGGGGGGAAAGAAGCGTGCCTCAATGACTCAACCGCAGGCACTAAGCCCGAGAGCCACCGCAGAGTTCACAACTGACGGCAAACCGAAAGTACAGGTGCTAGACAGCAAACAATTGGAAAGGATGAGGTGGCTGGCGGGCTGAGGTGGTTTTACTTACCATAGTTCACGGCGACTCCTATGTTAAGTATCACATCTCGGACATGCCACAGGCATGGGCCGTCTGAAGCCAACGAGACGCCCTTAACCAAAAAAACAAAGGCTACCCGAACTGGAAGTCCTCCTGAAACACCAGCCTCAAACCCTGACCAAAGCCATAAGCCCTAGATCAGCAAATCTCAGCCCCTCATAAACCGTGAACCCTCTTAGTCCAACGCCCCTAATCCCTTAAATCCTCAATCCTAAGCCCAAAACACCAAACCCGCATCTGTTATTTCTTCGCAGGGCAGCCCGTCACATCATCAGGCTGCAGAGGAACCCAGGCCTCGTGAACGACGGTTGAAGGTTCTGGGTGTAGGGGTTTAGGTCACCTTGAAGGTTATTATACAAAAAGCGTTTAGGGTTTAGGGTTTGTGCGTTAGGGTTCTGGTTAGAGACCTACACTGAAAGTTTACTCAATGTCTTAGAACCGGAGTTCCACTTGGTTGCATTCGAAAGGGCCGCAACCGGACCAAACTACAAGTGAAGAGCAACGAGATGTGGCGAGATGCCCATACCACAAACCGCAACCCTAAACCCAAACATAGTAAGCACATCACCCTAAGCCAGACAATGCGGCCCGTGCATTGATGTGCCTGAAGCACCCGAGTGACCGCCGACGACCGGAAACTACCCCTTCTAACCAACCCACCCACGTGGCGTATAGGAGCTTCCCATTAGACAAGAAGAAAAACGAACCAGGCAACATTATACTATGGATAAAAAAGGAACCCTATGGCCCTAAGGACTAGTATCACTGCTTATTTTGGTCTCTATGTTAAACCTGACAGCCCGGCATTTCATATATGCAGACTAGTTTTTGGACATATTGCAATATACGATGATACGGAACCCTAAGGAATACGATTCGTAGGCGTTGATTCTTCTATGGTTAGATGTTTCAGAGATGAGCTTTGCACTGCTGCTTGGGAAGGGCGCAGATGGCACCATGCGCTTGGGGTTTAGGGAGTATTTCTACATCGAATCCGTTCAGCCCCAGATAAAGGTTTTAAAAGCGCCTGACTAACTAGAACAGCCCTTCGGGGTATGTTATACTATATTTAGCTATATCAAAGAACCTCGCAAAATGCCATTACTAGTTATCCAGACCCCCCAGATTATACTGTAATCTACGGGGCCTGAGTAACTACCCATATGATTCCCTAAGGTTCCTTAATTCATATAAGTATCCTACATCATACCCCAAAACCCTGTTAAACGAACTATAGAAAGGCCCCTATGTTAGACTCGCGCCCAGCTGCCAAATACTCGAGCGCGGGCGGCTCAAAGCCGTGGGTCCGGTTCTGCTCTTGGTGGCAGAAGTAGTCCTTATACTTGGGCTCAGGGCTTCAGGCTTCTCAGCTTCCAACATGTCGGGTTCAGGTCTTCACGGTTTGGAGTTTCAGACTGTAAGGCACAGGTCCAATATGAGGCTTCTTGGTTTCAGCGTCTGCGCCGTAGGAGCCCTGGGTGTTTTGAATTGTGGGCTTCTCACGGCTCCACGGCCCTGGGGTGAGCTTTGATCCGCGAGCTGGGTCCATATGGGTAGTTCTCTACATATAGGGTCCCTTTTTATACGGGTGCCATACTACTTTTGGGACCTGAACAGGGATCCTAACTTGGAGAACTACCCCCATGGGACTACGATTCGCGCGATTCAGGAACCGCAAGGAGTAGAATTGGTGATTGCTCGGCTTCCATACTGCACTTCCTTACGACGATTTCCTAACCAAAAGGTACCTCATGTCTATTTTCGGGACATGCATTTTGAGCAACGGCCATAGCGAAGGCTCAACAAGTATGTTGTTATTCGCAATAGAACCATAAGTTTTGAACCCCAGTCTCTGCCTCAAGTGCGGCTGTGGCTTTGGCAGTTGGTGTCCCTCTAGAGACTTGGGTTCCTCGAGGTTTAGGGGCGTTTGCCTATTCCGGACTCATTATCCGGTCTCCTGTCTGCCTCCCCACCCAGAGTTACAATGAAGTAACTCAGCGGGCCGTCCACACTATGCTCACCAAAATTTACAATGAAATAAGTCACCGGGCCATCCACATTGTCTTGCCTGCCTCTCTGCCTCCCCGCCCAAAATTACAAGGAACTAATTCCGAGCCATCCCACCCCCTGCCACTTCTCCTCGAACAGGGCCTGGGGTCTATCATCATATGCTCATGTCGGGGATACGGAACTAGAAGGGGATGGTAACTCAACCTGGGTCCCCTGGCCTAAATGCTGGAGTTGGAGCGTTGGGTCCTAGCAGTCGGGGCTTGGAGCTCAGGGCTTCGAGATCTATACGGGCGCTACAATACCAAGGCGATGAACAACTACCCGCTTGTTTAGGTTAGAGGCCTTAGTACTCGCATCAGGCGCCTACGCTACTGCAAACTCTATAACCCTGAACCACAAGCTCGAGCAAGGCTCCATCCGCTTCTGGTGCTCAGCAGAGCAGAGATGGCTCTCGTCGGCGACCTTCCGGCACAACTCGCAGTACACCTCTGGATGTTGGAGGAAAGGCTCTTCTGCTGTTCAGGCGAGAACTTGCCAAACTGGTTTCCGTGGTAGCTCCCTGGTGGATGAAAAAGAGAAGGTAGCCGGGTAGCCTTGCTCCAACCACAAACAAGTGAACTTTCTGCTAGGGAACCTTCAATTATCATGCTACTTCGATGTTTTCATGAAGGCCCGAAACCCTTCGAATCCCCAAGGCCTGCACCCCTCGCTCTCACTCTCTCACTCTCTCACTGAATCATAGTCTCACGGACTGAAGGACTCACTCACTCCCTCCCTTTCTCTCAACCTTCCTGAACCCGCTCGTGAGCCCTGGAGTGTGCTGCAACAGTTCCACGGACTCACCCGCGTTAAGGAAACAAATACCTCCGAGGATTCCTCCTCAACCTCAACCCCCCAAACCCCATGTAGCCTAGACTCTCGACCTCAGCCTTGAAGGCTAAACCACCATCTGCGAGCAAGGCTCTGTCCCGTCATAGCCCACCTTCTGCCAAGATGCGGCGGGCCTCGAACTCGCGAGGCACCATGCTTGGGATTGTTTCGGCTCAGGATTGATAAACCGATAAACCTGCTCGGGGATCGGATTCAGCAACCCTGCTCCAGCGGGTTTAGGCTCTCGGGCTTTGGGGCTTAGAGTTTCGGGGCTGAAAAGGTCTTTAACCTGCAAGCCTCGAACATTGGAAGAACGAGAGCAATGCCTCCCTTTCTTTGTCTTCCAACTTTATCCTGGCCTTTACAATATAAGCTCTCGCCCCCCTGGCCCGAGCGAAGCTCGAACTTGTCCGAGCAGCGCCCAAATCCAGTTAACCCAGCAGCCCTAAGCCGACATCCCCTGACGTAGAAACAACGACAATTACAGGGCGAATTTTTATAGCATAACTATCGCATAGGGACCATAACAGGATACCGCTACTGAAAAACCAGGCCCCTAAATTGCCCTGAATTAAACCTCCAACGCTAGCCCTAAGCCCTCAGAGTACAGGCATCTCTGCGTCGTCACAAGTTTCACTGTAACCGCAGACCTTTCTCACCCGCCATACAGCCCTTCCAACGCTATGCCTATGGGTGGATGCTTTCTGGTTGAGCTCGGGGGGATGAACAGCTCTGGCTCGGGTTCGTCTGCGGAGGTCTTGGCCTGTCGGAAAGTAACAAGCATTATAAAATTTGCTAGAGCCCTTGAAAGGAATCCCTAAGGGAACCCTTGACTAAACGACTCCCTTCAAGGGATCTTATCGGGTTCTCTCAAGGCTCTTCAATTTTGAATTCACCTCAGCCGAAGCGCCTCAACCCTTCCCCGAGACTTCGGTCAGACGCCGCGTTACGATTAGTTAGTAGTTCCGTGACCCAGGCTTCAAAAGGTTTCTGTAGGAGTTGTTTTTGTGTAGGGGCTTGCTACAAGGGCCTTTTTGCTTAGAATAGGGTTTTGGGGGTTTAGTATGATAAGATTGTATAAAGACTTTCTGGGAATTTTACCATGCTTGCATTAGAGGCTATAAGAGCAGGTCATTACTAATTGTTCGATTGTGATACCGGGCTTGCTCTGAGTTTCGGTTTGCGATTCGACCGTTTTCGAGCTCGTGGCCTCAAAGTTGCACGACCTCAGGGGCCTATGCCATGCACCTTTCAAGACTGCCGCGGTGCCGAGAGTGCGTCTGGTGTACATAGGGCAATCTCCCGAACCGTCGAGCAATAACGCGGCTTAGGTTTAAGGATTCGCCATTCCCCACGCTTGCATATTTAGCCGGAGCGCACAACGTCACCTCGCGGTCTTGTTGGCCACGGGTTGGGAGGCGGTGGAGGCACAAGTGCAGCTAGCCTCTGGTCCGGATAGCCTGGAAACGGCGGAGCTGCTTGCCTTGGGTCTGGATAAGGCTTCTCCGGAAACGGTGGACCTGGAGCAGCTTGCCTCGGGTCCGGACAAGGTTTGTCGGGAAACGGCGGGGCAGGCATCTCGTCCATTCTGGGTCGCTGTTGCTGGGCGGGCGGCGCCGCCGGGGCTGGAGTCGGCACGGGCTGCTGCTTTGGAGGCGGGGTCTTGGCCGGTGGTGAGGGCATGGCCTGCGGAGCTGGCGGGGTGAAGTGCATCGCTTGTGGGGGCATGGCCTGCTGCTTAGCTGGCGTCTTAGCTGGCGTTGGCCGGGCCTGCTCTGCGCCCCACCCGCCCCAGCCGATGCCTAAGCTGCATGGACGGGGAGAAATCGGGCTTCCGGCTCATAATACTTGACAACCTCCTAATTTGCATGCTTGTTGCATTGGACGTAAACAACAGGTTGCCCGTTTCATGATGGCGCAACTGGACGAAAGTAAGCATATTCGCAAAAGTCAGCGAGCTGCGCTATCCCCGTTCATAGACTGTGCTGTGCCATGAGGCATTCCGACTTCAGTTAATAGATGTTCTTACCACAAAGATGTTACTTCACTGATAGCGACGGTGCTCCATATTGTTAATCGGGTTGCTATGGAATGCGTCCATGGTTGAACCGGGTGTCTACACATCAATCAAGTCCGAAGACCCGTCTGCTGGTGCTTGAAGAGCATAATATAGGGGATACAATAATTAATATAGGGTTTTGGGGCTTATGCTATACTTATAATAAGGAACCCCCAAAAGTATTGGTAATTATTGAGGCCCCTATATTACGCCTTATCGATCTTACATCTTGGAAGTTTACGAAGAAAGTATCAGACCGAGCCTTGGAACATAGTCCCAAAACCCTCAAGCCAGAGCGCAGCGAACGGGCTTGGGGGCGCTATCAGTCAAGATTCTGCCTTCGACGTGCTTCTGATGGTCCCGGCTCATGATGTGCACCTGCAGCATTGCAGGCGTCACAGAGAGAAATCAGGCACCATTCATTCTGGACTCACGCTCAGGTGCTGTTGCGGTGTGAGACAACGTAATCGCTTCGTCATGACACTACTTCCCGGAACACAAGCAGTGAAAACTTATGTCGGCGACAACTCTTCGCCGTCAGTCGTTGTAGCAATAGCAGTAGCAGTAGCCGTAGCCGTCGCAGCAGCCTTCGGAGTCGGAGGAGCAGGAGAGTGGCAGTTTTGGTCAGTAGGAGGAGCAGCAACAGCAGCAGGAGTAGAAGTAGCAGTAGTAGCAGTAGCAGTAGCAGGAGCAGGAGCAGGAGCAGGAGCAGTAGCAGTAGCAATAGTAGTAGTTGTAGTAGTAGTAGTAGTAGCAGTAGTAGTGGTAGTAGTAGTGGTAGTGGTAGTGGTAGTGGTAGTAGTAGTAGTAGTAGTAGTAGTAGTAGTAGTAGTAGCAGTAGCAGTAGCAGTAGCAGTAGTAGCAGCAGTAGTAGTAGTAGTAGTGGTAGTAGTAGTAGTAGCAGGAGCAGCAGGACCAGGAGGAGGGAAGCAGCACGAGGAGTAAGAGGAGCAGTAGGAGTAGGAGCAGGAGCACGAGTAGGAGTAGCAGTAGCAGTAGTCGTCGTCGTACTCGTACTCGTAAACGTACTCGTACTCGTAGCAGTAGGAGTAGCAGGAGTAGGAGTAGTAGCAGTAGTAGTAGTAGTAGCAGCAGTAGCAGTAGCAGTAGCAGTAGCAGTAGCAGTAACAGTAGCCGGAGCGGGAGCGGGAGCAGGAGCAGCAGCAGGAGCAGCAGCCGCAGCAGCAGCAGCAGGAGAGGTGGTGGTAGTAGTAGTAGTAGCAGCAGTAGGAGTAGTGGTAGTAGTTAGTAGCAGTAGTAGTAGTAGTAGCAGTAGTAGTGGTAGCAGTAGTAGTAGTAGTAGTAGTAGTAGTAGCAGTAGCAGTAGCAGTAGTAGTAGTAGTGTAGTAGTAGTAGTAGTAGTAGTAGTAGTAGCTAATTGCGCCTCCAGGCGCCTGGTGTTAACCTCTGCTTTTCTGCGTTTTTGGGCGTTTAGGGTTTCATTTTCCAGAGGGTGTTATACAGTGCTGTTAAGAGCATCTTTGTTGGGTGTTCAAAGGGNGGGGGGGAATAACGACATGGTTGACCGCAAGCTGTTGTACAAAGAGCAAAAAAATGCTGTAAATGCCAGTGTTTTGGGCATGATCGCCAAAGGCAGTGACATGAACGTTAACCTGACCATCTTCTTCATCATTCTCATAATCATCATCCTTATCATCATCATCATAAGCCCGAGCAATTAGTTCGTTTGAAGTTGGCTTAACTACAATTTCTAAAACATACTAAAAACCCAGCATTTTACACACTCGACCACTCAAAACTACCAGGCGCCAGGAGGCGCGGAACAGTAGTAGTAGCAGTAGTGGTAGTAGTAGTAGTAGTAGTAGTAGTAGTAGTAGTAGTAGTAGTAGTAGTCGTAGTAGTAGTAGTAGCAGTAGCAGTAGCAGTAGTAGTAGTAGTAGTAGTTGTTGTTGTAGCAGTAAGGAGCAGGAGCAGCAGGACCAGGAGGAGGGAAGCAGCACGAGGAGTAAGAGGAGCAGTAGGAGCAGGAGCAAGAGTAGGAGCAGGAGTAGCAGTAGCAGTAGTCGTCGTTGTCGTACTCGTACTCGTAAACGTACACGTACTCGTAGCAGTCGGAGTAGCAGGTGCAGCAGGAGTGGGAGTAGGAGTAGTGGTAGCAGTGGCAGTAGCAGTAGCAGTAACAGCAGCCGGAGCGGGAGCGGGAGCAGCAGCAGGAGCAGCAGCCGCAGCAGCAGGAGCAGCAGCCGCAGCAGCAGGAGTGGCAGTAGTAGTAGTAGTAGTAGCAGCAGCAGGAGTACTAGTAGCAGCAGTAGGAGTAGTGGTAGTAGTAGTAGTAGTCAGTACTAGTACTAGTACTAGTACCGTGGCAATAATTTCGTAGTAGTATCGTGATAGTCGTAGTAGTAAAAGTAATAGTCGGAGGAGGAAGCGTAGGGTTCGAGGAGGAGGAGTACTGGCAGAGGCAGTGGCAGGGGGCTCATTTACGGTTTAGGGTGTCGCACACGAACAAGAGAGGTAGGAGAACTTTATTAAACTTGTTTAAGGATTCGCTGGTTTCGGGTAAGACTCGCCTTGGAGAATTGCAGCCCTTCGCAACATTGCCAAGCCCCGCATGGACCGCATACCCAACAATTCAATCCGAGAGAGCCCTGCACAAAATGTGATTGAACTGCATTGAAGGCGCTCGCGCAGTCCGAAGCCCCCAACAAAGAGCCTTGATTGAACCCTGCATCCTAAGCACCGGGAAAAACTTAAAACCCTAAACCCAAAACTTCCTAAACACTAACCTCCACCTTGATATCTAGCCCCCCGGGCGATCCTCGAGGTTGTTCTGTGTCAAAGATCTCTCGCACAGCTGGCACCAGTACTGTCCTCTTGCTGTGTCAAAAGAAATTTCGGCTTTTGACGTACGTCTCTTGACTATGACAGCTGTGGGTGTCAGGGCTTTGGAAGTTTTTCGGGTTTCAGTTTTTACGGCTTTTCAACGTTCCTGGGCTTGTTTTAGCGGGCAGCTCACTTCCGGTCAAGATGGCTCCTGATCAATTCCGAAACCCGTAACCCCCAACTCAGATCTTAGATCCCGAACGGAGGAGCAAAATACTGCAACAATGACGGCCGTCATTGCGGGTAAGACGCTTTAGAAGTGAGCTGTAAACTCCTGAACTAACATATCGACCCGCATGAGGATCGACACAAACAACAAACCCGCAGTAGTCATCTGAAGTCCTACAGAAGTAGCTCGAAAGACTATCTGGAGATGAGGATATGGCACTCAAGCTTGCTGGGATACCCCTTAAAGACGGCACCGTCTCCCACCAAGCAGGATTCATGCGTTTAGGCGCCTTGCTGGGCCCTCAAACTGAAAGTCGCAAATATCTTCCGAAATATTGAAATCTGAAGAGGTTGGTTATAGCATTCCCTTCTAGACCCTGTATGTTATTCGCTTCACTTATTATTACGGCAGCAAACTCGAACACCTGGTTCAAGTTATCTAGGCAATTTTTCCCACGTCTCTTCCCGGTTGCCCTCCATTCCAGGGAATGCTGCTTGGTGGCGCGGGTGGATTTTGGGCTCTTCGTTCTAGGGAGGCTTCGAGAACCAGTTCTTTGCTGAATCAGTTTCGGCTGTTGATTTCAAGTAAACTACCACCCCCCCATACTACTGCCATCTACTGCCACTAGCACAGCACAAGACGCGCTAGCACTACCACCACCACTATCCCCGATCCCTAAAATTCTGGTTTGGGGTCTATCCTGCTCCGGCTTTGGGAGGTCTAGAAGTCGGCTTACACGGCTCCGAAAGAAGCCTGGCGCGTATCCGCTAAGCTAGAATGAACATATCAATTCCTGAGGAACTCCCGGCTCGATCGAGCTTTCTGCCCCCTGCACACGAACCCACTACATCCTAAGCCTGCACCCCTAAGCCCTAAAACCAAATACAGCCTAATCCACAAAATCCTAAACCCGAAGACCCTAAACACTAAACCCTAAACTCTAAGCCTAGTCCACAAAATCCTGAACCCGAACACCCTAAGCCCGAAGCCCAACTTTCACAGGGGCCCCGGCCCTGGATCTGCCTCCGCAAGCCAGAGCCGATCCTCGGGTGGCGGACGTCGGCTTAAGGCTTTGGAGTGTACCTTAACCTGCCAAAACCTACTTTTTTGTAGGGCCCCTCTAAAATCCGTATTAAGATTTATAATAGAAACTCTTAAAAAGGTAGGTTATGGTAGTTTAATAGTAGCAAGGTGGATAGGGTTACGGGTGTGACGGGTTCAGGGCTTTAGCGCGTGTAGGTTCTTGAATTTACCGGATCTTTTGTTCTGTCTCGCATTGCATGGAAGTCGATGCCCGCTCGAAAGGTCTGTCATCAGGTGTTACTGTGACTACGGCCCACCATACCCGTTTGGCGGGCCAATTTTGGCTGGCCATACAGCCAGCACTCAGATGCTTCCGCCCACATGTATTAACAGGGGGCCCTGCAGCTCTCGTTCTCCTTCCGTCAGGCGTTGCTGCTCACGCCCGAGCCAAAACTCAAAAACATGCAACTAACTACACACCTTTTAATTTCTCTTTCCGGACTCCCCATCACGGGTGTTCTCATCTCTGCTTCCACTTGATGCGCCAATGAGTGGCTTACCCACGTCAGCATACTGCGCAAGGCTGGCTGCTGAGCACAACCGTAACTCCTTCGCCCTGCAGCATCCTGTATAGGTGGTCCCGGTTCCATCTCCTTGAGGCACGCTCCGTGGTTTTTTGACAGCAGCGGAGGACAGCTGTCAATCTCCACTTGAGCAAATTCCTCAGCGCTGTCGACTTCTTGCACAGTTGGGGAGTACAGCGCCGGATCAGTGATTGGGTGTATAGAGGGTATAGAAGGTTGAGGATTTGGGTGAGGGTCTATATAGGGTTTCAAGTCGTGAAACCGAATTTACAGTTCGACCAGACGAAACTTTGTCTCATATGATTTCGTCGTATAGCCAGGTATAACTTTTACTTGTTGCTTTTTGCATGTATACACTCACAGATTACACATACATGCGATTCAAAATGCCCTCTCGAAACCGAAAGTTTGAATTTTCGGGGACGGTCTTCCAGACACGTTCGCCCGCCGAGGTTGCCTAACTAACCAGATTGAACAAGAAAGCCAGGCAATCAAAGACTACAACCTAAACCACGAAACAGCCCAAGGTCCTTTAAGACACAGGCTCTTACTTACTATACAAGGAGCAAGGGTTTCTCGTTGAATCCCCAAAAGCACAAAGCTCTTTGTTTATTTTATGTTTATTCTATAGACCAAAAGTAACACGTCAGAAAATCTTGGAATTCGACTGCCTAAATCTTAAACACTAAAGCCAAAAAGCCCCAAGCCCTCAACCCTAATCCCTGACAGCAGAAGCCCAGAAGCTGTAAGCCAGGCCTGGGCTATCCAGCACAGAATGAGCGGACACTTCTATCTGGGGTTGCTGGATTGAAGGATTTTGGAGAGGAAATGTAGGGTTTTCGGTGCTGGGGTTAGGAGTAACCTAGGTTGAAGGGTACCCATCGGAAACCCAAGTTTCGAAAGCCTATATTAACTCAGGCCTGCACTTCAAACAAGCGCAAGGGGCCCTCATATCGACCCTATGTAGTACGATCCTTATCAAATATGCATCCCTATATCAATTACCACAAAATGCCAAGAAGCCCACACGTAAAGATCTGCCAAGCCTCTGTACATACATAGCGCCATCACCACCAGCTTCGGCCTCCACCACCTAAGGAGAGAAGGGTTCAGGTATTGGCTTCGCAGGCCCTAAACCCTAAACCCTACATAAACCAAGTAGACCCTCAACCCAAAGTTTAGGTAAGGTTGCCGGCGTGGAGCTTGCCAAAAATCACCTACAATGCCACTCTTCTAAGTCCAAGTACCTTTGTTGGGCAGCGCACATTGCATGATCCTTCAGCTTCCGTAATCAGTTACGGCGTCCTCTACACCCTGTAGACCCCTGCACAACCCTTTATAACCTTTATACAACCCAAGTCGTGGATCCTTTTGGACCGTTTAGGGCTACATCAAATCCCGTGTTCAAGGTCGCAGCTCTAGTCTCAAAAACTGCTGGGGCTTCCGGGTTTAGCGTCACAGTGCATAGTGATTGCCCTGCAATTAGAAAATCTTTCCGCAAGGAAACAATGGGAAATACTAGCATGACGGATATTTTGGGGTCTGCTGTAGGGCTTCGGAACAGGGTTAAGGGTAATGGTACTACGACTGCAAGAAACGGTTTGGGTTCCTGGTAGACAGAACCTCATATTTATTGGTAGTTAGTCACTCCTTACCCCTTTCTTACTTGCGTCATGTCCGAGCCGGCAAAGATCATGGGGACCCGAGTGGGGCTTTCTCGTAATTAAGTAGGGGTGCGTCCTTGCAAGAAGGATCTTGCTGGTGTATAAATCTGAAGCCCCAAGCACCATGGCAGCGTTTCCCTGAGGCCAAGGTGCCAAATGGGCTCTGAAATCCGGGTCTCGGCCTTTTAGGGTAGAGGCTTTTAGGGAACCCAAGCAGCGTGGTACACACTCTGAGGTCTCAACCTTCGGAGTGAAAACAACAACCCTTGCGGCATGCGAACGCGGCTCCCACTGTGGTGCGGTGCATAGTTTGCATTAACGTCCTGTTATTTGCACAGGATCCGCTTGAAACCGTCTGCCGCCGTCAAGCCTGGAAACTGCTGAAGCCCCTGATGTATGGCGTGGAAAGCATAAGCGCCGTGCTCCTGAATCCGCCAGTACTCGCGAGAAGCGTTTTGGCTTTTCCGGTGGTCCGCGGTCTCCTGGTGGCCTCCTTGTGGTCTCCTGGTTGTCTCCCGGTCGTAGTGCTTTCTCGCTGCTTGGAGATCTAGACTGGGATGAGAGACGGATAGTCGATGCGATGCTATAATCCCAAGAAGCCTGCAACTCTATAGACCAATTATTGAAGCGCAAAGAAACGCGACGAGTTGAAACATTTCCAACGGCTGAAGTTCTCAAGAATTCACAGTAAGTAACTACCCTACAGCAAGCTAAACCCAGAAGGAAACTTCACCGCAAAATGCGGGGCCCTCAACCCTATACCCTTTAGGCAACAAACCCTCGACCCCGCTTGATGTACAGAACGGCATGATGGAGCAACAAAAAGCAGTTTAAAGATTTAGTGACACTGTTCCAGTCGTTGGGTTTCCTTGCCAAGCCCCGACCCTCTTCTACTCAATGTAATATAACATACTCTAACATAATACCATGTTTTTTTCTGTAATATATAATGAGACCCCTTATAGGAAGATAACAAATTCCGAGGGGCCTTCTCGGCGAAGGCTCTCTTCCGGACGCGCTCCATATCTTGGAGTCTCCTTTGTTCCTGCATTTCCGGCTACATATTTTAGGGTTTTCGGGTTTGGCGGTTCGCGTTTGGGTCCAGGGCGTATAGGGTTTAGGAAGATCTGTAATAGCTCGGTTCGAACTTTTGGTTGCATTATCTTGGCGCTGATTTGGGGTTGGATGTTGGCATGTTTTGGGGTTCGGCCAAATCTTCACAACTTGTAACCTTACCATACCCTTCTAGTACCCGCTTGAATCTGTCGGGGCTCGGGCTGGAGTTGAGGCTCCAGGAAGCTCGAAGGTCTATCTTGCTGCAAGGCCTCAGGGACTAGCATTGAGGGTTTAGGGCCTGTGTGGACCTTAAAAAGCCTTCCCTTTGTCAGGACTCAACAGATTTTGCAACAGCAAATTGATGCCCTCAGCCCTTCCCCGTACCGTGCCTCCCGCACGGAAGTTGCCTTCCGCTTCTCAGCTTCCTTCTGTTGCTCCCTGCATGACAATTCGGGTGCAGGCTTCTGGGTTAGATAGCTGTCAGCAATTGACAACAACTCTGAGAAAGATGCCGCCGCTTGGAGGCCGGAACAAACATGTGGGCACCTTCAAGAACAGCTGGGGCCCCATAGCGAACACACAGTTGTAGGATGCATGCTTGAAGGATGCCTCCACACACGCACATGCGCAGGCCGTTCTTGAACAAGCCACATCCACAGTCCGAAACTCTGCGATATGGTTACCGGTTCGGGTTCACTTATCCAAAACGTAGGGTGTCTGGCTTACCAGTTTACCCCGAGGGAAGTGTTTTTTGCAAAATTGTAAGAACCTACAGCAGCCTCAATGATTTTGATTTGGTTTTGGTGTATGCTATACTTTAACTGTCATCGTGGCCTAGCTAGGGTTTAGGGTTTGAGCTCGATTTCCCCTCCCCGCTCCTGCATTTTCACATGCTGTATCACAAGTCTGTGAAACGAAACGTGTTTGGGTGAGGCGATAGGGTTTAGGGGTGTTGAGTGTATAGGTGGAAACAATACGAACATAACAGCAGGAGCCCATATACAGAAACACTATTCCTCGCGGTCACTTTAAGTGGGTGGCAGCCGAACCCGATTGACGCCACACTTGCTTTGTGCCGGAAAACACCGCCAAAAGCGCGACACTTTTATTTCGACCCTAGACTCTCTAGATTTGAGGATTTCAGACAATAGGGGTACCCTATTGTTAGAGGTTCACAACAAGGACCTTGCTACGTAGGGTCTATATTGGGGTATTTCTGCGGCCCACCAGTCTTACAACCCCCAGCTGCCTGCTTCCAGTCATCAGGGATGGGTGCTTATTGCAACCCAGCCAAGAGAAAAGGTCTCTTCATCCGGGGTCTGCAGTAGATCGTCAGCCCTAACACAGAATTTTCCGACCTGCGACGGGCCCTCAAACCCTTCACTCTAGAGCCCTCATACCTAAAGTTTTGTTGCATCCTACTTCGAGGGGCTTAGGGTTTAGGTCAACAAAGCCCGCAGCAGCTGCGATGCCTCCAAGCATCTTGCCGTTTAATTGTTTCCATCCATTCCACATCCTGCATATTTTTCAGGCTTCAGGGACTGTTTTCGTCGGGGCTTTTGCGTTTTGGGTATTTGCCTTCGAGGGGCCCTTTGAACTAAGTTGGGTCCGTAGCATCCTTGCTGCATGTGTGTTGCATATTCCGGGATCCCACAACGGGGACCTTAATTGGTGTTTCACCTGCAGTGCATCACAGCGTCAACCAGGCAGGCAAACAGCGATACACTTACTACGACCACGACGACAAGTCCTACCACTGCCACGACCGCGACCACTACTGCTGTACTACCAATATTAGGCTTATTACGATTATCATTACTGCGTATACACTGCTACTGCTGCTACTGCTACTACTCCTACTACTAATACTACTACTACGACCACTACGACTACGATTACCACTACGAGTACCGCTGCCACTGCCACCACAACCACCACCCAGCACGATCGATGCGACTGCGACTACTGCTGCTGCTGCTACTTCTACTGCTACTACTACTACTACTACTACTACTACTACGACTAAGACTGCGAGCTGCTGCTACTATTTCAACTACTACTACTACTACTACTACTACTCCTACTCCTACTCCTACTCCTACTCCTACTCCTACTACTACTACTACTACTCATGCTGCTGCTACGACGACGACGACTACTACTACTACTACTGCTGCTACTACTACTACTACGACTCTCCGACTTCGTGTAAAGAACAACCAGGTAAGCCTGCTCAGGCCTTGAACTGGGTGTGTCTTATGACTGGGGCCTCGAGGCATTGTGGTGGCAAGGCCAGTCTTGCACTTCAGCCGCTGCATAAATCTGGTCGGTTCTGTGTGCTACGCAGTGTTGCATGACATGCATTTCTTGCCGGTTGAACCGCTGTCACCAGACATGATGCGGGAGTGTATCTCACACATCTCCTTGACACTGCATTGCCTCCTGCTTTTCGTGGAGAGTGGCAAGCGCGGCTTCATAATCCTCCGGTGGTCGTAGGTTCAGGTTCGCTGCGAATAACGATCATGATCGAGCTACAAGGCGCCTCTTTGCCAGAGCTGCTTCTGAAATGGAGCAACCAGCATACCATACATGCACTCTCCGATCCTAGGGGTGTTGTAGTGCTGCAGCTCAAGCGATATGATTATCTTGCTGCGGGCCCTGTCAAGAACATGCCATCCGTGCCAATTGAGCCAAGTATGCTGATCCAGTTACCAATCTTCGGTGATGATAGGGGGCTCCGGCTGGTGCAGCGCTCCTTCCGTGTCATCTTTGCTGTGTACCTTCTAGGACCCTGGGTTGACCAAGGGCACTATCAGATCTGCAATGATGGTTGCAAACCTCGGAAAGCACGTTTGCGGGATCAGCAGCTAATTGACACTAGTGCCTATCTGCATGGTCTTGTGTTGTGCACCCGCGAGTAGTGCGCGCCTGCGCGCCTGGATCACACCTTCCGGGCGTGGATGAGGGTGGACACAAAATCCCTCTGGAGCGCGCTCTGATGTAGCTGAGTTTACAACTTGCATGCCTTATTGCTATTTGCGCTGTGATTGATCACTTCGTGCAGAGCTGAGCGTTGGCTCTCCAAGGGGGCTGCTACTCCCGTCATTGCGCGCCTCTTTGGAGAATGTCTGGCGCTTATCACTGTCAGCTGACTGCTCATCTGCCGAGTACCGAGTCCTGTCACTGTAAGCGCCTGCACATGTTTACCAGGACATCCTGGAGGGTTCTTGCTGCTGCGGGCCTTACGTCAGCGATGGAAGGACCAGACTGGGGGGACCTTGCACCGGCGTTAACGATTGCGGATCGGAACGACATCATCGCAGAGGCATTGCGCACCTTGCATCCAGCACATCTGAAGACTTTCATGTCCTGTCTCATGCTCTGGACGCTGCGATGCCGCCGGGTGTGGATGTCCGTTTTCCTCAGCTTGATGCCTGTCCGACACCATCTACCAGTGCTGAGCGTCTTGCAGTCGAGCTGCTTGCGGTGGGGGCGGTCCCATCTGGCCGGCTGTGCGACAGGTCATTGCTGCGCTGAGTTTCAAAACGATGCCCAGGGTGTTTGATGCGAATCAATTGAGTTTCCGGCTCAGTGCCTACGGTCACCGCTGTTTCATAGGATTTCATTGCGAAACTGCCACGCATCATGCAACATGTATCCTTCTCAACTCCTTTGTTCGGATGGTGTGTCCTGCACACCAATGGCCAACTCTGTCGATAAACGTCGATTCGAGGGCCACACCCCATCGAAACCGACAGAATAGTGGCCTTAGTCTTGTCATTGGAGTCTCACTCTTTGAAGGTGCACTTATGGATTGAGCAAGAGGGGGGGGAGACTGCTTCGAAGAGGCAGCTGACCGGATGATGCCTGGCCAAGGCCTGCCCGTGAGTGGCCGCGCTGTGCTCTTTAATGCTTGCACATGCTTGCACACGGTCCAGCCTTGGACTGGTGGGAATAGGCTTACTCGGCTTACTCTTCTTGCTTACAGCATCGGGCAACACCTTTGTCTTCGCGAAGCTCATCGTTCACAACTTGCCGCCTTGGGTTTTACTCTGCCTGAGGGCCTTAGCTCGAAGGGGAGAGGGGCCCTCCTTGCTGCGCGGGGGGCAGCGTGCGGCGGCAGTCATCCGAGCAAAACCTGCGTGAGCCACTGCACTGCCCTGTGGAAATGTGACTCTGTATGCTCCCACACCCACATGGTGCTTACTATGGTCGATGTGCCAGGTCGTTGCATGGCCTGACGAGTACTGGCGACGCGACGTGGTTGCAACTAAAGCTGAGGGTGTACTTGGGCCGCTTGGGCATCCGTGCCGGGCCCTTTTCGCCTTCTCTGCTGCTGCTTCTGCTGAACGTGCCGACGGAGTACTCATGCCGCGCTGGACCAACGACCGCGGTGCCCGTAATCACACGGGAAGTCCCGGCCACCTTGTGACTTGCACGACGCCTGGCTGCAAGCGGAAGTTTTTCATTCATAATGGCCGTACGTGTTGCGATGAGTATGGAGCGCTTACAGGCGATGGTACTTGGATGCATACGCCAAGCTGCCAGAAGCAACAATGCCGTTTGGGCCGCAACAATTTGGACCTGGTTGTGGAAGCTTCGGTGGTTTGCTCAACGCCTGGCTGCAGTCGCCGGCATGTGCCGGGGTACAGTGCCTGCTGTTCGCGTTGTGGGGCGTCACATGGCCGCAGGCACAGTTCCAGACGTGGTTGGATGGCAAATCGACTGGTCTTCTCTTCGTCTGCGGCAACCTTTACTGCACTGCCGCCTGGCGGTACTACTCTGGTGGAGTCGCCTGTCATCGATGAGGATGGGACTGTCGTCCCCACTGGCAGTGGAGTGCATACGCTTGCAACTGCTGAGGAGCAGACCTTGGCCCATGGCATGCATGATGCTGCGGGCGCATCCACTTCTGACATGGGCAGTGAACGTGCGCGTGGCATGTCTTTCTATCCTCCGGGGCAGGGTAGTTGTGAATATGCACGTGAGCCGCTTCGGGGCTTCACGCCAATACAGATGTATGCAAATGTCTGGCCTGATACTCAGGCGCCTGGTGATCCTATTACGTGCGCTGGTGCAGAGGCTGATTTGCTTGTTATGGAATAGCGGCTTATCAGCTGCAATACGTTTCGTTTATCATCGCCTGCTCTCATGTCTTCGCTCTGAAGTTGAGCACGGTGGATGAGGTCTATTGATGTAGTCTGTAGTTGTGAAGTGCAAAGCACTGCGATCATTCCGAATCGCCGGGACTGCGTCCTGTCACATTCGCTAGGCTTCGACGGCCTCGGAGCGGCGTGTGCAATGCAATGCTACTACGACTACGAACGATCTCTCCTACCACTACCAACCACCACCACCACTACTACTTTTACTACTACGACAACAACAACAACTACTACTACTACTACGACTACGACTACTAAGACTACTACGATTACTACGACTACGGATGATGCTGCTGCTATTGCTACTGCTGCTGTCACCGCGACTGCCACTGCCACTCCGACTGCGACTGCGACCACTACAACTACGGCTGCGGCTACAGCTACGGCTGCGGCTACAAGCTACTGCTGCTACTACTACTACGACGACTACGACTACGGACTACGACTACGACGACGACGACGACGACCACTACTGCGACGACGACGCCGAGGACGACGACGACGACTGCTACTGCTACTGCTACTGCTACTGCTACTGCTACTCCTACTCCTTCTCCTACTCCTACTACTACTACTACTACTACTACTACTACTACTACTACGACTACTACGACTACTACTACTACTACTACTACGGCCCCTGCTGCTGCTGCGACTACTTCCCCCCTGCTGCTGCCCCAGCTAGTACGCTCCACCTCCGAGTGCCCCTACTGATGCTACTGGCATTACAGTACTCGCTACCACCACCAGTATTCGAGGCACTACTCATGTTTCTTAATAAGCATCTGCATCTTCTGCGAAAGCTGCTCCTTGGCCAGCAGCAGCCGTTGATCGTCACCACTATCAGCAACAGCCCTGCAATCATCATGCTCACCATCGGCATCACCATCGTCACAATCACACCCATGGTCACTATCACTGTCATAATCATTATCAACCATCAAGATTAAACGGCTAACTCCAACAGCCGCAGCCAAAGAAAAGCCCCACAGCTCCCAAACACTTGTCCTCGGTACTTAAACCGCCGGTACCCGTCATTGTCATGACCTCCCGGGATGTAGCTTCTGCAGGAACCAACCAATTAGACCTACAGGTGGGTGAAGGCCTCTAAGGAGAGCTTGAGTCTTTTGCGGGCGCTTTGATCGCCTCCGCCTAAACGTCAGATTGGGGTATCAAAACCATCTAAGCCCCACCCCCAAAACGGAAGACCTCAAACGCAAATCCCTAAACCCCAAGGCCAGAGACCTCACTACCCAAACTAGGGCCCCAGGAAAGCACATAAGCAAAAATAAAGATAGGGATATCCCATAAACCCCTAATGAAGCACTAACGTAGGGATATCCCCATAAAATGCTTATGCTCATGTGCTTTTTTGGGTCCATGACAAACCGCCCTGCAGTCAAAGTGCTCCAAAAGCGCAGAAGCCAGGCCCAATCTTCACTGGACCCGCGAGCAATGGCGGTGACCGAAAGCAGAGGCTGGGCTTCGGGTTTAGGTGTTGGGGGCTTCAGGGTTGTAGGTAGGAGTAGCAGTAGGTCGGTTGAGGCAGCAAGTTGTTGTGATTGCGATGAATCGTGAGAGCTTTTTGTTGGAACGAATCTCCAAGGTCAGCCATGGCTTTGCTGCTGCAACCGAATGCTGGTCGAACCATGTCTCGATGCTGCATGATGCTGCAACACTAAGGATGACTAAGGTCCTAGTCCTGGACACTGGCCTCACATGGGGGCTGCCGGGTCAGTCTTATGGAACCATGGTAGGACCGATCTGACCGCTGACCTCTTGAGCCCAGCTGAGTTTGGTTTAGCGAGGCCTGTATGGTTAGGGTTCACGGTTCAGAACTCTCAGCTCGCTCCGCTGGCAGACGGCCCTAACCATCAGGCTTCTAGGCTACAATGACATAGCATAACACAATGCGTTACAGAATACATAGAATAGTGTACCGTACGAGTAGAATGAGCAGCAATTCGGGGTGCAGCTTCCTCTGGCTCCTGGGCTCCTGGACTGGCTCGGGGCGCAAATCTACGCACGGTATCGTTGAGGGTTTTAGGGTTTAAGTCGGTTTAAGGTTTGGGGGGTTTCAGGGTTTGTTTGGGGTTTACGGGTTTAGTGGTCCTTGAACTCTAGGGTTTGGCAACTTCTCATGTGTTTTAGGGCATCGTGTATAGCGTGAATTGGGTATCTGAGGTTCATATTCTTCAACGGGCAAAACGTTCCCAAATCCCTGATCCTAGCTTTTCATATATCCCACGCAGCAAAAGTACTGGCATTCCTTTTTCCCGTGAAACTCTAGCATGAGGGGCGCAAAGCAATAGTGTAGTTGCTTTAGCACTTGGCTAGACCTTGGGTTTGGGCGTAAGCGCCCGGGACACATGTGCTGAACCCAGACGGCAGTGCCAACCCTGAAGCATCAAAACAACTTGAAACCAAAATCCAGATGACGCAAATGTAAAGGCCTTTAATAATCAGAGTGGGGTTTGCGGTATGTAGTTACTGTAATTATACAGGGATCATAAGAGGACAAGATTCCTAGATACTAGTTCTTAGGGCCCCTACAGTCCACCCTCATGAGGCCAGGACAAGGTCGGCTTCCGCCGGGTTCGAGTAGGACTGATTTGCATCGAAAACCTCTGGAGCCCTCATCGACGAGGTGTCGTACAATCCTCGGAATCGAACTTGGGGCTGTGTTTTGTATGTCCTCTGGGCTTAGGCTGTTATTCATTCGGGTTGTTAGGAGGGTTTCGGGGCTTTCGCCTTTGCGACGCAGGGCTGAGAGGAGTTGCGAAGAAGTATAGGAAGGGAGGGAGGAAGGGAGGGAGGGAGGGAGAGAGGGAGAGCGAGAGAGACAGCGAGAGATGGAGAGAGGGAGAGAGAGTGAGAGCGAGGGACAGGACGGAGACGGAGCGAGAGAGAGACAAATACAAATAGATAGATCGATCGATAGATAGGTACATAGACAAGTAGACTTACAGATAGACTGAGAATTTGCACATAGAAATCACATGCATGACCCAGGCCCAGAAGCCTCAACACATGGCCGAACCCCCCTGGATAAATCTCCAAGCCCTCGACCCTCTACCTGAAGCCTAGGGTCGAACAGGGGTGTCAAAGTTCCAGTTCTTGTCCACGGCGTTTACATAGTCCTGCTTCTGCGATGTTTCCGGTGAGGATCTAACCGCGTGGTTGCTCTTGTTTTGCGGAGGAGGGTTTGCACTTCAAGCGCAAGTCTCACAACTCAGGATGCTGGATGGCACTGGGTTAACTAAGGACGTGTGATTGTGGACCACCCCGTTCGAAAACGCAAGGCACCAATCTTCCTATACGAGATCCTGTTCGGCTGTCTTTTTGTTAAGCTAGAGTTCTCTTAACCCAAATCTCCAACCCAAAACCATGTGGGTGTAAGGTTTACCGAGCTTGCGGAGGCATTGGTCAGTTTCTTCGGCATGCACGCTTTCTGCAGATATGTGTTTAAGCTGTGTTGTTGCATTTGCTCCGGCTTCATCTGAGTTGCAGTCCACTAGTCTAAGACCCGGGCAACAATTCTACGAGCAGCTAGGCCACAAGGATATCGAGAATTGCCTCAAATTGCTTGTCATACTTTCGCATATGCTGGGGAACCCGCCCACGGTCTAGGAAACTTTAGGGTTTATATAGGTTGAGGGTTTAGGAACTCTAGGGTTTAGGGTTTAGGGGTTTGTCAGGTTGTGTGAACACAATCACCAACCCAAGTTCAGGCCGCCGAAGTACCCCAACTCAGAATCATTGAAAACTGAAGTACCACTCACTTTCGAGAGGCTTGGCATGCACACGTGTATCAGTTCAGAGCCACAGCCATCAAACAGGAAGTTGAAGCCACTGAAGACACTGATACCCCGCGGCGAATCACTAGAAAGAACTACGTTACAGGTTAGTGTCGAGACGACTGCACAAAGTCCGAATATCACCACAAACACACTATAAGTAGAAACACATAACGAGGTACGAACCATTGCTGATTTACAGGTTTGTGCAGCAAGTGAAACAGGCGATACAGTACAACTAAGCGGCTTCAAAGAGAAACTCAGTACTTCACGAACTCCCATGGACATGCAGAACGAGGACTGAAAAACCCACGGCTTTGAAAGGAAACTTTCGTCGCGTGCAGAAAGGAGAGCTCCTGCCCTTATGGGTCCACGTTCCCAAGCAACACTCACTGCCCACGGAGCATACTGCACGTTGCATATGTCGACAGCAGTGCAGGTCATGGAGGCTTGTAGAGTCGAAGGCTTGGGACGTAGAGGAGCCCGTCATCTGGCACGTAATGGTTTCCGTGCATCACTGCGCCTTTCTTGTCGGTTCCCTCGTGACCTCAAGGCTCACCGCAAAGATCACGGTTTGCTTTGTATCAGCTTTCCACGGCTTGACGAAGGGATCACGATTTCCTGCCAAATACACAGCGCTGACGGAAGGCATGAATACAGCACCCAGAAAGATAGGTAGGTCAGTCGACAATCAGCAATGTACGGCACAAGCAGGAGTTTCCACTTTCCACCCTCCAAGCACTCTGAGCCTCACCAACATCCTCGGATATCAGCTTGCTGACACTGTCAGCGTCACGGCAGCACATTACAGGAGACTCCACGCCCATCGACAGCATCACAGAAAAGACTGCCAGTGAGAGCCATGGCATCCGCACGTGGCGCAGGCTCGTGGTTTCTTAGGGGTACAGGGGTGAGGGATAAACGACATATGAAAAAGCGGGCATAATGGAGCTTCAAACGGGTTAGGGAAGGACCGACGGTAGCGACATGACCTTCATCAGAACATGCATCATGCAACATGCATCATCACATCAGGGGCAAGGGTAGCAGCAAGGAGCAAGGCAAGCAGTGCAAGCAAGGCGGAACAGTCCAGCAATGAATTCATGTATGCATGTGTGCAAAAGTCCGAGAACCAGGTGTCCAGCCACCGAAAAATCTGAAGAAATCCCGTGGCGCCCAAAAGTAATCCCACAAAATGCCGCCCTCAGCCATGTAACCCTTCAATCGGGGCCGGAGAAAGGATGATCCCCCAGCAAGGAAGGTGAACTCGCAACTGGTGCCAAACAATAACTTCCGAAGTACAATCCAAACGGCCCCAAGCATCCATGACGCATCCTCTTTGGAGGCGTATGTAGTGAGCGGAAGGCGCTGGGGATTACCAGGCTACTGCGAGACTACAAAATCGAGGGAGTCTAGATAGGTCCAGAGGTCATGTACACGATTGTAGTACCAATGGGACTTCTTACACTCGCGGATTATGTGGCGCAGTTCGGCAGCAGCCCACGAGGCTACCGGGAAGGGCATACGGCACAGATAATCATGAATTTCCTGGGCGGCCAGGGGAACGAAGGGTTTCAGGTGCATCGGTTGAACGATTTCCAGGAAGGTGTCCTCCATCTTGCACGGAGTACAGCCTGATAACAACCTCTGCTTGAACCAACGGTCACTTTCACGGGGGCACTCAAATGACATCATGTCTTGGGAGTCCACAACCTCAATGACATCATGTTGATCAATTATTGCAGACGAAATACGACATACATCGGAAAGACTCAACTGACGCATACGAGGAAGTGCGCAACTGTTACAACCATACAAGGTCGGTTGAATGACTTCATAGGATGGAATAGGGAAACCTAACTGTAAGAGGGAACAACGTACAGGGTCAGACAGTGTGCTACAGTGAATTGAAGCAAAAGTAACCAAGCTAATTCTAGAGCTAGCCACGGAAGATGGGAGGATGTAGCCTGCATGTAAGCGTTTCCTAGCATCGAAGATTAAAAGGCTGCTCAAGGTTGAAGACTGTCCCTGCCAACTCACGACCTTGAACATTCAATCGCGTCACCGAATCCTGAACCCAGAGACCTTCCCCCTGTTTGCACTCAGTCAAGGTTACAATGGAGCTGGGCATGAGTCCGTTGCGGCAGTCTCTGTACATGGTCAACAACCCCTCTACGACTGACGCAAGTAGAGTACAAATGTGAAGGACATTGTTTAGCCATGTACTTGTAAACTGCCATGGACATAAAGGGCATCTCAGAGCTGTGCGTCAGGCCTGTGTCGGGGGAGCGTGGGGAAACCCCGCTTACTAGGAAGGGCCCAGCAGGGGATTGGCGCAAATGCGATCGCGGCATCGTGTTGAAAAGCTGCAGGATATCACTCTTATCGGGTGCATCGAGACGCAACAAGAGTTTGTAAGCTCGAATCTCAACAGGACGAAGAAGCGGGCGCGGGTGGAAATCATGTCGGGCTAGGTACCAAGGTTCAGAGGGGGAGCGGACGGGCGTATGGATGTCCGAAATCAACAAACTTCCCTGAGACCCTGCATGCAAAGAACCAACCGAGAGCTTCACCTGACACAGAACTTCTCTTCCCGACTACCTCGCATTCACCAGCTTCTTTCGGAGATGAAGGAGCACTATCATCATCAGCATCAATGCATGTATCCGAAACTTCTGGTGACGGGTTGGGAGGGGGAGTCTCAGGCACAACTATCGGGTGAAGGGGTGGAGGAACAAGTCGCCTGCTTCCCACATGATGGTCGCACGTAGGACTGGCCGCACAGGCTCATTCGCGCTCTCGGTTTTTGTCGCGGGCTGCTCTTATCAGTCAGCGGTCTGAGCTGCGCGGGACTGATGCACATACAATCGCGGAGCGATGGTATAAGTACAGGACGTGCATTAACAGGCCAGCAGCATGCAAAGGCAGACAGTGCAGGAAGGGTGCCACGCAAAACTGCACACAGGTCATCAGCATTGTGATCTGGCCACATCCAAGATGCAGAAAGCAGTGAATTCATGCACAGTACAAGGCAAGTAGAAAACAGCCCAGCATTGAATTCGACGCAAGTGCATGCAGTGTGAAGACAAAAAGTAGAGTAAGAAACAAGTCGGCAATCAAAAGAAACTTCGCTGCATGCACAAGGGGCTTCAAGCGGAGCCTCGCTAGAGCAAAAGCTCTGCGATTCAACGCAGAGGGATATTCAGGCTACGGCCATCTGGGCTAACCGTGATCCCTTCTGAGCCGGGCAGAGGCAGGGCCTGCTGGAGGTTCACATTGCGAGGGCGAACATGAGCACCGTAGCCAGGTGCCGGTGGCACATCGTGCGGATTGCCGAAAGCTGGGGCACGATACTGCGGCGGTGGCTGTGGTGTTGCCATGACTGGCCGTAGGTGGCAGCGGGTTTCGGCATGTCGCCGATGTTAACCCACAGCTAGAACTACCTAGTCATTCTGCTTATCGCGATCCCATGTCTCTGCCAGCGACGAAGAAGGGCAGCGAGCACACCCCAAGAGCGTGCAGACTCGAATTGAATCAGCAAAGCTTGCCGACTGCTGCAAAGCAGCCGGCAAGACCTCCTCCTTTAGGGGTTTAGGGTTTTTAGGGTTTTGTTGAAATGCTGAGTTCGACTCTCTCCCAGCTAGAAGGACCAGCCGTGGCAAACGCGTTTGAGGCGGTCTCACAAAACTTTGCATTCAGCAAAAGCAAGCAACGAAACGTTTTGATGGGCTCAGGGATTCACTTCTATATGGTGTAAGCGATTTTACACGTACGCTCCCAAGTGCAGCATATAGCCGCTGCGACAGAGCTATCAAGAAGCTCCTTGGGTGATTCTGCTTTACTCCTCTTGCATTGCCTTGTATGCCTCGGTCGTCCGTGGAGCCGTGACGTCTTCGGATCCCCCATATAGCGGCCTTGAAGATCAGAATCGGGTTTCATATAGTACAATTGTTGATAAGGGCTTTACATTATGCCCCAGCTGGGCCTTCGGAGACAAAACGGATGCCCATCCAAGTTGGGGCCGTTAGGGTTTCATGTTGATGAACCCTGATCAGACTTCCTCGAAGCACTGCAAAACGAGCTACCTCAAGTGGAACCCGAACATAGGACTGTGGTCCAGTGGTCCTCAACCTTACACTGGATCTCGACGGGGCCAATGTTGGAAGACGCTGCTCGGACAGACGGCGCAAAGGCTTACATGCGCAAATCCGACGGAACACTTACAGCAGCGTAGCAGTGGAGCTCTCGTGCATCCGGAAAACTATTCAAAGCCAAAGCCGCAATGCCCAGAGGCTTAGGTTCGAAACCCTGAACCCCTTAACCCCTTAGGGCCCTAAACTGTGAGCACTGCTCCTGCAAGTGGCCTGACAACGATGACATCTGAACCTTTGCTCTGTCCTGGATGCTTCTCTTCACCACTTCCTTGGCAGATCTTGGCAGGAATCGCTATCAGCACTGTCAACATGCTAACTGCCTCTTCTTGTTGCCATTCACTATCAGTATCAGGATGATGACTGCTTTCGCGCTTCTGCAGATCACTACTGTTATTTTGACTCTTCTTCATGTGTGCAAGTTTGTGGGTTGAGGGGCGGTGCGAAAAAGAGTAGTGATCACCGCAGAGAGCCCGAAACAAATCTCAAATGAAGCATCTAGACAAGGGGCAACGTGTAGCGCTAGTGCAAAATTACCCCTTCCACTGCGCAGATGAATATGGGGTTGACCGGCCGCAGGTAAACATTCCACTTGACTGGATTCGACGTTTACTCGTTCCTGCCCCTTCGTCCTTGGCCAACACACTATACAATACTATACTGTACTGTACTATACTATACTAGAGTATACTAAACAATACTCAGTCATCCGTTGCCTCCTAACTCTCAGATCCAGGGCTAAGCGTCATCATCCACCACTTCGCCCTTGTAGAAGGTGATGTTCCTGAGACAGCGGAGCAGCAAGTATAGGCTTGCAGCCCCATCCGCACAGAAAATGCTTCACAAAGAGGATAAAGGTTTAGGCAAAGTAAGCCCTAATCCTCATTGGTATAGTGCCACCCCCCTGAAATGCTTTTGCATCTAGAATTGGATTCGCGAGTCAGCGCGACAGGCAATTCCCAGCAAATCAAGTCAACATGATACCTACGCAATTATATATATATATATATATACACATTATATGTAGAAAAATGTATATCATTACGACCAAACCCCTGAAATGTTCTTCCACCCAGACTCGGAAACTCAGCGATTGCCGGCAGCATTCGGTACCTCGGGTCGCGATATTCTCGCTTTCAATCTGGGCAAAAAAACAGTGCTCGCATAACTGGCAGCTGCCGGCAGCCTACCATCACCACGAGTAGCACCATGACCATCATCATCTCCATGGATGTCTTCGTCCCTCCCGCCACTGCAACTGCAACTGTTCCTGTGGTGGAAATGCCAAAGGCCGTAATGAAATGACTGCAGCCATCATCAAAACCTACCACCACCCGAGCCATTATCATTCGCGTCGCTTGCTACATTTCTGTTGTGTCAATAAATATTACGTTTCACGAGTCGAGGGACAGGGATCAAGGTGAGGTGGACACCAATCTCACAAGGTGCCTCAATGTTTCACAACCCTACACCGTAAAATTTGCGACGCCGTAAACCAAAAAGGAAAAGCACGTGATAAATGGCTTAAGGTTTCGGCTGCAACAGGAAGCCCCAGAAGCAAAGTCAAGCAGCAAGAGCCGAATGGCAGAGCTCTGCGTAACAAGCCCAAACACACGATTTGACTGTAGCAAGATGAATACACGGCCGCCTCCTTAAGAAAAGACTGACAATAATGATCCCAATGTTCAAGCTCTTGCAGACGTGAGTTTAGTAATCCGGGTCTTTATGAATTCACGCAGCATCGGAGCCATCATTCAGCCGGGCGAACTCGGATCCAAAAACAGAAAGCCTTCGACAACAGACTTTAGGTTGTGGGGGGTTTTAGGAACTGCTGTCCATCGTATCTCATGACAGCAAAGAGGTTTTGATAAACCCTATAAACCCTAAGAGCAAGCGATGAACGACATTTGAAAAGCATGCCAGGGGGCTGTCGAGCCAATGTATGCTTTGGCCGCCCAATGATCTGTCAAAAGGTGTAGGCCCAGGTTGGTTACGGACGTGTTGTTTAGAATGCTGGGCTGAGGGCGCTGAGTACTGTTGTTCGGGAAACTTGCAAAAGAAGCTGTTCGAGGGTTCCATAGTCTCTCCGCATGTGTTGCATTGCGTTTCAGGAGGCATTTGGCGCGGGAAGTGTTGTTGAACGTCCAAGGTGATGGGTCGGGATTCAATATCATGCGTGATTGACATCGGCGCCTGAACAATTGCCAGTGTTATTCCTTAGGGTCCCTGGCACTAGTACTTGTACTACTCCTACTCCTACTACTACTACTACTGCTGCTGCTACTACTACTACTCCTGCTACTACTACTACTACTATACTACTACTATACTACTACTATACTACTACTCCTACTACTACTACTACTGCTGCTACGAGGGGGGGGGGTTTAACACACATCAGGGCGCAGAAATGTGCATCACCCCATGGTGGACGCCATTTGAGGAATTGCGCATCAGCGCCGGAATTACACATCACCCCAACCTTAATCCCGAAGGTGACGCTGGGTTTTGTTGGTCGTTGCCGGAAACGTCGAAACTTAACGAAACCTCGCGGACGCCAGTGTTCTCGGCACGGACTGTTTTGGTAGCGAATCACGAAGGTGACGCTGGTTTCTGTTGTTGCATTACTGCAGCTGAAGCTAAATACCCTTCGATCATCCCCGAAGCACTTATACTGCGCGATACAGCCGAAAACCACGTACCGAATCTCGACTTTCGAAGCTGAAAGAAGCCAAGCCAAGATTCACGCACCGGGCGTTCATCTCCGAAACACTTGTACTGCGCGATACACCGTTCGAAGCCTACGGTTGGCCTTGATTCCCGGCCACGGCCAAACATAGTGACCGAGACTCCTTTTTAAAAGCAACAGCTGCTAAAAGAAAGTCTCCGACTGCACCAGCAAACCCGGCCATTCTATACCACCGGAACCCCAGTGTGGACGCTGAAACGGTCCATGTTTGGATGCATGCCAGGCCGGGCTCCGAAATGCTTAACCGCATGGTGGACGCTGAAGCGGTGGATGTTTGCATGGATGTATTGCCAGAACGGGCTCCGAAATGCTTAACCGCAAGCTGACGCTGAAACGATTGATGTTTGGATGTGTGTCAGGCCGGGCTCCGAAATGCATAACCACAAGGTGGGCGCCGAAAGATGTGTATTTCCGCAACGCGATGCGAGTTAAACCCTCCCCTCGTACTACCTACGTCTGCTACTGCTACTACTACTACCACCACCACTACTAGTTAAAACAAAGGAATGGTAGTTTATTCCATGGGAGTGCTGCGGCCAAGCGGCAACGAGGCGCTCGAAGAGCGACCTGTTGAAAAGCATCTCCTGAGCCTGCAGACTTGGTTTCTTAGGGGGTTCCTTTAAGGGATCTATAGGGGTTTAAGGTTTAGGGTTTAGGATTTAAGGTTTACCTGGACCCCAAATAACCTACCTTTTCACCGTTCCCTAGTATGATTTCCTTACATAAGTCCTTAAAAAGGACTGTTATCTGGGGTTGAGGTATTGTCTTGGGTTTACAATTAGGCACTATGGATTTAGAGTTTCGGGCTTCAGATCAGGGATTCTTGTAGGATTTTTTGTTTTAGGGTTTTGTAGGGATTAGCTTTGTGCGGACTAGGATTTAAATCTCGCAGCTCGGCAATACCAGTCAAAAAGTCCACCTGTATGAGGCCTCAGACGGTGGGATGAAGGTAGGTGGATTTTTTTTTGGCATCAGCCCACCCTTGGAGCTCTTTAAAACGAACCTGAGAGGGATCTGAGATTTTTGTAGACGGAATATGTTTTCAGACTGCTCTCGGGTTTATATCTCTATATATATATATATATGTATATCAATCACCTAGCTGCAGCACATGTCCTAAGACACAGCTTTCCTGCCCCATTTCCACACTTCTCCCGAGCCTTCTTGCTGAAGACGGTTGAGGGCAACCTGAAAATTAAAGAATGCTACGAGCAGCCGTGTGCAAGTCACACACTAAGTTCCTAGGTGATAGCATGCTCCCAACTACCCCAAACACTGCACCTGAAAATCTGCATACGCCAGACAGTCGCTGTATATAATACCTATGGGAAGTTCAGAACTTAAACCCGAAAGCTATAGACCCTAAAAGTACAATCCGTAAGACCCAGACTTCCCAAAGCAAGGAACCTCTATGCAGCTGCAAGAACTCACAATATCGATGACCACGGACACCCGCATCCATGCATAACCTGGACCTAACCTGAACCCCTAATATCGCAATTGCAGCCGCTGCTGCTCCTTATCCTCCACCTCCTGCTGCTACTGCACTGCTACTGGCACTGCCACTGCCGCTGCCACTTCTACTACTACTACTACGACGACGACTACTGCCACGACGACGACGGCTACTACCATTGCTGCTACGCTGCTACTGCTACTACTGACACTACTGCTTGCTACTACTGCTGTACTGATACTACTACGACCACTACGACTACGATGACGGTGACGACGACTACTACTGTGGCTAGTCCTCCTGCGGCTACTGCGACGACGCCGACGCCGACGACGACCTGACTAAGCGCTGCATCTCGATTGACTCTGGTAATAGCTAATCTTTATCGTGTGTATGGTAACTTGCAGCATCACCGTGGATGCAGCGGCCACAGCCATAAGGATTGTCATCTCCTACTTAGGATCTTCTGGTACTGCTGATAGTTCAGCATTCATAATGAATGGTCCGTGCAGGGCTCCTAGTCTCTCTCTCTCTCTCTCCCCCTCTCTGCCTCTGTGACTGTTTAGCATGGAATATTGGAAGATGCTGGGGGTGTCGGCTGTTGATCGCTTACACCGCTCGTACTTGGCAGCTTGGGGATGACGTACTATCCGAGCACACGAGAAGCGTCGTCATTAACCACACGAACTTGGGAATTCCTGAGAATGACAGGCTGCCGAGCTGTCGCTTCCGCCCCGTTGACGGGCAGTCAGGGTCTAGATAAGACTTAGCCTAGAGGCCTCTGACTTTGAGCTGGCTGTTGGCATGTCAGGGCCATCGGGTGTCTGTGTTGTGGCGACATGCTTTGTGCTGGTTCTCAGGACGCACACGCAACAAAAGTAATGATTCTCCCCAAAGCCCAAAACATGTTCTTGGATGAAAGTTCAAGCTCCCAGCGTGCAGTATCCAACGCACGCGAAATCCGAAAGCTGGCCTGAAGCGCATCTGTGCATACGAGGCCATCATTAAACTCACTAGCGCCAGCCGCAGCTATTGCTGATCCACGGCTGCGAAAAACGTCTTGCGAACCCTATATAGATCAGCCTGGCTCCATATATCCCAAACCCAAGACCCTAAAGCGACACATTGCTGACGAGATGCTGCTCCGGATCCCCGACCAGGATCCTAAGAGTTCGGATTCCCCAAGCCTATAGCAAACATCTGAATTCTGGTTATCGTTCCTGATCGCGCAACGCGAAGTGTTGGAAGATTGTGTGGATTGGTGGAACTGGCTTCACAATACTTAATGCTGTGCAAGCACTGGTTACCGTCTCTGTTGGGATGAAGACTGGAAAGCCTCGGAGGAATTCGGTGACACCTTTCACCTGAAAGCATATCAACCCGGAGCCTGAGTTTGACACTCATCTGACCCTTGGGGCTGAGCTCACACGTTTTGGACATGCGCACCAAGGCTCCATGGTTTGGTGTTGCGGGTTTGGGTTTGCGCAGTGGCAGCGGCGGTCGCAGTGTAGCAGGAGCAAGAGCAGGAGCAGGAGCAGCGGCAGTAGAGGTAGCAGTAGTAGCAGCGGCAACCTAAGTTCGGCAAAACGAAGCCAAACATGTACATTATTCGCAGCCTAAGGTGTGGCGAGTTGTTCTTGATGTGTAATTACCCGTCCGTCTAGGAGAACTAGAATCACGCGGCTAATCCGAAACTCAAGAGCAGCAAACCCACAGCCCGGAATCAGCTGCTAACCCAAGGCCCGGAATCATCATGCAAGCGTCAGCCGTTGCACGTGGCTGCGCATGACCTGAAGACAGAGGCACGATCTGGAAACCCCGGCAATATGGTCGTAGTATGGACCTTATAAGAAGCAGTTTCGTCGGTACAAGTACCACTATGATCCGTGAAGCCTGATGTCTGTTGGTCCGCAGGGAGCACATATCAGCTACAGAACCGCAGTTTGCAAGAGCCAGTATAATGGGCAAAAAGCAAGTGAGGCAACATGACAAATGAGTTGGCAAAACACTAATTACAACTTTCATGCCATCGCTCCGCTTATCACTCCATCTGCCTATCTAACTCCTCAGGTACCTGTTGCGTCGACTCCGCGTGTCGTGGCTTTCAGGGATTATGGCGTCAGATGGTCACATCGCCTGTGCAGTCTTTAGAACGGAGTAAGTGTGCAAATGCTCAGCATCGTATCAGCCGGTGTAGACGAAAGTAGAGACAACAGTTGTCTGATGAGCATCCTTCTCAGCCATGGCCTTGCCATTATCATTCGTTCGTGGTCCTCACCGTCATCAAATACACTGCCACGGCCAGTATCGCCATCGTCACCACCACCATGTCCTTTGTGATCCTCGACAGCAGAGCAACGGTGACAACAAGAACAGCAAATCAAACATCATAAACCCTAATCCTGATCCTAAACATTCCTAAACCCTAAACCCTAGAGCCAACAAGTTCTGCAACCCAACTCTGAGATCTCGGCGACCATTCCTTCTAGCTCCCTTGCTTGGCAGGCTTCGTCAACAATCACCTGGGCAGTGGACAAGGGCCCGAAGGGAGGAGTGCTGGGGTCCTGGAACACAGGATCCCGGGTTTGGGTCTGTTTAGGTGCTTACATGTCTGGTTTACTCATGGGGACCCTTGGGGGGTAGGGGGGAGGGGGGTAGGGGGTAGGGGGCCTTAATACCGTTTTAAGGAAGTATGTCCAGGATCCTCCTCCTTCCGGTCTGTTTTAATTTTTCGGAAACTGCCTTCTCCGTCTGTGTTCCGCCCCCAGACCAACCGTACAATCTCAGTGGCGTATACAGTGTCTTTGCCTACCGTGAGCGAGTGTGACATACCTGTGTGGTTGCAGGGCGACTGGCGGGGATTGCCAACCCAATTTCCTTCGAATGCGCAGGATGCAGAACAAATTAGGCTCAAGCTTTGACTCAAATCACTTACTAGGTTTGCTCTTGTACCGCTATGCGAACTTACCTTTCATTTCATTTAGATCCTCTCAAAACCAAACCAGATAAACAACATACAGCCCACCTGCCAAAAAATGGTAAGTCGTTGAATGCGGGTGCGATGGCACAATGGAACATGAGCAAGGTACTTTCTCAGCCTTCGTGAGTGTCTCCTCAACTACAATGCGAGTTCTACCCGTCCACCTCCACGCGTAACCCCTAATTAATGGTGCTTTTGCCCGGCAAAACGATCCAGGGCGCCCCACAATGCCGTAGCTAAAATCAATACTCGATTAGATAACCCCGCCAAAAACGAGTCAGGCTTTAAACAGAAATTAGATTATTGGGTCTCCCCCTAACCAAATCTCGAAACCCAAAACGGCTGCAGAAACTTCACATTTTGGGGGCTCCCCAGACAGATCACTTGATTCAAGCCTAGAAAAAGACAGCATGCCCTGGCCCCTAAACCCTAAGCCCTCGCAAACTCGAAGCCCCCAATCTTCAGTGGAATCTTTTCTCACCGGTGCAAGCTCAGCAGCATTCGGGATGTGCTGCTGCCACACCATGTTTCGGCCTTCATGTCTTCGGTCTTCGGGGTCATATGTAGGTAGGGCTAAGTAGAAAGGTTTCAGGGTTTGAGGTATAGGGTTTCGCGGGTGGAGGCTTTAGACGGTAGGCTAGTGAGACTTCAAGCGTTGAATGCCCGGTTTCATGGCGTATGGAAAGCACAAGGTCCCAAGGTCGTTGTCCTCACACCTTCGAGTTGTCTTCATCCGTCCCTCTCAGCCGGTCCCGATCGTGTCGAGGATTCACACAGGCAGGGCTCTTGCTTTCATTCATTCCTGTAGCGTATGAAAGCAAGGAAGTTGTGGACATGGATGAGACAAGCTTTGATGAACTTCCGAAGTGCGTGCAGGAAGGCTCAACGTGACAGTGTGCGACTCGCACCAAATGCCAAAGGATCCAGCTGCCAATGTATTTACTAAAACGAATTCACTTCCAGAAGAAACTGGCGTACTGTTTGGATGAGAAAAAACCTCTGGGCCGGCGTCAAAGCAATGGTTCCCTCCACCACACAAGAAATTTTGTCTGGGTTTGTGTTAGGGTTTAGGGTTTAGGGTTCCGCCCAACGCGTACTTTGTAGTATGACTGAGACCTGAACCTGCCAGTCCAAATCGCCAGCCCAAACGTTGAACCTCGAGACACTCCCAAGTAGACTTGTCTGGGTGTTGCCAACCTTGCTTCTCGCATCACTAATTCTGAAACAGGTTTAAGAATTGCGGCAGTATGCTGGTGCCCGCAACGTCTGTCATGCTAAACCTACTAAACCTTCAAACCTCAAACCCTAAAAACACCCTCAGTCAAACCCAAGCCTCAAGCTGTCCCGAAATCCTGCCTGCGACTGTGGTCGTCGAGAAGATGGCCTTCACCCCAGCGAGGATCCTCAGTCGTTCTGCGGGGGGGTACATCCGAGCAGTCTTCAGGTTTTGGAGTTTAGATGCTAGGGCTTTCGGGTTGAATGCTTCAGGGTAGGCTTTCAAGGGTCCCACAAAGTCGACTACCCCTTCATGAAGCAAACAACCTTTTGTCTGGTAGTGAAGGACCCGGCATTTTCCGCAGTCAATGAGTATTGGACTATTATTGGACTCTCAGAACCCGAGACCTAGAGCATAGGGCCCAAACCTTGTAGACCCCTCATTAATAGACCACCCTCCTGTAGGGATTAGATAGTAGGGATCCTCGTAGTAGGGCCCTTTGACGAAGGGGTTGATTTAGTACGTAGTACGAATCTACATTGACATGACAATTTCTGAATTTCCAGCTCACAAAGCTTCGTTCGGCTCGAAGATGTTGGCCGTCGATGACCCTAAGAGCCCAAATAACTACAACGAAGCTTGGGATGATGGGTAGCTTAAACCATATTTGTTTTGAGAAGCAGTCAGCCATTACATAGGTAACTATGCTGCAGGATGATGAGTTCAGGCTTCTCGGCATTGGGGTCACAAGCTTTTGGGGTTTGGGGCTGTAAAAGCTTCGTGTCTGAGTTTGGAGGTTCGGGTTCTTATCTTTGGGGAATCCGGCGAACCCGGGCGGCGTGTTGGACTTTTCACACCGCAAGCACCAAAAAGGGGGCGGGGCAGCTTTCTCTGTGGAACACCGGTGAGCCGTCCTTGCGGAGAAAGCGAACTCCGCGTTTTTGACCGTTTTGGGGTTGGCGGGCCACGTTGAAAACCGCTGGACTCCTGGAAACCCGCGGCAGTCGACCCTCGACCCCGCAACGTCCGCTTGGGGGCTTTAGGATTTCCGAGGGCCAGTGAGAATCCCGTGTTTTGCTTGCCTGCCGTGCACGGCACTTGCTCTCGGAGTCGTGTTCCTCGACATTGGAGCGCACATTGAGTGGCAAACTATAAACACAGGCCCAAGACCGATGGCAAATAAGCGCCATGAGGGACAAATGAAAAGCACCGTGAACAAGCTAAGACTTTTAAGAGGGATTGAACTCGCTGAAATGGAAGCAAATGGAACAATTGTCCTGGTTGCGATTGCGGCAAGTAGCTGCGACACCTGGGACTTCTATGCAAACGCGAGAAAGGCCCCCTGGTTCATGCCAGCCTGCTGTGTCAATACTCCTGTGCCTCTGCTGATTCATGTGTGCGTAAATTGTTGGTTAATTGCTTCCGTTAGACCCGTCTTGAAACACGGACCAAGGAGTCTAGCAAAGGCCAGTGATGTGATTCCTTGTTGATGCTTGCGTGGTCTGGGGCTTGAGCCGAAGGCTCTAAAATTCAATTCGAAGCGCCATTCGCAATTCAAAGCATAGTTTGTTGAACTAAAACTTACTAATCCGGTAATTGAACCCTCTAGGGCCGAAGCCATAGAAACCGTAGCTCCCTACGGAGACTATGCACAGCAAAGCAGGCCAAGCAACAGGTGGCGCAGTCCTTCTGAGGTGGATCCCACGATCTGGCAGCTGAGGGTTTACGTTAAAGATGGTTACGGGGTTTAGGGTTTAGAATGGTTCAGGGCTTACAGGCTTTAGGGTTATGTCCCATGGCATTGTTACAGGGGGCCAGAGTACGTGACAACAACCACATCAAGCTCCAGAGCACGACTGCTTTGCGAACCTACATGCCCCCAAGGGAAGGGCTGGCAAGTAAAGAACACAACACCAAGACCTTCACAGGCCTAACTTCTGCGTTCTGAGTCTCTAAGTGACTATGAACGCCCAACATCCAAAAGAGTCCTTCGATTTCTCCTCGACTGATCGGACAATCATGCACATGGCGATGAGGCCTCGCCACAAGCTTCGCAGGCATCAACCAGATCCTGGCACTAGCCACGTCACTAGTCCCTAACTCCCGCCCCACCCCAAGGTTGTAACGAATCTAGAGCCTCCACTACTCGGGGTTGAAAGGCAGGTTGCAGGATTGGAAGGTTGAGGAAACCAAAGCTCAAGCTGAGAAAGATGCTTTGTCGCAAGTGTTGCGAATGTTCCTGGTGGGTCTTCCGAACCCCTAAAACCTGCAACCCTAAACCTTTTAAACTGTCGAGTTATGAGCTGCAAAGAACCCTACGGCTCCAGGCTTTAGGGTTCAGGGGTTTGGGGTGTATATAAGGGTCTCGGCGCTCTTCTCGATTTGTGAGAATATAAGGGCTTAGGGATTTAGGGGGTGCTGACTTACATACCCTGTGATAAGCGTTAAGTAGCTTGCTCTCTAGCTTCGGTGTCAGAGGGTTTTGTTGAAACCGGTCAGGGTCCAGGAGCTGGGGTTAAGGCTGTGGCGATGGGCTGTGACTGGGTCCAACAAGTCAGCAAGTCAAACCTTGAGGGTTCCAGGGATTTCGTCGCGTTCGACAGGGATTTAGCAGGATTTGTATATAGCATTTTAAGACGTAGGGATTTAGCATATACTGTGGTGTCGCCAGTCCATGTCCTGCAAACTCTGATCGTGGCACTGTTGCAACTGTTGACACGGAAGAAAACTTGGATGCAAATCTCCAAAGACCACTTACCAGCCCCGAAGCTGCAGATGTTGCCGATTCGAAGTCTGGTGCTCTTAACCTCCATAAGCTCAGACCTCAAGCCTCATCCTCGTTCCTCTCAAAAGCTTTTTCATCCAGGCCTATTTCGACTGCCTGGTACCTCTGAAGAAAAGAAACTGAGGGAAAGGCTCAAAACGCCCCTAAACTGCTTTTTGCATCAGGCTTTCCACTTCACCCCTAAACCCTAAACCGCAACCTTAACCCCGAAAAGCTACCGTGTTTTTTTGTGCTACTGGACTGAAGTCTAGCCAGACTACGACCTGCAATCATCTCGACCGATGCACCACCGATACCAAAAAGGCCACCCTGATTGAACCTGGAACTCTGAACTCCGAACTCTGATCTCCGAGCCTGATAAGCTAAATCGATCAAACCCTCTGTACCCTACTATACACTTCACATATGTATATAGATATAAATAAATAAATATGCATATACATATATACACCTGTATATATATACACATACACATACACATAGACAGACACAGACATATACATATACATACATTTGTGACCTCCGGAGCCTAAAGAAAAACTTCGACACCCCAAACTTTGCACCAAAACCCAGGACCCCACCAAGACCCTAAACCCTGGCTCTAAACCCCTACCACGTAAACCCGTGCGCCAAGACGATGAACTCAGACCCAGGAAAATAAAGGGGCCTTAACATTTGGAAAGGGTGCTCGCGCTATGTATATACATATATTGAGATGAAATCAGGGATAAAATGCCAATAAACCCAGTGAATACCCGACAGCACCGTCCCGGAACCCACCCCGGAACCTGCCCCAGAGCCACGATGTGCCCCAGAACTTATTTCGCTTCAAGACCCCAATGCAATATTACTAAGTCTGAAACCCTAGTTACTCTGACGCATATTGCTCTGCCAGGTCGCCCTTTTCAGCTGCTCGGCTTGAGGAATTGAGTTCCAGGTGGCCGGGCTAGAATCTTCCACCTCCAATCACCAAAATATGGGCTTTAGCTGATCTCGAAACCCCGGATCTGAACCCACCCTCATTTCTCAGAGCAATGCCCCCGAATTTCACAAAGAGTCTTGGTACGTCTTCTTTCGTTCCAACAGCATCATGATGAGGAGGATGACGATCATCACCTTACTCATCCTGCCGGTTGTCGAGGCCCGTCTTCATCAAACTTCTATGTTAAAAAAGGATGGTCATAGACATCCCAAGGAGCTGTATGCCATCCCTGATGTCTGTGATGTGCAACCTGGCTGTCACCGTCCTGTTGCTTCGGCCATGTGCCCATCATCTTGAAACCCCCAGCCGACGCAGCCATGTCAACTAGAGCAGCGGCCCATGTAGGACTTGGGTGGTACTATGTTACTGATTATCGAGACCCCCATCGTACGACCTCGCCCTCGCCGTCGTAAACCCTTCCCTGTCGAGCGTTTCGCACTCAAAACATGTGGTGCGGGCTGGCAAAAGCCTTATGTCCTAATTTGTGCCTCAGACTTTCTTGTCATCAGTGTGTCTTCCAGCCTGGTTCATGAAGCCTCGTTGGATTGCCGTCCGCATGGCCTGCCAAGGAGGCGAGGCCAAGAGGATTAGGGGGGCTTTCGGGCTTCCAGGGTTTGATGCTACCGTTTCTATGGAATTCTCAGCTTTTGGGGGGAACCAGGAGCCGCAAGAAGGGAGCCCTGATCGTGAGAACCCACTTTTAAGTTTAGGGTTTATAGGGCTTAGGGCTTAGATGACCCTCCGATTTCCATTGTTGACACAATGAAGACTGCTATGGTGATCTTGGTCCTGAATTACCAAGCAGCAATGCTAACTATAGCTATAGCATTGGTGCATGTACTATCATCTGAAGTGCTGTCGTCGTCATGATCAGCTGATTTTCCACCATGCCCACGGCTTCAATAGATCGTGCATGTCATATATGTCAGAATATATTAAATGTTAATATATCATATTTTATTATAACACATGCATATATATATATATATATCATTCCGGGCAGCTGAAGACCCAGGAAACTAGAGGCAATTTGGCATCGAAGAAGCTTGCCGGAGTAGCTTTGACCGTAGACGCTGAGATCATCCTAGGACCCTCCAGTCTTCAGAGCTCTGGGGTTTAGTTACTTAGGATTCCGTGTGAAGCGTGCAGCCATAATCCATACGATCCCCGACCCCGTGGACTCAACCCTTTTTGATAAATCCTAAACCCTAAACCTTAAACCCTATAAACCCTAAACCCACGCCTAAACCACCAGCTACAGGTAGGGCTCCGGTGCAATACGTTGATTCAACCGAACACGTACAGCGTCACAGGCTGGGAAACTAGGGCTGCAAGGGCTTCCGATCGCAAGGCAGAGGGACATGAGGAAAGGTTGAGAGTTTGAACAGAGGTTGTGGCTTCCGCCGGCAATGATGAGGATGATGATGACGATGATGGAAAATAATGGCTGTCGTGCTGCTGTGTTGCTCGCGAGCAAGAAGATGAGATGGTGCTGGAGCCGCAGCGGCTGAGGATGATGAAGTTGATGCCGCTGATGGTGGCATGGCTACCAACATAGGTAGCAGAGGGGCCGTAGCAATGAGTTCGTGGGGTGCTTACGAGCCTGAACCCAACTGCAAGCCGTGGTACAGTCAGTCGCAGGGCCGACTAGGCTGAGGCCTTAGGGTTTCGGGCTTCGGGTTTTAGGCCTTAGGGTTTCGGGCTGAGGGTTGACAGCCCCCAACGTGAAATCCCGCCTAGAACTTAACGACAACAGCACCACAAATCTTCTAGAAAGTAGAACAGAAAGTACCCGAAACCCCGAAGCAATGCTAAACTTAAGACTCGCAACCATCATGAGCGCAATCAAACCGGGCAAAGGCTCCAGCTTGTACAACACTGAAACCCCCCTATTCACACCCCCCTTGCTCCCTCCGCACGAAATCCGAAACCCCCTACAGGCCCGAACCCCGAGCCGCGAGCCGTCAAGGTGGAGTGGAGCTGCTTCTTGCTGCGCCTTGGTGAGTTTGAACTGTTAAGGAGCCCATGATTTGATACTTCAAGGTGAATTGAAGTTTACAAGTAGGCGGCTGCAGCTGACTGTCTAGAAGGGCTCCGCCGCATCTTCCGGCGGGATCAAAAGCATTGGACGTGCTTGCATGGCTGGTGTGGGAGTTTCCGAAAACAGGGGACCCTAATATAGTACCCTAACTAGTAGGATCCTTATTACAAAGACCCCCAAATAAGGTACCCCTAATTTTCGGAACCTCCCGTATGTTTCGGTATGCTGGCAGGGTTGAGGGTGCGGGTGGCCCAGCTCTGAGCCCGGAACTTCACTTACAGAAGATATGGGAGTTTCCGAAAAAAACGGGGTACCTTATTTGGGGGTCCTTATAATAGGGATCCTACTATTTAGGGTACTATATTAGGGTCCCCTATTTTCGGAAACTCCCATATCAAGCTGCCGGGCGCTCCTTTGATTGACAAGGGGAGTTCATGGGCCTGAAATCTTCGGGATTAAGTTTAGCAGTGCAGCGATTATACGAGACTGGTCCCCGGCATTGAGAGAAGCCGGGCTCAGAGAGTTCTTAGGTGCGTGGCTGGATGCTGCCGAAGAATTCGGTGTGCTATCGCGCTTGCTATTGATCCGTTTCGCGACACTACCACTAGCCACACTACCAGATGCAAAAACACCATAGAGAGCAGAGTGACACATAAACCCAACGGCAAGACAACCACACAGACTGGCACCACCGGGGATAACTCACCACGTTCGACAGCACAACGAAAACAGCTACAAGTAGAAACGACGCCCCAAAAAGGAACCCGAATGTCATGAACCCCCAAAGGACAAGCTCCCCTGCTAAAGCCAAACACCCGACTTCCCCACGGCAGGTGGCTGCAGGTGAACGACCCGCTCGAGGAGAAGCACCTTGCACAAATCTCGCAATCCGGCGCCCGAGCATGGGTTTGAGTTGAGGACTAGGTCCTGCACGGGTCTCAAGGGTTTCAGGGTTTTTTGGGTATGCTTAACGTCGCTTTGGGGGTTCATGATTGCCGGTTCTCTGGCAATCAGCTAGAGGTTCATCGTAAGGACCCCTAGTTTGGACGCCCGGTTCCACATCCAGTGGCATCATGGCTTCCGACAGAATGAAAGCTCACGTGGTTTACAAGAAAACCTACCGCAAACGGCCTGCGGCACAAGCTTCGGGGTCCAAGAGAGACAAGCCTATTGCAAATGAAGGAAACCCCAAACCTTAAACCCCCAACCCTGACATCCAGTATGCCTGAATTCCGAGGCTTTGGGTTCTGCATTGCTCATAAGACAGGCAAAGGTAGTAAACGCTAAACCCCCGACAACCCTAAACCATAAACAGCGAGCTTGAGTGCCAAATCATAACTCTCTCCAAACCATAACTCTAAAACCCTAAACCCTAAACCCTTTTTGAACGAGGTCTCAACCCTAAACCCCGAAACCCTAAATCCTAAACTCCTAAACCCCTGAAACCCCAAACTTCGAACACACAACCAACTGCGCCCGGAAACCCGGTGACTCCCAGCCCCTAAGCGAAGGCTCCCTTAAACGGCTAAAACAGCTATTTTTGGGGGGGAAAAAAGATTTCCCCAATATGCGAAGTGTTAAACAGTTAAAACAACTAGGCCTTACCAATTCGACTATGGTTTCAGGGGACAGCGTAGTGTAATTAGTATGAGGGAATAGTTTTTAGTTATGATTCCGACCCGATAGCGTTACTTATGATTCCGATCCAATAGTTATACCTCCGATTCCCATGTTAGGGCTGTTATAGTTTGGGGTTTAAGTGTGTGATCCCACTTCAAGCGAAGGGCGAGAGTTCAAGAACATGCTATATTCTAACTAGGCATTAGTTATTAAGGCCTTATAATACTATAACTCTAATTAGGAACCCACCAAATCCTATTCTAATTAGTAATTATGAAGGTAGTCCTGCCAAAGCTTCTTGGATTGATCTAGACAGGACCTGCTCTGGTTTAAAAAGACTTGTGCCGGGCTGTATGTCATGTTCGAGCAGTTTTTCAGATGGTTTCATATGCCTTTACACGCTTCAAACGGTTGCACATGGTTTTACAAGGTCGGGTATGATTGAGCTATCTGCAAGCAGTCTTACAAAAGGTACCCACAACCTAACCCAAAATTCCAAGCAACGGATATACCACACACCCCTCGTTGAAGTCTGCGACGACTTCATTTTAACATCCACGCTTTGCCACAAACCGTGTGGTTTAGGGTGAAAGGTTCAGGGCATACCCTATGGGGTCAGAAGGAGAAAAACCTGTCTTCCTATTCTTTGGAGCAAAAACAAACAAGCAGACTCTCGAGAGTCAAACCCCCATGACGTGGATTCACCTTCAGGAACTTCCTTGATGCATCCTGTTTGTGGATTCTATAATAGGGTTCCCGGTGCCGGAGTTAGGATTTAGGATTTGGGGTTCAGGGATTGGGGTTTGTAGTAGTCCTAACAATATGCGATGGAAGCAGCCGCACTCGCGTCCTCCTTGCGCATGGCACCCCGCTGCATGCCTCGCACGTCGGGCTAAACTCCAACATGGGTTTCACCTCCAACCGATTACGCACCCAGAACCTCGCGTGGCTTGTCCCAGTGCGAATGCCGAACCCCCCCCCCAAAAAAAAATTACACACTCGCCTTCCTTGACAGTATCTGATGAATGGAGCGCTACTCAGCTCTTCGACCCGGGCGAGTTCTCCAGACCTTGCCTGATCCAAAAACCTTAAACTTGACGTTGTAAGCAGTCAGTATAGTTTGATTTGAAGCCAATTGGGAAAGCTTTGAAAGCTCTCAATCCTAAACCTAAAACCCCTGTAGTTCCCAAATGCGTGGCCGCTGCAACTGCTCCAAACTGCCATAGCCCACTTTTCTTTTAGGCTTGTACTATAGATCATAATAAGATTTATAGAGACCCTACAAAAATTAGGTTTTGGTAGGCTAAGGTATACACGTCTCATGACGGAGACAAGGGCTAGATGCTCTATGCCGGCAGATTCGATTCTCCTCCAGAAAGAACGACTTCTGAGGCTAGTCGGAGTGTTTCAAGGGACAACATCTGAGCTATGAAGCCTTTTAGGAAAAACTACCTTTTTCGAGGCCATGGGTTTGTAGTTTTTGTTTACCAAACCCGTCTTATTACAAAAGTTACGTGCTACAAGGCGGGCTGCCAAGGCCCCAGCTCCTCTGTGAAACGGGTTTTTGTGCTTTTTGCCGACTCATACCGTATGAGCGTACCCAGATAATAAGGCGCACCTAGAGTAACCAATGTACCTTTAGAACAGGGATGTGACCCAACAAAACTTGTCACATTTACTTTATTAAGGTACTTTGGTTACCCTTGGTTGGGCTCAGTTTTAAACATGCCGAACTATTAAAAGGTATCGGGGAAGCCCACTTGGAGGTGGCCTATTCGTGCAACTGCACCAACTAAAGTAACTCGGTGCTGTTTACATTTGCGAAGGACAAGGAATCTATGCAGATGTCGTGGTAGGAAAGCCTGAAATGACTGTTTTTCTTGATGTACAAACGCAGAAAAGGGTCTGGGAGGCAGGTTGTTGCTGCTACTGATCTGATGTGTCTGATCCTCTCATCGTATGATTCCATGACATTCCGCGCCTAGCCCACTGGTGGGGCCGTGCAGGAATTTGCGGGAATACAAAGCCAGCAGTGTGGATGCGCTGCAGCTAAAGGTCACAACACCTAGGCAGAAGCCATGATGTTCCATTCACACCTTCCCAGACGACAGGGGGATGAGCGCTGCCGGCCCTCGCAGCATGCTGCTGCCCTTGGGGGGAAGACCACTCGCACAAAACTGCGAAACTGCGGAAACAATGATGCAAGCTCCAACTTCACGATGACAGACCCCTTACAAGATGATTCTTTTCGCATGATTTGTTCGATTCGATTGCACAATATGAGCACACATGTGTCATCGTCACTGAGCCACAGGAGGGTCGACTGAGACAACTTCGTTAGCGATGTCTCAGATCGCAGGTCCGGAAGCTGAGTTATGAACGCAGTCACTGCCAACGTTCATTCGGTTGAAGCTCTTTTGCTATGATTATATGATTTACTCTGCACATTCCTCCTTCGTGAACTCCGAAGACCCGCGCATGGACGACGTCTCCGCATCGCCAGCAATCCCGTCTTTCATGAGTTGGATCATCTGCTCGATGTTCGCCTCGGAGTACATGGTGGGCACCGAGGCATTGAAGCCGATCTTGGTCTCCAACTTTTGCCGCAGGTCCTTCAGATTGGCCTATGCATCCTTCAACCCCTGCACTTTCTTCACTTCCTCCAAACGGCGGGGGAAGGTGGGCACCGTGTACAGGCCGTTAATGAGCTCCTGCTTCTTGGGATTCTTCAGGACATCGCCTTCGGCACAGGCAGCATGCACGGCAGCATAGGGAGCCATGGCCGCGGCGGCCGTGATGATGCCTGAGATGCTTGCTCCACAGAGTGCACTGACGTCCAGGAAGTCCTGGCAGTGCACCACAATGAGATTGATGAACGTCACGACCTGGCTCATGTAGGCGATCGCGCCGCCGATGTCCACCGTGCACAATGCGCTGAACATGCCAGCAATCTTGCAAAACTGAGGATACTTCGCAATGTTATCATATGTTTTATGTTTTGTGCAAGTGCGCAGACTAAGCCGGTTACCTTGTTGATTGGCCCGTCGAGGCTGACGCGGCCGCATTGACCACTGTTCACAGCCGAGTTGATGGAGATCCCCATGTTGGCGAGGTTGGCAACCACCATGCCGACGTCAACCCCGCATTGCACACCTACTCCGCTTGGACCGTGTCCAATGAGAAGTCGTCGGCCATCACGAACAGTCTGGTCTCCGAGCACGCTGATCTTGGTGGTGGTCAACTGCGGTGGCACCCCTGTGCACGTGGCCGCCGCCAGGGAAGCAGTCGCTGCCAGCTCGCCCATCACAGAGACGAGGCCGGTAACACCCACGGAGCATACGGCATCCACATTGAGGTTCAGCGCACAGTTCGTAGCAGCATAGGACAGCTTGGCTGCCGTGTTGAAGACCCAAGTCACCAGAATGGCGCCGTTCACCTGGCAAGCAAGCTCTGATTCACCATCGCGAGGAGGAGGGCAAGACGAAGGCCTCCAGCACATAAAATCACAGTAGGCGTTGGTGGCCTTGCGCATGCGTGTCTGTCTCCTCGTCGCCTTGTACGTTGTGATCTCAGCCTTGGTTAGCATCTCTCGGGCAGCGTCGGCGGGATCTGCGGGCAAAGAACGAAACTGACGCTGCTCGTAGTGCTTGGGATACTTTCGGCTAGTGCTCTTCATGGCCTTGAGGACGATCTTCTGGGCCGCCGAGTGTTTCTTGACACTCTTCAGCGCATCGGCTTTCAGAGCCATTTCGGCGTCCAAGCCCAGGTTGGACTTGCCCTGGAAGGCGCCGAGATCCAATGCCAGGCAAAACCTCCCTGCTTTCGGCCATGGCCGACCGTCACAACCAAAGCGGCTTTTTCATCCAACCACGGGAGCTCGGGGGAGAGTTCTTTGCCTCTTCGTCGGACTCCGCATGCACGGCTTCGAAAGGTGTCGGCATGATCGCACGCTCTCTGAAAGCAGCAGAACACACAAACTCGAAAGATTGCGATGCAGCTTGAGCAGGGTTTACACTCTCACATCTCGGACAAGCCAGGCGAGGCGGGTCTGCAGTCAAGTTGAACTTCAGCAACGCATGAGCAAGCGGGCTAACAGTCTCTAGACCCTCAAGGCCCTGAGGCTCAAGCGATTGCCTTTAAATCTCGCTAAGATGGACCGTGAAGACGTAGGCCCGGATTACCAAGCCCTGACAACCTTGAATAAACTGTCGAAGCCTGGCTCTCAGCCTTCAACCTTCCTTGAAAGGCATGCTTTTTCGACGACCCTACACATTTGTAGACTGGGCTTTATTGTGAAGGTAATAGGCTGAAGTTGCCAAGATATATTAAGAAAATTATACAGCATTTTGTCCGTTGTCCCCTCAGAAATACGCTTTTTATCGCAACTTGAATTAACTTCCTCAGCAATGACCCTTGTATAGCAATGTAAATGATCTAACTTCTTCAACAACCCCTTTGTGGCAATTCAAGTTAACTTCCTCAACAACAACAAACAACAACCCCTTTATGGCAACTTACGCTAACTTCCTCAACAATAACCAGACAGCTTTGACACTGGGGGCCTGCAGGAACCCACTCCTCAGGGCAATGCAGCAGCTGAGGCACGGATTTTCGAAGATGCTCCTTTCAGCAATGGGACGAATCAAGAGTGGGTTCTTCTTAAAAGGAACTTAGCTTAACTTCACCATGATAGGGATCTACAGTAAATGATATGGCTTCCTGATTATTATGGTAACTCAAACCATTAAATTTCTGAGCAAGAACCCCGTAGTTCTTGTGGTATGTTGATTCTTCAAGCAAGCGCATAGTTAACGCTAAACCCTGAAGTCTGTTTCGGCTCCCATCTCGACCTATGCCGAGCAAGGCCCCGGGACTCCATCCGGCCCCAGTTTAGGGGTTTAGGTTTTAGGGATAGGCCCCATGGTAGTTCCTCTTGGGGATTACCTTATAGAATTCTAAATATGAACCCCGAGAAGGAACTACTTTGGGGCCTATGGATAGGGATATGATATAACTTGATAGAACGCGAAGTTCCGCAGCAGCCTCTACAGGCCTATGGGCCTATGGCTTTAGCGTTGAGGGCTTCTTCGTAGGCTTCTTTGGGGTTGGGCAGGGCTTCTGGTTAAGGGTACCCGTAAAGCCCATGTAAAACTTCTGGAATATAGGGGACTTAATACTTAGAATCAGGTTTGGGGGTCATGAGAATATCAGCACAGCTAAGAAATAACATTCAAAGCTGTTCCGACCGCATTTCGGTAGCCAACAGAGCCAGGACGCCAGCTGCCAGTGAAGGATGTCCTCGACAGCCTGGCAGGCTCCATGTGTATAGGGGCCTCTTAAGATATCCTAGGGCATCCTAAGCTTAAAATAATGACCAAAACCCAAAACCCGCTTGTAGGCGCAGTCGTCCTGAACGTGAAGGAAGCCGTGCAAGATTGGGGTCTCATGTGGTGAGTAAGACATTCCTTGCAATGCTGAGTTTGTGGTCTATATTGGGGCTCCTGTGTCATGGCGTCTCCACATGAGTAGTTTGCATGCCTGCAGCATGATAATGCTGAGTGGCCTAGTGCGTACTACCAGTGCGAAGTATGCAGTAGGACATCCAAGGCCGAAAAACATGACCGCAGAGCTACGCTGTCAATTCTCCTATCCAATTGGGGCTGCAGCATTTGGAATTTCGCTACTTGGCGAACCGGCCGACGGTATGAGAAGTGCAAATGAAAAGTATGTGAGTGTAAAGTGTAGGGCTGAGACGTTTGAACTCAACAAAAGCGTGAATATCGACTTGTTAGACTCAGCTAGACTGGGCTACTATACTACATACTAGTTGCTGTAGTTATGAAGATCCTGTATCGGTTGATTCGTGACATGTCTGCCCACCTAGTGACATAATGAAAGTCCGGGGCATTCATCTGGGGCAGAACTGCGACCGAAACCTTTTTGGAGTTGAATCGTGATCTCAGGCATCAGAAGCAGCGCATCTTGCAAAGGGCTAAAGAAATAAGAATGCACGAAGCCAGGTTCAAAGCCACGGCTTGCACAGGCGAAGTCTCCCACATCAGCTTCCGAACATTTGCACTTACTGGCTTATAAGGCCACAAGTATGTCGCACGAGCCAGTTCAGTGCGCCGAAGAATGCGTGCCGCGTACGCGTGCACACAGGGAAGCGTCCGGCCTGAAAACCAATCTTCGTAACCCAGCTCCAGTAAGCGCAAAAGCGACGTGAACCAAACGAGGTCGGCCATGGTGTAAGTGTTTCCGCAGATATACGGACCGCCCGACTGTTTCAGATCGCTTTCTAACTGCCCCAGGAAACTTTTCACTGTTGCATGCATTTCATGAAGGGCCTCCCGTGTACAGTTCACGCCAACCTTCAGCTGAGCCATGCTGGTCTTCTTGCGCTTTGCTTCG
>BGNK01000649.1:3363-104278 GCA_003297005.1 Symbiodinium sp. clade A Y106 | reverse complement strand
GTGGGTGTGTGTGTGTGTGTGTTTGTGTGTGTGTTTGTGTTTGTCTGTGTGTCTGTGTCTGTGTGCGTGAGCAGGCTACTCCTGCTACTACTACTACAACACCAAATCTCTTGTCTCTCTCTCTCTCTCTCTCTCCCTCCCTCTGACTCTTCCGGACACGGCCGAGAGCGTGGGTCCACCGCGCACTCATGAACGAACAACAACCTTTCCATGTGCCGGGAGCAGTTCGACCAGAGGGGACAGGTTACGGAGCCTCGAGAACGCGGTGCGTCAATTCGGTTTGCTAGCTGCGTATCGTTCACCACGAGGCCTTCAAGCTGAAATTTAAGGCGACTACTTTATAGAACGGCTACTGTCGCGTCCACCCACAGCGAGTAAACTGCACAGTGCGTCAGTATTTTTGACTAGCTGGATACAGCTCGGGGCGAGATCTCGAGGCTGAGACTCAAAAAGATTAGAAAGGAACAGCTTCATGAATCCTCGAAGTCGCGGCAGCCCAAACCCGGAGTCGGATGGATGTATGAGAAAGGACTCCAGACTCCGCAACCTTTGGTCCATTCGACACTGAACGTCGCCGTCGCACCTCGAAAGAAAACATCACGGCGCCCATCTCGGGACCCACAGCGAGTCCACAAGATCACGACTTGCCGAAAAAGAATCTATATACAGTACTGCAACAAGTTGCGCATCCCTCAGCAACGCCAACGGCCAGCTTCCCATGTCCACTTCCTACGCGCCTCCGGACGTGGCTTGGGCAACGTGGAAGAAGAAATAGACTCCGAGAGAACGTTGTCTCCGGAAGTCAAGATCTTGTTTCCCTTGGAGAACTACCCACAGTCCCACAGCTCCAAACCTCTAACTGCAAACCTTATAAACCCTCTAGACCTTAAACCCAAAACCCTATAAGCCCTATAAGCTCAAACCCCCCGCTGCGGACCCTGACTGCTCCAGGCTCACAAGCTCGCGAGCTGTGGTCCTGCGAAACTTACTTGTGCAGAGTTTCGGTCTTGAGTTCAGGGTTTAGGGTTTCGGTTGAGTTCGTCACGTAGAAACCCTAAACTCCATGAGATCCTACACATTTCTTCTACACCCAAACCCGGGACTGGTGAACTCCACTCGGACCATGTTGGCCTCAACCATTCCAGTCGCTATGTTGGCCCACGTCGTGAACACCAGGGAACCAGGGGCTATGTTCTGAAGCACCGACTCCCTCAACCCCACCCTAAACCCACTAAGCCGCAAGACCGCCTAAGATCTTAAGTGTAAACATAAAGCACGACAAGAACTTCCCACGCCTTCGGAACTCTGTTTCAGTTCAGGCTGTGAGTTTCGAGCTGTCTGCGAATCGCAGTAAGACTGGGGCTGAGAGCAGCAGCTAAGAATTTAATTTTAGGGTATAGGGTTAATCTGTGAGAAGCCTAAATCATAGGAATAGAATGGAACAGAACCGAAGTTGTAACAGGGTGCTATAGGTTTTTCAGGGATTGAGTAAAGGGCCTATACGGGCCTCGTAAAGTCATAATAAAGAGTCTTAAGGTGGAAGTACTCAGGCCCTATATTACGCACGGAGATCGTGAGGCTCGTCAAGACCACGTGAGCAGGAAGTTTTAAAGTTCGAGGCCGAAGGACCCTGTGTTACTTGTCCAAAATTCTAGGGGAACTATTTGCTAACCTTTGGGATTATATAGGGTCTATAGTACCCCAGACGCGCTAAAGGTTACTTTTGTTCTACTAAGTCATCAACCCCGAACTCCCCCCCAAACAGGATTGTGCCTCTCGTTTGAGCCCGGGTCGACGTCTGCGAAAGAGGGTTCAGATATGGGATTTCAGTGGCGATGAAAGGGTTTCCTGCTCTCCGTCCGCAAAGCCACAATAAACCCCCAACCCTTTGAATCCCCAAAGCCTCTACCCTAAACACAAGCCTTCAGCCCTTAGCTGCTCCTGGTCTGCATCAACCTGGCAAAGTGCGGCCATTCAATCACCTCAGCGCTGTGGAGGTTTAGGAGATTGGGGTTTTTTGATTTCAAGCAATCAGCGACTGATTATTCGACTATCTGGCGAGTTGCGGCGTTTCGCATCTGTTCTGTAGGGGTCGTGTCGGTTGCTAGTTCGGCACGGTTCCGATGGGCCAGTACGGACGTCTGCGTGGCGCTAGTTCTTGGGCAAACAATGTCCGTATGCTTGGGAACACAGTGAACACAGATCATCGAAGAGAATCCAATGCACAAACGGAGAAATCAGCTAGTCAGCTAAACTCTGTGGCATCTGGCTTTCACCGCCGCACGGTAGCTTTAACTTTAAGCAAGTTCAAAACATTGGGATGTCTGGGAATAAGTCTCAGTGCCAGACCCCAAAACTCGCCCGCAAAAAATGAAGTCTGAACCCTGAACCCCAAACCATACACCCTTTGGCAACCCAGCTCGGGAAGTCGGCCCGGGGAAGGTGAAACCATAAGCCCTAAAGGCCCTAAAGGCCCAAACCTCAGGACCGGCTCTCAGAAGATTCTGACCCTAGCCCTCTCCGACCCAAATTCCAATTATCCACCACTTCTTTTAAGGCTTCCAGGCTTGGGTTTCGGCGCAACCCCCCGGCTTGGGTTTAGGGTACTCGGACTCTACCCATAGGCCCCAAAGTAGTTCCAATTCTATAAGGTAATCCCCAAAAGGAACTACTATGGGGCCTATGGATAAACCCTAAACCCGAACCCAGAGGCAATCATGTTGGCTCAAGCTTCTCGGCTGCACGTGCCAGGACACGCTGTCTTGCCAAGCATCCAACTGAGGTAAGACTCATACGAACTGTAAGTTCCCGAATGGGATGATGTGTGGTTTAGGATGTATATTGGGTACTGCCCCCATACAGTAACAGTCTATAATAGGGCTTCTAATAAGGGCCTCATATATCTATATAAACATGGGGTTCGATATTGAATAACAAAACTAAGCATTCTCCTACATCGGTACATGGAAAAGAACCCCGATAACCTGATAAACGCCTTTCTTCAAAGACCCGCAGACTGAAAAGCCTCATCCTCACAAGCCCGTCTCGGGACCTTGGGTTCTTCCAGAGACAGCTTGCGCCAGGTCCGGAATGCCCATCGCGGACGTTGCAGCACCTCGTCTAGTGGAGGGTCTTACACCCTCCAGGGCTTGATTTTTTAGAAGCCCATTGTTCCTCTCGGCAATTTGGTCAGAAATCCCCGACTTAGGGTGCATGGTCTAGGGGTTAAGGTGTGGGGATTAGGGTTTAGGATTTTGGAAGCTTCGGACTGCAGTTGCAGTATCTTGCCCTTTCATAGGCCACAGCAAGTCGTCGAAACTTGCAAGTTGGAAGAAACGGCGCCCTATTAAAGTTTTCTGGCTCGAACATTGGGTAAAAAACTGAAAAAAATCCCAGAGCCCTTTTTGCAGCTGTGCTCTTCGAGTCCGCCCACGCTCTGAAGCTCGTAACCCTAAACTTTAATCCCAGAACACGACTTAAGGTCGCATAACCAGGCCTCGTAGAGCGCAGGAACGAGCTCGCGCAGTGTCGCCTGACGAAGCTTTCGGGCTCTTCGCTGGAAACCGATCGGGAACGTAATATAGGGGCTTTAATAATAAGAATAGGGTTCCTTTCAAGGGGTCTACAAGGGTTACTATAAGGGATCTACAACTATAAGGGTACTATAATATAGGGGCCTTAATAATTAGATCAGGTTTGGGGGCCCATGATACTATTGTTATGATAAGGAACCCCCCCCAAAAATAGTATAGTTAATTATCAAGGCCTCTTTCTTATTCTACTGGAGATGTTTGCTGGCACATACTCTGAAACTACTCTTGCTGCTGTGTCTGGTAAAGGAATCCCTGAACCCCGAACAGCTTGAGGATGCTGTATTTGTACAGCGGGCGATCTCAGGGCTTCAGACAAAAGGCGACTGTTGAAGCTCTTTTGGTGTGTTTCTTGGGAAAGGGGTGGTGGGAGGGGGAGGGACGATTGATAGTACTGACCATCCAGACGTTTACATGGGCTCTCCCAGGCAGACGTCTGTTTTGGGGCTTGGCGTTTTGGGTTGTTGGGGGACCCAAGGGCCCAAAGGCATCCAAAGGCTTGCGTGTTTTCTGTGATACTCTGTGTATCAGAAGGGGTGCGGCTACTGCGTCGCGAACTGGAACACGGCAAATCGTAATGATAGTTGTTAGACCTGTGCAGACTTGGGGAATGGAGATCCGTCCGAATTTCTAGGCAATTAGACTACAAGGCAAGTCGTGAACTTTTACCCTCGAAGACCCCAGACCTCATCACAACACCTGGGTGGCTTCGTGGAGGGGGACCAATGTTTACTCAGCCTGTAAGATGGGACATGAGCCGAGAATACCCTGTGTGACGGTCCTTCGCCGCACGTTTGACACGCTTCTTCCGGTGATCCAACATGATGTCACCTCAGGCGCTGTCAGCTGGTCTCGCAGTCTTTGCAACATCTCAAACCACCCTTCACCAAGTCTCCTTGCCTTTCAATCACCCTAAACAGAGCCACCCACTGGCGATGCCGATCTCTTACAAATCCAGAAAACGACCGGATTCAAACCGAATGCTCTGAACAACATCACCTTCGCAATCACGCGTCTAGCGAAAACACGTGCGCTGTGGACTCTGGGCAACTTATAAAGTTCCTTGGGTCTGGAAGGCACCCCCCCCTCCCCCTCATCAAGTTTTGTCAACATGGCATGGTTCTAACTTTGTGAGGCCAAAATTGTGCAGTGCTGACCTTGGAGGGTGGGGATCCACAAACGAAATAGTGCCCTAAACCCTAAACCCAGGAATGCCAGGCTCAGGTTGGGATTGAATTGGCAGTGCTGTCCAGGTGTGCCAGGTTGCTCAGCGGATGGTCCAAGCTAATGCCGACACGCTCCTGCAACAGGTAAGGGTTTAGGGTTTAGGGTAGCTTACGAAGTTCTATCTCTATGCGGAGCATATGCTGCGGGATCTTCCGGGTCTTCTGAACAGTCGCGCCTTGCATGTGCTCTTTCGTTTGAATCCCAAAACCACTCAAAGCTGCCATGTCGATGACCACACGCTGCCGCTGCTGACACCACTGCTACTGGCACGATACCACCACTGACACCAACCCTGTCATCAACGTCGCCGCCTCCGCACTCCCACTGCAAACGCAACCGCGTCTTCAAATGTCACCAGCAACAGAACCCCGATAACAAAAGCAGCAACAACAAACCGAGTTCGAGGCTTCAAAAATGCTCGCAGACTGTTTCTCCATTCGCTTGACTGGAACGGAGTGATACAGGCTAGGGGCTGCTGTGTCAACCCGGCTTGGGGTTCAGGAACCCGGGTTTTCTTCCATAAGATTTGAAGGTTAGCTCAATTGAGACGTTGCCCCTTTTTGCATCCGGTCTGCCCTAAACCCTAAACCGCTTCTATCCGCGCTTTGAGACGTTGCCCCTTTTTGACTCCAAACCCTTCGGGTTGAGGTGTCGCGGGCTCTTCGGAAGGCATTCGGCTTGAGCGTCTCCGTGAATATAGGTGGTCCTTCTCGTAGAATCCTGCTGTTAAAGGATGTGCAGGGCTCCATGCTAAGACTCCGAGCTACCCCGAAGCTTAATCCATGCTACACACTTTCGCGTAAACCCATAACCTGTGCACTGGGCTTGGTTAGTGGCAAGCGGATCCGAGTTCTGCTTTGTGGAGTGATGGAAAGCCCTGAGCCCCCCCTCCCCTTTCACGCTGAACTGGCTTTAGGGTTACGAAATTCTCCTCACGGAACCCCGGAGCCCTGAATCCCTAAATACGTCCTGGCCTCGCTGGCCACGATGCAGAGCTCTGCCACTTGAAGCCCGAAGTTCAAGGTCTTGTCCTCTGCCTATACTCGGGGCTGAGGAAATAGAACGTAGAATGTTGGGTTTCGCCTCTCACGCTCGCACATGCGCAGGCGAGGTTGTTGGGTTTCGGGTTCGGGCTTCCGCTTCCGAGTCTTAAGTTCTGTTGTTGGCTTGCACTTTTCTGTAATCTCTAAAAAGCCTGGGGATTTCGCAACGATGGAACTGAAAGCCTTAGTCATCCTTAGTCCAAAATCCTCCGGCTCTAGGGTTTGGGGTTGGGCCCGGATCCCGACTCGAAGCACGAGAAGAACATCTCCTCATGACTTCGAGCCGCCCAAGCCATTCCTACAGTACAGTGTGCATTTTTTCACTGCTTTTGAAGCCTGCAGTCGTCATCATCCAGCAACAGCAGCAGCAGTGGCAGGCAGCCGCAGTGGTAGTCTTCGTCGTGGGTATATTAAGTAGTCGGAAGCGGGTAGGCGGTAGCAGGTAGCAGCCATAGCGGCAGCAGTAGCAGCAGTTAGTTCTTCCTTTGACTGAATTGTTACATCCTCCCGCACCGCACCTGCGATCTTCGGCCTACAATGGAAGACTTCCCCAAAGAGCCTCAGAATTGAACACACTCGACCCACAGGACAGTGTCAAAAAACAGCCCTGATCAACCAGGAACCGTGACCCACCGTGCCCTTCTCTCACACCCCGGTGTTTTGGAAACCAAGGTGCCATCTCCCAAGCCCTCTTTGCAATCTCGCACGCTGCGACGTTGGTCCTGAACTTCTTTTGGTCTCACTCCGAGAGAACTATATACAGGAACCCTATTGCACAAAGCAGTGTGGTACTGCGAGAGAATCACGCCTCAACTGCCGGACGGCCGTATGTTCACGCTGTTGCATTCACTGAGCACATGGACCAGGGGTGAGCAAGCATTGCATTCGAGTTTGAGGGACTCAGCTGAGGGACTTTGGGGTCGAGGATTTTACTGAGAATCAGTGTCCACGTCTGTATTCCCCCATCCTGAAAATGCCCTCAGGATGGCTGGCAGCTTGTCGCAAAGTCTTGTATGTATATATATATATATAATACTAAATAAATATCGTGGCTGAGCTTGGCTGCCGACTGGCTATCCCCCCCCGCCCGCGCAACTCTATGGTTTTAAGAGTGTGAGGGTTAAAATAACAAAAGGTTTGCGCGGGGTCTGGGGGTTTACTGTTTGGGGGATTTAGGGTTTCGAAGTTCAGGAAGTTAAGCACGAACGCTCCAGCCTGCGAAACTGCAGTTCCTTATGCACCAAGCCTAGAAGTAGCAAACCAAACATCCGACTGCCACAACCTTGCAAGTGCCTGAATCCTGGTTAGGCAATTTTCTGCTGGAGCCCCATGATACCCTAAGCTACTCTTCAGCTCCTGGTTCAAGGGCCCTAAATCCAGTGAGCGGGAAGACGAAAGTTTTGAAAGGGCCTGCCTGCGTACACCTCAGAACTCGGAACACAAAACCTTTCAATCCCGTTTCCCGGACTCCCTTTAGCCCAGTCTTTGGAATATTTTGGAATATTACCTATGATCTCCATCTTATTCCTTGTTTTGGTTTAAATTTACCCAATTATATATTTATGATCCTATAAGGCAACCCCAAACAGGAACTACAATGGAGACTATAGATATTGGGTGAGCCTTCCTGTCGTATCGAAAAATAGAGTCAATGCGGGTCCTCCTCCTTGGACCCCAAACCATCATACAAACCCCTATGTTCAAACACGTATAGACCTCTCCGCCCCGAGCTGTTTTGGCAAATCCATAAACTTGCATGACGTCACCCAGTCTTAGTTGCTGAGTTCATAAGCCCCAAAAAGTGTACGCTTCTTCATAGTGGGTAATATTATCCCAAAAACTGTAAAGTGTATCCACTCAGCTACTAAGCAGTATAGTCATAAATTTGGCCCAAGCAGCGGACCACACGTCAGCACCCGTGCTCCTGAGCTTGTTGGTAGAAGGCTTCGGCATTTTGGAGAGAAGCCGCAAATGCAGGGGTTGATGAGGAGTAGGACAACTACCATTTTTGGGTCTACATCAGGGCCCCTAAGCCCTAAACCCCTTCTTTTCGAAAAACACCACTTGGCCGTGTAGTGTGATTAAAGGGGTCACGTTTCCACTCTGGGAAGCGAGAACTCTTGCGTTTCTGCTCTGGCGTTTACCTAGGTCTAGCGTTTATGATGTAGGAGAGTTTATGGTTTAGGGCTTATAACTTTTGAGTTAAGGCATCAATTCATCGATCCCCCAGAAAGGTGTGGATGTCTGGAGGTGACGGCACGTAACACATGCCCTGCACTCGAGTTTGCATCGAGCTGGTTGCTTGTGACACTTTCAGGACCAACTCCCGAAAAGTCCAGCGACAAAGGCCAAACCTGGCTCGTTTGAGGCTCAACTTAGATGCCCTCATGCTTCGAGGAATTCGGCATGCATGGGCTTTGCAGCACCCGCAACCCGACTCTCGGACATGGAACTGCTTCCGGTCCTCACAAGCAGACGCAGTGCTGCCAGTGCCCAGAAAATTTCGGGTTCAGGGTCCAGGGAGAAGCCTGAAGAACTTGAAGAAGGTGAACTGCATTGCAGCAGAGCGTCCATTCGCTGCACAAGCGAAAATCAAAGATGTAATCGTTTTGGTTTTGCCAGTTCCTCACAGCAACAAGTGGTTGGACACCGCCGCATATTGCATGAGTAGTTGTTCATACTGTATAACATTGTACAACAGGTTATATAATCTTCCTCATCGGCTCAGGCTGCTCGATGGCAAGCTAAACATCATCTTAAAGAAAATGCTGATATCTAGCAAACCGATATGACTCACACAGCTGTTACGATGTCATGGCTGTGTTCTTGTCACCATGACACGTAGTAGCCTAGTAGTCATGAAAAAGCTAATGCTGTCAGTATCAGCTGCAACAGGTTTCGACGGCACTCTACGCCCCATGCGAAGCAAGCGCCACACGCAAGAACACTGATAATTCCGCCTGGAGGTCCTTGAACGAGCACGACCTAGCGATGCGAAGCTTTGACACTTGGTTCCTGAGTAGCCCGTTTATAATAAGGGTACCCTAAAACTCGTCAAGCGGGACAACAAGGAGGGAACTCTGCCGCTGGCGGGCTTCCAGCCGATTTTATGACATGTGTAAAACTGATTGCATCCAGGTCTCTGGAGGAAGTTCAGCTAAACAACAAACACTGACAGAGACCCTGAACACTGAGCCCACTTCCGAAAGTCCCGAGACTGGCAAGGGGAAGGGTTCGAACTGCACCAAGTAAGAAGCCCAACACGTCCAAACCCGCGAAGATAGCAAGACACATCCTCCCTCGAATGTGCCTTCAAAAATAGTTCATGGCCAAACTTTGCACTACTCGAACACTGAACCCGTCTTCGTCACAGAGCCAGGCAAGGCAGGCACACAACATCCATGAGGTTCAAAACAGAAAATGTTCACACACACACACACGGCGAGGGCAATTGGATAGGTTTCAAGACCCACACGTAGAAGCACCATGCATCCCAACCCTTCAAGAGCCTCTGCATTCCTGTCAGGCATGAGGCCCTGACGCGACATTCACTACACAACAGACTTTTGCTGGTAACCAGCAAAATCCCTCAGCAGATTAGGCACAGTGAAACATTCGGGGGGATTACTGGGAATTGCTGAAGCCCCTAAGCCCTGCACCCGAGAGCGTAGCCAACCGAACCAAACTCAAAAACTCAAACCATAAAATCTAAAGCCGAAGCTCCAAACCCTAAACCCCTAAACCCTATCAGCCCTAAACCCTAAACTCTAAACCCCTGAAAAAAACCTTTTTGCATCCGGGCTTGGGAACCCTTAACCCCTAAACCCGAAACACACGAAAGAAAGTGCCGGAGCCCCTGGCACCACTTTCCAGCTCCAGGGCCTGCTTGCAGGCCTCAGGGAGGGGCCATCGAGTTCTCCAGAGAATACTGGGTTCTTGTTAAGGGATTTAATGTATTACCATTATCGGGATCTATAGCATATAATGTGGAGAAGATGCTCTAAGGAGCAGGTATTGGGGCTTAGGGTTAGGTATTTTTTATTATGGTTTAGGGTTAAGGAGCGCGTATGAGACTTTTCTTGCATCCTACGTCGCAAGGACAAGCCTGCATGGCAGGGGTACATGGCTTTAGAGTATAATTATGGGGCATAGGCTACGGGGGGGGGGGGGGGGTTTTTTTNGTGAGCGCATACTTCGTCGGACGGAGCCGTGAGTTGAGTCGTGGGGATGGATGTTATAGAGGGTTAGTGGGTGGAAAGCGGGTGGGGGGGGGGGGGGTGTTCTTGTTAAGGACATGGGAAGATGCCACGTATGAACACATGCCTTGCAACAGCTCAATTGTCAACGGCTATATGCAGCGTTGCGTAGTTTATCTCGCTGCTTGAACATGAGACATAGATTAAAATCAGGGGTCAGTACCTGAAACCCTAAACTCCCAAAACACGTGACCCTAAACCAGGAACCCTAAACACCCAAAACATTAAACATACACTACCCCGCAGCAACACACACCGAAAAAACCAAAACATAGTGAGGCTGCCGCCATGCTTAAAAGTCTAGGGTCCAGCGTGGAGTTCAAATGTTCAGGGTTGCCGTCAGGAAAAGCTCAAATCACGAGTTAACTAGCTCGCGTTCTACATGCCTACACAGTAAAAAGTACTTCTATGCAGGGAATAATCAGTAAGATTTGGTGCAAGTACACCTCCCGCCCCCCCCCCCCCCCCCCCCCCCCCGCTCCTCCCCATCACTGTTACATTCTCTACGCAGCCTCTTCTAATGCTTTCGCTGCTTGTCGTCTNTCAACATGCCTACAAGAAAAAAAGTTCTTATAAGCAGGGAATGATCGATAAAATTTGGTGCAAGTACCCCCCCCGCCCCCCCCCCCCCCCATGGTACTTCTGATCCTTCGGGTAAGGCTTCTTGGTCTATGGCGGATCTGTTTCTTGTTTGAAGCTGTTGACAGTTTATCGAACTTCCTGGTGCAAACCCTGCACTGCACACTTACAGAAGCCTATACCACCGTTATGAACCCCTAGCAGAACCCTATACAACCGTTATGAACCTCTAACACCGTACGAATCCTTAAACTCCCCTTATTGAAAGCTTCAGAGCAAGCTAAAAAACCTTGATAGAACGCAGTGTACAACTTACAACCATTTAAAACACCGTATAAATTTCAAGCCCCCTGTAATACATCGACCATCGTCTGAGAACGAGCCTGCCGCTGGGAGCCGTTTAAACCGCGGAGGCAAAGAGAGGTGGATGTGTCCTCTTGACACGAAGTGTAAAGCTTAGATGAGTTTAGGGTTCCTTTGTAAAAGACCCTCAACCCCCAAATGTACGGTATCCCTTCTTTCAGCCCGGGCTCGGGGTGTATGCCGGCAAGCTGGGCTCTCAAGGTCTTCGCGAGTCACCAGCAAACTTGAAACAAAATTTTCTCGCGAAAAGCATCCCTAATCCCCACAAATTTTTGCGGCTTTGGATTTCTGGGCTTTCGACATTTGGGAAGACAAGCTTGGGACTCTAGGGCGGCGGAGCTTCAGGGTTTTGGGGCTTTAGGGCTTGAGGGGTTCATGCTTCGGCGGTTTAGAATAAGGGCTCTTATGACTAGAACTTGAGTTTGAGGTATATCATCGTATCTTGTAGAATATGTCGGGATTGTACTTCTAGCTACATATTGACGAAAGTAGGGCGAGTGGGGGTTAGCATTGAAGGGTTCTGGGTTCACGGGTCTGGCCTCGCGCATTTCTAGATCCTGAGGCTTGCGTAGGCTGAAGGGAACCGGGACACCTCCAGCGCCTCTCGCACCCACACAATACCCCAACCCAAAAGGCGATTTGCACACCCAACTCTCAAGCCCTGCACCCTGAACTGTCCAACCCAGCACGCCCGAAACCCTGAACACTCAACCCTCAAACCCAACAAACCTCAACCTAAACCCGCAGAATGTAAAGCCCTGATTTAGTCAACCCGCTGTAAAGCCCTCCACCCGCTTTGCTTTACTGCCCTTAGTATTGCGATCCCCATTAAATCCCTTTAAGGTAGGGACTACCCGAAGCCCTTCTCCCCAATCGCAGAAACTCGGAAGCAGCAAAGGCCCTCCTGCACTTCGAGCTCCGACCTTGCCCAGGCAGATATCGGGTTCAGGATTTCTTGAGGATTCTTTGGATAGGGTTTGGGCTTTAGTGTGTAGCTTAGGGATTGGATGGAAAGGTGGTGTCTCCAGGGGGTTTGTAAGGTTTTTTTTGGCAGGGTTGACAGGATCATTCGTGGGTTCCGCATGGGGTCTATGAGCTGTGTAGGGGTGTTTATCGGGTCTCATAAAGGCCTACAAGGGTTGCATAAGCAGTCTATACGGATTAACTTGTTTTCGTCAAATGGGTTTCTGAGGGCTCTTCAGCGGTACATGGTGCTTTCAAAAGATTGGACTTCCTGTCTAGGGGTCCGGAAACCAAGGATCTTGCTAGGTACATGCGGGTCTCTTCTCCTCTAAAACTAGGGTAGAGGCCTGAAGAGTTGGTGATATTCTTCCATAGGGTTCTTATTGTTTAGCAAGCTTCACTCGTGCGTTGTGGATGTGCGGTATAGCAGGGATTTACCGGGCGAGGGTCGTGAGGCTTAGCGCCTTACAGCTGCACGGCTTGCACTTGGGCTGTCGGGGTTCTTTCTTCGAGATGTATAGCTGGAGAGATTTAAAGCTTGTCCATTAAAGGCCTTATGGCTTGGGTTTTGGTTTTTGTAGTGAAGCTTCAATGCCTTGCGACTTGTGGGGGACCGCCATGTCACCATCCAAGCACCCACAACGAACGACATCCTTGCCTTTTTGGCGACTTGGGGCTGGAGCCTACCGAACCAGGTATTTTTGGAATGTATTTATGACTGTTAGCAACGGCTGAATCATGCTTGATCGGTTTCCATGAAGGGGTTACAGGACCCGGAAAATGCAATCGTCGGCCACTTACAAGCTGAACCCTTGCCAGAAGTGACAACCTGTATGAATGCGCAGGGATATACATGTACATATGCATATACACATAGGTTGTGTACGTCTACGTGCGCGCGTGTGTGTGTGTGTATTGATGTATTTGTTCTATTTACATCATATTTATTTCTCTCATACATCAGTTCACGTTGTCATTCATGCACTTCGCTTCACTTGACTCAAATCAATTCAACGCCTTCATTCATTCATTTCATGTCCTTGCATTTCATTCCGCTCCATGCCATCCATGGATTCACTCATTCATTAGTTCATTCTTTCTTTCTGTCATTTCAGTCATTTCATTACATTTCGATCCATGCCATTCGAATCCATCATTCACTCATTCTTTCATTCATGCATTCATTCATTGGTTCATTCATTCATTCATTTCACTGCATTCTCATTTCATTCTTTTCATTCCATTCCATTCCTTCAATTCATTCATTCATTCATTCATTCATTGGTTCATTCATTCATTCATTCATTCACTTCCAGTCAGTTTCATTCCATTCATGAATTCATTTCATTCATTTCACTCATGCATTCATACTCGTTAATTTCATTTTTTTGCATTGCATTGCCTTGCGTTGCATGCCATTTTCAGTTCATGTCGTTTCATGCATGCCATACAATCATGTCAGTCATTCATGCATTCTTTCATTCATGCATTCATTCATTCATTCATTCATGCATTCGTTCATTCATTTCAATCATGTCAATTTATTTCATTTCTTTCATTTCTTTCAGATAGTCAGTCAGGCAGTCAGTCAGTCAGTCAAGCATTCATTCATTCATTCATTCAAGCATTCATTCATTCATTCATTTCATTTTTTGATTGATTGATTGATTGATTCATTCATTCGTTCTTTCATTCTTATGCATATGAGTCTCAGTATGTCTGCATATTTCTTCCCAATGGTCTATGGGCATGGGGATGCCGTTGCAATCATTCCGTTTAACATACTAGGCCCTAAACCCTCTGCCCTAACGCCCTACACCCTGGAGCTGATTCAGCCCGAAAGCCCGTAAGCCTAAGCAAGGGACCCCCAAAAGCACATAAGCATAAGCATTTTAGAGGGATATCCCTACCTTATTGGGCTGCATTATAGGGGAGTTTATATGGGATATCCCTATCCTTATTTTTGCTTATGTGCTTTTTTGGGGCCCTAGAAGCAACCCTGAAGCCCGGGTTGGCCCCCGAAGCTCTTAGGCTCCCACGCAGGGGACAGCGGTCCCCTGGCCCTGCCAGGACATGGCACGTTCACCACTAGGTGGGTCTTTTGAAGCTTTTTAAAAATACTAGTAAATAAGATCCTCTTAAGCCCAACAAGGGAAGATAGAAAATGTCCCAAAGCTCTACTTAGACAAGGCTAAGCGGCTAAGCTTTAGGTGCAGGCTTGAGATTTCAAGGCCCGGGATCGAGGAGATTTGCGGCGTAGGGGTTGTAGTTGTGGTGTTCTGGGTTTGTAGGCTTCGGGGTTGCAGTTCATGTAGGCTCACAGCGTTTTTCCTTTGGCATCTCAGGGTTCGCAAGGCCTTTTGACTGGCAAGGTCTGGAAAAAGTTTCGATGCTGTCGGTGAGGTGTAGGGTTAGATGGTTGAGGTTTAAGGGCCCATGTTTGACTGCATGCTGTGCAGAACGTCAGGGTTGAGGCTTTGAAAGCAAAAGTTTCTTCTCCTCTGTGGGATTTCGTGATATGTGGGCCCGCAGAAGCTGGGGCTATCACTCAGGTGATGTAGAAACCCCAGTAGAGCAATAATTCCTGAGGCATCCCTGATTATAACTCTAGTATAAAATACAAAACCCTATTCTCATGATTCCTGAGGCGTTCCTGATCATAACTACAGTATAATATACCCTAATTAACCACTCCTAAACCCTGCAAAACCCTGTTCCAAGTAGAAAGATATCATTATACTAGAATGTCTCCTGTTCTAATTAGCAACTACAGGAATCATAACAAACCCTATTCTCAGTAGCAAGCTCCCTCATTGAAACCTAGGAGTTAACATTAGGGGAACCCTTGGGGATATAGACCCTCGAAGGTCCATTTCAGGAGAGCCAGAAGTAGGCTTAAGAAGGGTCCCCTTTAAGAGTTCCCTTAAGGATCCCTTAAAACTTAAAAACTCCCTTAAAGGAGCCCTTAAGGGTTCCCTTAAAGATCCCTTAAGCCCTTGAGGGGTCTCCGTAAAACCTAGGAAAACCCACAGCCCAGCCGGCCTCCGCCCACGCGGGCCGGGAACACAGGGTGGCAAACGAAGAGCGGGATCAAAGTCTTTGGCGTAGGGGGCGCCGCTGATTTCCTTTTGGGAGGGTTTGTTCTATTTTTAAGTGTTTTTTCCTCTACTGGAAGAGGGGTTTGGGGTTTAGGATTCTTAGGGGTTTCGGCGCTCACACTCGGACAATCCCGGCGAGGCATATGTTTAGACTGTAGGATTTCCTGGCTTTTTGTGTTTTTTCAACCCGCGGGCGGCCGGGGTTGAGTCGGGTGGGGGGGAAAGTCAGGGTAAAGGCAAGGGTATTGGGGTCACCACTGGCTTGCTGAGACTGCTTCTAGGGTTATTTTGGGGGGCGTTGGGGTTTAGGTCTAGGATTGGTTCGGGCAACCTGCTCTACGGTGCCTGGGCTTCGGACTTGTGTATTTAGGGTTTAGGGTTGGAGTTTCGGGTTTCGGGTTCTTCCAGGCAACCAAAAGCCTGAACCTATGCTTTATTGACGCTGCCTGCTACTTGTCGCAACGAACCATCGCAAGTTCGATCTTCGGTGGTTGGTCGGTATTCGGAGCTCGAAACAGTATACAATATGATTGAGCCCCTACCCCCGCGCTGTAAACCCTGAAACCTGCCGGGACAGGTCTGGGACTACCCTCTTCCCAGACCCCCGGGAGGATCTAGAAAGTAGATCCCCTAATTTGGGGCCCAATACTACTAAGGGTACTTTATCGGAACCCCCATTAAGGGATCTACTTTTTGGATCCTCCCGGGGTCTGGGTTTGCAAGCTGGCATCAGATGCCCAGAAGGGTGGACAGTGATCCTTGGCTGCAAAACCAACGAAGCTTCGGGGTTTAATACAATCTACTTGTCGGGTATCATGGGGAACCAAAGGTTAACCTTTTTCATAATATAGGGACTATATAGGGATTCTACTACCCCAAAAGGTTAAAGGTTACCTACTCCACTACTAGGACAAGCTTAGAAAAACGTTTAAAGGTCTTTAGAAGAGATCTGCAAGAGCTCGACAAATTGGGGGGGGTCATGCGAGGTCACTAAAGTTAAAGTTTGAGGATTGGACCCTGGTTTCGATGAGAGCCCCCGACTTAATAGAGGGGTCTACAGCAGACAGTCTAAGTTTTCGTGGCTGCAGTCGTCTGTAACTACACAAAAACGGGGTTGGACACATAGTAATAGTGGTCTTGTACAATCCCTATATAGTTACTCCCAGGCCCTACTCTAACGATTGAGGCCCGGGTTACCCAAATATACTGAGTTTCAAAAACTCATGGGACCTCCAAAGCCCCCAGCTAGTAGGATTCGTCTGTGACCACCTCCACAGTTCTGATGCACCCGCCCTTTTTAAACGGACCCACGTAAGTATCAACTCCAGGCCCGACAACCCCATGATCGTTGCAAGTATCAGGCTTGGCTGTTGAAATGGAAGTTTCCGAAAATTAAGAGTACCTTATTTGGGGGTCCTTAAAATAAGGATCCTACTATTTAGGGTACTCCATTAGGGTCCCCTATTTTCGGAAACTCCCAAATAACGTGCATCCAGGATCCACACCGAGTTTGCTGTATCACAGCTAACCAAACAGAACCTACCATGTTGAAGGGTCCAGAGAGGTTCTATGTTGCCCGTGCCAAGGCCCCAAGCAAAGTAGGTCATGGTAAGTTAGGTCAGAGTGGACACTTATGAAGTTTATGTTTATGTTTGCGCTCTTTCCAGTGACACTTGGAGTGTGTTTCTGCTGTCGTTCCGACAAGGCTATTGGTGTTCCAGCCGGGTTGTCGCTTGGATTTCAGCAAGCTGCAACTCGGGTAATTATCCTCAAATGAGTGGGGTCCACGGTCCCTAGTGCTCCCCCAGGTTCCCTGACGATTCCTAGGGATCCCTTCTACACTCCTCTTTTGAACCAGTAAGATGCAAAGCATAAGCCAAACGTTGATGCTAAAGTCGCGGCAGGGATTGGGCAGCTGCCATTGCAGAGCCAACGGGTGCATATACGGTGTAGTGTTTGGGGATGTACGGCCGTGCAACTTAGCTCAGGGTTCGAGACTCAGGACGCGAAACTTAGCATATCTTGAGTCTGAAAGCAATTCGGAACTACCAGTATGAGGAAGCCGGCGTTGCTACAGATTCGAATCTCACCTCTAGAATTAGCTGAGCCTATTCCATCAACCTCCAAACGCAACGGATCCCACAAAGGGGGGGAGTCCGGATTTCAAGAATCAATTGGAGATCACCGGGATAAAGACGTAACTTTCAGACCAAGGCGCACGGGGGCCTTGGATGACCTCCGCCTCTTCGGACCACGTTTTTGTTTACGGGCTTTAGGGGTTTAATAGGGCGTGCCGGGGGAGAGCTCGGCGCTTAGGGACGATGTCTTTGGGTGGGTGGGTGGGTGGGTGGGTTCTATTTCTTAACGATTTCAAACATCGTGCTCCAGGCTGCGTGGGTGTACGGCTTTCAATCTATCCTCAAACTTGGAATGTCGGTGGTTTGGAGCCTGCCTTGCAGTTTGAGATTTGGGGCCTTGGTATGTTTGGGACTTGTCCTCGTGTGGTGGGTCAGATGCATACAGGCAGAAACCCAGAAACCACTCGCAAGTGTGCAAGATGCCCCATGCGGTCTGTCCGAAACAACGCCCGGTTCTTGGGTCGTAACAACTGAACTATTACCCCTTTGTTGCATAGAGGTCACGTATCTTTCGGGGAGACTCGGGCAAAGCAACTCCTACGCGCAGTCTCGATCGTGAAAGTGTCGGGTCCTTATTGACCGAACGGCCGTAGAGGGAATCCTCAGCTTGGGAAGCCCGTATTTCACAAATCAAAACTCCTTTAGGGCTGCAGCAACCAGAAAGTGGCAGTTGCCTGACTTTCAGGCACCCTGCTTTCGAGGCAGCTCGCCGCTCGAAACTCCAACCCTAGAAAGGCTAGAGTGCGAAACAGTAGTATGGCCAACGAATTCGCTTCTGTATCGGCCTTATGGCCTTTACATGCCTTTACGGCTTTGGCTCTAAGGGAATACCATCACCCAAACTTTATGGCACGATCCGGGTTAGATCTGTGTTGGGATGTGCGATGAGACCATACTAGAAGTAGGATACAGTAATCTAAAGTTCACTCTGAAGTGCCACGGCGGTTTCGGTGTGGATCAGCAGAGTGTACGAGGACCTTGAATACTTAAACTACGGCTTGGAGGGAAGCTACAGGCAAGGTCTGTAGGAACGACATGTGGAGACTAGTACCAATTCTCCGGGTCCCCAAATTACTCTGAGCTGTGATTGTTTCGCTGTTTCTGGGACCAGACTCCACGGTTCAGAGGTTTAGGGGTTAGGCCCTATGGTTTAAGGCCTCAGCGTTAAGATTTAGTTTTGTGAAAGTTGAAAGTTTGGGGGTAAAAGGCTTTTGGCTTGAGGCCTTGGGTTTAAGATTTAGGGCTTAAATTTTTAAGGTTTAGTCCAAAGCAAAGCTTTAGGCAACCCTACTCTTCCGGGCCAGTTAGCCGGAACCCTAACTTTAACGCTAGCTTAGCAATATGGGAACCTCATTAAGAAACCTTAGGTCTCGACTAGGGTTCTTTCTACCAACCCAAGCTAGTTTGGGGTTAGAGGACCAGGGTTCCCTGATCAGGTTCCTGCATTAAATGCTGTGGGTTTAGGGTTTAGTGATATAGAGTTTAGTATAACACCCTCAAGGAAACCGAAAACTCTTCCCAGAAGCTTCAAATGTGCTAAAGGCTTTTAGGACACTGCCTGCCGGCAGGGGGAGATGAAGCTGTCCATGACGAACATCGACCATTGAGTCAGCCTGAGAGCAAATGGGTGGTTCTCCAAACTAGAGTTGCTTGGGGTGGGGTCCGAGTACGGAATGACCTAATTTAATTTTACCACACACAACCGCACATAGGTGATAACAGCCTTTGAGTCTGAGCTCCTGAGGTGTTCGTACTGCTCAGGGCTTCAAGTTCTAGAAGTCCAGAGCCCGCGGCATGTGGACGCTTGCCTTCCAGCGTCTTCTGATTTCCCCCTCTCGAGGACTAGGTTGGTTTGGATGCAAGCACCCTATAAACCCTAGCAGGATCATCGCCTCACGACCTGAAGCCTAGAGGCTGAGTGAAGGTTCGGGCTGCAGCGCATGTTCGTGCATACTTTACTCTGGCGCTAAGCTTCGAATGGAGAACCGTTCCATGGTTCTTCTTGGGTCCCTTCTACACAAAGTGGCACCTACCTCGCGAACGGTCTGGTGCTAACACTAAAACTAGAGAAGGCTGCCATATGCGGGACTCAGAAAACTTTATTTGTAAAGGACGCATCGGCAGGAAAGGGCTGTTCAGGAGAGGCGATATAATTACATACAAACAAACAAACATACTTACTTACTTACAGACATGCAGACGTGCATTCATACATACATATGCACACGCTAGGCCCAACGACCACATCCCATGACATCCCAACCCAAATGCAGCCTCAAACCTGACAAACCTGTACAGTCAAGCCAGCACACCCTAAGACCGTTGATTCCTGCAGAGCCGGATAGACCAGGAACCTAAGCACCCTCAGGCTGTTCTGCAATCCAAACTGTCACAGGGCTCGCCGAGCGGCGACTCTTGAACATTGAGAATTCGGTTTGGGGTTGCATTAAAATCTAGCTAGTCAACGAATCAGCGGCGATAAGGGATATTGCAGCAGTCCGCCATTGTGCATCTCATCACAGTACAGCCTCTTAAAGTAGTGAAGAAACATCCAAAATAAATCTCGGACACCATTCCGTTCGGACGGAACCTTTGAGCCCGGAATGCCGGAATCCCGCGCTCGAACAGCCCTACACACTGCCGCCAGACAAACACATACCAAAGCCAGGAGAAGCTTTCCCAAAGACCAGAACATGATTCACAACTGCAAACGATGCAATGATTAAGACCTGACAAAAAGGCCTGGCCGGACCTGATGCTACGCTCTAACCTGAACGAAGCCTGCAAATCAACAAGTCTGGTCGCTGCTTTGCTGGCCATACGGAGTAGTAAGTACGCATCGCAACCCCATTGTCTTGTTTGTTGGGCCCTCCACAACTCAATATAGTCAGTGCAATGTAAATCAAGTAGTATGATACAAAATCAATATATAACATAGCATGATGTAGTAGAAGATCAAATGATGTTATGCAATATAACATGATGAAGTATAACATACAACATGAGGTGAGATATGGTCAGAAAAAATATAAAACTATATCATCATCAGACATGATACAGTATATTAGAGAATAGAACGCGGCAGATTCACACATACCCCCAGGCAATAAGTCTCTGGCTCTCTTGGGTCGTAGGTACTGCCTTCGATGGGCAAAAAACTTGTCGTGAGGTGCGGGCTCGGGGGTGTAGGCCTTACGGCTTAGGGCTTTTTTGCTTAAACCGTGAGCCCAGTTTAAGGTTTAGGTATTACGGTTCGAGGCTTGAGGTTTGGGGACGGGAATTGCGTGGGCCGTGCCACTCCTGAGATGGATTGTGGAACTGTAAGATGCCAGCGGCTGGAATCGTACTATCAAGTCTGGACTCAGTTGAGGGATAAGGGTCGAGGGGTCGGGTTGCCTGAACATACCATGGCCTACTTTTTGGCGGCGCGCTCATTCTTCTATATCAGGGCTACTAAGTTCATAGCCAGAGCCTACAATACAGGTAGGCTAAGGCAGCGGGGTTTGCGGTGTATTTGTCGTTTCGGTTCGGGTTTCGGGAACTGCCTATCCAACAGCTTTCATGCCGTCGACTGTTCTTGGTTCGCTTGCTTTTGAAATGTTGGGTCGCCGTCTATGACCCCATCAGACCTTAAGAGTTCAGACACGCCTCCAAACAAACTCGAAACCTTAAACCTCAATTTCGGAAGCACGGCAGCCGAAAACCGCTGCAGGAATATAGGATGTACTGAAAGTCCCAGAGAGAGGGCTGATACTGCGTAGAGGGATGTCGCACCCACGGAGGGCCCCAAAGACCAACGTCTTTGATGTGAGCATCGACCGGGCTCAAGCAAAATTGAATCCCCAGGCCCTAGATACCCAACACCTGACATCTAACCAAGCACTGAGCAACCAAAAGGCAAGTGCTCCCCGAATTAAGCATCAAGAACCAAGATCTTGAGTCATTGAGATTTAATCGGAAATGCCTACTCCAGCCAAAGTCCCAACGGTGCACCCTAAACCTTAAACTAAACCCTAAAACCTAAACCAACATCCCAGAACCCAAAGTCGAGCGACGTGGTTCCACCCCCTGGACGGGCTCCTTTTGCATATGGAGAGATTTTAGGTTTAGGGTTCAGAGGTTTGGGGCCCTCCACCGGGTTCAGCAGAGGCAGTTGAAAGTTTGAAACCGTAAGGGTTCTGGCCTTTAGATGCGGTAAACATGATTTGGCGAACACTTCACACCCCTTCCCGAAACTACGAAAAATCAGCGGCATTTTGTGCCCAGGAGAAGCGTTTTGCTTGCTGTTCAGTAGTGGTTTAAATATCGAGGCTTTAATGCTTCGACAAGGGTCTTGGAATATCTTGTGCTTCCATATTGTGGCGACTGAAGGAAGTGTATCGGTACCTATTCAGGCTTCCTTTTTGCACCTGAGGTCTCAGGATCTCTTGGACAGCCTGGTAACACGAACGCATGGGCAAAGGGTTTAGGGTGTGGGGCTTAGCCTGAAAACCAAAACCTGCAATTTCCAAGCAGGTCACCAAAATTCAAAACCCTCGGAACACAAATCAAATCCAGAAATGGGGACTTCTTGGACTTAAGGTTTCTTGAGATTAAGGAGCCTACTTGTACTTAAGCTCCATGCATATTGGGGGCTGCGCAATTGCCAAAGGAGAGCCGCCCTGAACTCTGATTCCTTAAGCCGCTGGAGCCTGGCAATACCAGCAGGTGACTGGCAGCTGCTGCGCGGCTGCACATGCGATGTGGACGATGGTGCCTTAATTTTTCTAGATATATATATATATATGTATATATATATTATATTATATAATAAATAAATACTATTATACTCTATATTATATAATAAATAAATATTATTATACTCTATATTATATAACAAATAAATTTATTATACTCTATATTATATAATAAATAAATATTATTATACTCTATATTATATAATAAATAAATATTATTATACTCTATAGATATTAATCTCCGTTGAGAGCTCAAGGCTCCCATGACACAGAGCCCCACACTGTCTTAAGTGTGTTCTAAGCTAGCTGCAGAATCCACAGCTTTACTGGGCTTTTAAGTAACCAGGGAGAAAACAGTATAAACTTTTATTTCATACTGGTTCCTTTAAGAAAAAAGTATTAAAGTATGGTACTCCAAAGCCCAGTTTATCCTCAAGCTCAAGAGGCCCGCCGGGCTTAGCACTACAGGAGTCAGTGATTGAGATTTCTCGTTATTGTGAGCTGTCAGGAGTGAGGTTCGGGCCACGGAGTGCTTTTCGGACTTAACCCGAAAGTCAAACCCTGAACCCAAATCCTAAGCCCAAACCCTAAACACCCTACACCCTACACGCTACACCCTAAACCCGAAAACCTAACCCTGAACACCCAAACCGTCAGGGTGAGCAAAGCCGTGGGAACTCTTGGCTGAGGCTTTCCAGCGCATGCTGGGCACATAAAAATTCTATATCCCGAGCCCCAGACCTTCCCGGTTGAGGCGTAGGGTTTAGGGGTTTAGGGTCTTAAATTTCGGGGATGTCCCGTCAACCACAGCTATTCAGCAGCTATTCAAGAAGCCTAGAGGTAAATATGCTTAATATTGTAATACTAACAAAACTATTGATACCATTAATACTAATAATCATACCAATAAGAATACTAATAGTCATAATCACCATACTAATAAGAACACCAATAATCATACTAATAACTTGCTCCACATGAGACCTCCGCTGGCCAAACGAGCTCAACGTCGAAAGCCCGGAAGACGAACATCGAAACCCTTAAATCTGAAATGGGAGTTTCCGAAACTTAGGGGTACCGTATTTTGGGGTCTCTAGTCTGAAATAAGGTCGAAGGATTAGAACATACAGCCTTGAGGCTACTACCGGCGCTTGAATAACTAGGTGAGTGCGTTACGAATATGTATATGACGGTATAGACTATGCGGGGATGCTGTGATATTGCTCACTATCCCGGAAACCCCTTATTAAATCCTCAACCCTAGCAGGTCCCCCCTCCCAGGCAAGGGGCTAGATGAAACCGTCGGGGCAGGGCTTAAGGATGACTCTAAAGCCTACTTGTCGGGTATCATGGGGAACCAAAGGCTAGCTTTTTGCATAATATAAGGATTCTATACGGATTATACTACCCCAGAAGGTTTCAGGTCACCTACTCTACTACTAGGAAAGCCTAAGGCCCAACTGCAGGACTGTATTTTTTTGTGGCCTCGGGGCTGCGGTCTTTTGGCTCTGGTTTCAGGAGTTATTGGGTTTACGGCTTCGGGGCGTAAGGCTTTCCGGTTGGGTTTCGACACGCACACTCACTGACGCAGGCACGGCAGGGGTCCACACCTTCGATTAGTTTGCCACTGCTTGTCCATCATGCTCAACCGCTGGAGCTATTTCTCGACATACTGGAACTAGACCAGGTAAAGGCGAGTTCACTAATTGCAGGAACGATTCGTCAAAGGGGAGGGGATAAACATTTACGAAGAACGACACATCATATGTATACGTATATGTATATGTATATGTATATGTATATGTAGAGACATACCAATCAAGGTGCATGTATGTATGTATGTATGTATGTATATTTGCACATAATAACATCCATCCATCCATCCCTCCATCCATGCGTGCATGTATACATGCAAACGTACATACGTGCCTTAGTACATACTTACATACAAGTATACGTGTACATATAGATATCTGCAGACTTTCTTAATTATTAAGAAACGAAAACCAACAGGTGACTTTCTAGGTTTACATAAATATAGTTATACACAGATAGCTGTAATGATTGCCTTCATTTTTCCCACGCATGCGCATTTTACGTTAGCATCGGTAGCCGTAGACTTCATGAAGCCATTCCCAGTGGCGTTGACACCTGCAGCTCGCCGTGCGCCGCTTCTCTGTGTGAGGTGCTGCACAGATAGGGCATGCCTTCTCTTCAAGATCGAAGGTTTGCACCTGAACCCCAAGGTTTTAGGCTTAGGATGTTGGCTTGAGATGGATCAATCAGGGTTCAGGGCTTCGGGGTGGCAAGGTCTTTGTCGCCTGACGTGCAAAAGCCTCAATCCTGACAGTTTAGCGCTTGGAGTGCTATCTCGACCCAGCCTCAGAAAACGGTTCTTCAACAAGGCCACGCCGTCGTCGCAGTAGCAGTAGCAGTAGCAGTAGCAGGAGCAGCAGCAGCAAAACAACTCGGGTGTATTGTATACTAACAACGATATCGGTAATCATAACGCTAAAAAGAAACAGCCGTGGCACCAGACCACGAAAGTGTGCAGGAAACATATCGAGCCATTCTCGAACAAGGGCCAACCCGGGGTCGGCAAATAGGGCTTAGGGCTTGGGGTGCAAGCATCTCTGGTCTGCGTCTTAGGCCTTAGGGTTCCTAGGGTGGGGTTTCGACTCCCACACTCGCTCGAGGAGTAGTGTTATCCGGCTTTTCGTTGCAGGGGCCGCACTACCTATGTAGCACAAAGTATCCGCCCTGAATCGGGTTTCAGCACTCCGTACCTAGGATCTTATTATGCTTAAGGACCTGGTGTTCTCTTAGGGCCTGCGAGTTTGTCAATGTGTTAAGGATCGCAGCTGCGCTAACGAAGCGGTCTGCAAAAAGCCTCTTTACGAGCTCTCCCAGTGAACTGAAACGATGTAGTCCGTGGCAACTCCATAACTCCACATCCCTGCGCAAGTTTGGATTTGTACCAAATTGAATTCTAGACAGTTCATCGGAATCAAGCGTTCATAAAAGTGACATTCACGAGCACTTGTCCCAAATGAGGCTCCGACCGCGAAGCCCTGAGTTCCAGAGCTTGGAGTAAGGCTTTGGGGTGACGTAGGGGCCTTTATAATTACCTATACTATTTTTTTTTTTTTTTTGGGGGGGGGTCCTTATTATATTTATAATATAAGGTGCCCCAAAACCCTATTCTAATCATTTCATTAAGGCCCCTAAACTAAGCTAAGGAAGGGCGTTGAGAATTTGGGTCGACCTTTCAGTGCTGGTTCTCTCTAGATGTTTCTGAATGAGGGTCCCTCTGCGGGTCCTTGCATTGTTGCATGATCATAAGGAGTTGAAAGCTGGCATAAGGGACGCGAGGACACATTCAGTCTGTTATTCTCCAGAACATTCTACACCCACTGTAATTACAGCTGCTCGGCTCCTTATGAACCACACGATAGATTGTTGACGTTGGCCTGGGGACGGCTGGATACAGTCTGGTCCTCAATCTGAGGGGTCGAGATTTTATAAGTTCGGCTTCAATCTTCACAAGCAAATCAAGCTAAACTGTAAAACTCAACCTTAGTCAGAAGCTCCCTCCAACAAGTTTTCAACTCGCATCTTCATAAAATAGGTGGTCGGCGCGGGGGTCTATTGTGGAAAACTACTACAAGAGAATCTGAATAGCCGAACATCTTGAAGACGGTCCAGCGAGTTTCATCTGGGAAACCCTACATGGGCATTAACGTTTGTGGAAGGGGCTGTCTAGTCCCTGACACGTAAACACCTCTATCCACCATTCTGTCTCAAGTGCAATCGTCAGCGCTCCGAGCATCGCTTCGCAGGTGCGCGTCTATTTCTGCAGCTTAGGGAGCATCAAATCCAGTCTTAACCAGTTGGAAGCCACTAGAGTAAACAAACAAAGAGAAAGACTAATGACAAAAAAAGAGCCTGTCGTCTGTTCGTGTGGTGGTTGTTCGGAACAATGCCCCTTCTCGAAACCTTACCTGTTGCTGAGAACACACCCATCCTCACTGCCCCAAAACCCTGAAACACTCTTCAGTTTGAAGACAAGCTGGGGCCCCAAAAAAGCACATAAGCAAAACTAAGGATAAGGGATATCCCATATAAACCCCCTTATAAAGAAGCCCAATAAGGTAGGGATAGCTTATGTCCGTTTTGGGTCCCTAACAAGTGGCCTCGTTCCTCGTGCGGTGAAGAACCCCAAAGCGGTGCACGGTGCCAGGGAGGTCCTGAAGTTCTTGCAGGGGAGCGCGGGGAGCTTCTAATATGGAGGCCGTAAAGATTACCTATACTATTTTCAGGGGGGTTCCTTACTATAATTGTAGCATAATGGGCCTCACAACCCTATTCTAATTGTTAAGCTCCTTATATTAGCCCCTTAACTCTTGTCTCCGCGGCACGGAGTCTCGGAAGAGCCCCATGGGGCAAGCTAATACCTACAGGTTTGGGTTTAAGGTCCAAAGTCCCTCGTCATCCCTAAATCACTGGTTTTTCGCCATAATTCGCTCTGAAACCCTATTGTAATCAGTAGGGGCCCAAAATACAGACCTGTACTCTAAAGGATGGGCTCTTTCTTTGGCTAGCAGCTACCTGGCATTATGGCACAAGCCTATAATCGAGAAGGCCGGTAACCACAACAGTTGAGTGTGGGTCTGGGTGGAACCATATTGGCTTGAGTGTTTTCGGTGATGGTAGGCCCAATCCTGCTGTTTCGTAGAAGTCTCTGCGAACACCAAAACTGTCATACTTTCTGTTCGACACCCCCAAACCCTGAGCCCTTAACTTCATCCGACTCCCTGAGCCCTGAACCCCATCATTGCATGAAGAATTTGATAGCCAAAGCGACCTCCCGCCGGTGTGGGATCGGCTCTTGCACGAGCAGGACCACGCTGTAGGGTAGCCAATCTGAGGGTTCTCCAGGTGTGGGCGTAGCAAGGTTTTAGGGTTTATGTAAGTAAGGTGTTAGTAAACGGTTTACAATAACGGACACTATCAGGGGTTACTCTCAAGGATAATATTTCGTGGACTACGCAGTGCATATAAGATCTGATATAGAGGCCTGGATAGTTAGACTCTGATGTGCAACAGTGGGGGCTTTAACCTTATAGTACATGCGCGCTACAAATGTTTCAACAAACTCTGAGGCCCTAACCAATACAAAACCCTTATGCTCAAAGCCCTCTAATCAGGGTACAGAAAGTGTGACTGAACTGGTGTGACAGAAATCAGAGGAGCGCTTCCCATTATCCATCCCGAAGCCGGCCAAAAAACATTCCTCGAGTCACGACAGTGGCAATGGCAAAAACTGCTTTTCGTTCTGCGCTGTTGCATTGTTGCTTCTGTCTTCGCAATTTCCCAAGTTAACATGGCAAGTTTTCTGGTACCCAACCTGGATGTTGCAAGCCATGCGCCTTTTGACATTCCATGTGGTCTTGAGGCCCTGGAATCCTCGGAGCTGCAAGCCCCAAAATTCACACCCGTGAAGTATCCCAAACTGAATGCATGCAGAGTCAGGTCTTTGAACAGGTCGCTCGACTTTGTCGATCGCGTCTCAGACGGATCCGCCGACACAATGTGATAGCCTGGAGCTTATGTTTGGGCCATTGTGGGACGTGGGCTTGGTTGGATTTTTCCCAATCTGGAGACCATGACCTAAAGTCTAAACAGAGTATCGATTAAGATTACAATTAACATGCTGTTCCGACGCTTCAAGCTGGGGGATTTAGACAACCGAGCGGAAGGGTGGGTAGCTTGAAATTTTGTACCCTCGCATTTCGCAGGGTCCTGTGGCTTGTTTTCTCTCTACGTCAAATGCAGAAGCCCCAACCCTCAAGCCCCCAAAAAGCTCTTACAGTGTAACCGTAGGGTTTGTAGGATGACAGCTACACCAAGCCCCACAACTCGTAACATTGAGTGGCACCATAGGGCTTGCACCCTATGCCCCGAAAGCTTAACGTCAAGCCAAAAACTCCAGTTCAGCAGTTTACCCATAGGCCCCAAAGTAGTTCCTTTTTGGGTTCATATTTAGAATTCTAAAAGGTAATCCCCAAAAGGAACTACTATGCAGCTACATTCAGGTGGGACCCGGTAACATCTCAATGCACTACCCCCCAGGTCGTCTGAGGGCTGCTGGCTGAGAACTGGGAGCCTGCTTGAAACCAACATGGAAAATAAAAACGTACCACTTGCAGACTGCTGAGGGTAGCCACCCCGAAATCCAATCCAACAACCGAACCTTCTGTGCGTGACACTCCCGTGCTACTCCCATCCACAGCTCATTGCAGGAACAGGATGCCTTTACAAAGCACATGTGCAGGGGAGTGGGACATTCAACGCTGCGTCAAGGGATGTGCTGATCAAGCGGCGGAACCCACATCTACCAAAACTACTACGCCGCAACAAAACACAGATCCAAACCCACGTCTCGCGACCAGTTCCTATATAAACCCTAAACCCTAACCCTACAAAACTGAATCTCAGATCCTTATCCCTCTGAGCCAGCCACTCCAAGCGAAACTTCAACTTCACACACTAAAGAACCGCATGCTTCCGTCGGGGTTGATAAACACCGGTCCTGTTTTGAGACTGATTTAATTAAGGATCCCACGCTGTCGGGTGTTTGTCGGGGTCCCGTAGTCTGGAAGCTCACCTCAGACCTACCATGCTTACTTGCATGGCCCCTATGCTCTTTGTGTCAGCCCAAAAACTAGCTGCTAGCAGGTCAAGATAAAACCCTCACTAATGAACATTTTTACCTAGTGCCGAATGCATCCTGAAGTTGAACCCCCAAAGATAGCCCTAAACTCCTGGGTGTAGGACGGCAGTTCCAATCCAAAGGCTCACCGATTTCACCTGCGAGCACCTGCCATTCCGCAGGGAGGGTGGAAAGTACGGGACCCTGATCTGGGCCTAAACCCTCTCTCTCTCTCTCACAGGCACTCGAAGCGTCAGGCCTGGCGGAGGGCAGCATTTGTGCCACTCGTGATACTACAGCGAAGGAAACCCTTAAAAGCGAATGCGAAAGCGTGCTGTCTGCANTCAACTTTCTCCAGTACGTAAATCATACGCTGTTGATGGGCATGCAGGTTCACGACAGCACTAGACCAGACATCGGCATCTGTTGCGTAAATGAGCTGCACGACGAAGGGACGAGGACGACCCATGAGCATGAACCAGTCGGACCACTGCAAAGTGGCGGTCGCGGCATCGCCAACTTGAAACGAAAGCTGAAGCCAGCCCTCGCGAGAGTCCAACCACTTGAAATGCCATCTCTGGTGTTCGCTCCAAACGAAGACGGGCACAAACCACGGGACGTCGACCCTGAAGGCGTCACGCCACCCTCCCCAGGTAGTAGAGTGCGAGACGGGAGGCTGCGTAGCTTGTGGCAACCCGAGGTGCTGCTCCACGGCCGGAAGCAAGGCTGACCAGGATGCTTTATCCAAGTAGAGGTTGTGGAGATTTTCCAGGGTAAGCGACGGAGCACCAAGAGCTTGGCGAAGAACCTGCAGCAACCATCGNTGCTCCACGGCCGGAAGCAAGGCTGACCAGGATGCTTTATCCAAGTAGAGGTTGTGGAGATTTTCCAGGGTAAGCGACGGAGCACCAAGAGCTTGGCGAAGAACCTGCAGCAACCATCGGGAGGAAGTGACGGCCCGACCATCCCGGACTTGTTTGTAGTCCAAGAGCAGTTCTTTTCGCGTAGGATGTTCCGGGGGTAAACGCAAGACGTGGCCGAGATAGCTCCAACGTCTCCATAGNCAAGAGCAGTTCTTTTCGCGTAGGATGTTCCGGGGGTAAACGCAAGACGTGGCCGAGATAGCTCCAACGTCTCCATAGCCAACAGCGCGTCCAATCATCATTCGGCCTCCAAACCCGTAGAAGTTCCGCTATAGCCCGCCGTCGAAGCCGGTGTAGCCCACGCCGCTGGGAATCTGGAAGACCATCTGGAACAAAGAGCTTGAGAGCCGCAGCCAGAGTGCCCAACTGAAAGGACTTGANCTGCGCGAGCAAGAGATCACTCAGGGGAGGACCTTCCTCCGAGTGGGCAGCTGGAATTGATAACATTGTGCCCAGATACTTGAACCGATCGACGACCTCGCAAGACTGCAGGAACGGATAAAGAGAATGTAAGGAAGCCTTGAAAGTCTCTCGCTCCTCAGGCGCTGCACAGATTTTGGTCTTGACCGGATTCCAAGTGAAGCCAAAGGCGCGGAACTCCTCTAGTATCCAGGGTACTGNAAGAGAATGTAAGGAAGCCTTGAAAGTCTCTCGCTCCTCAGGCGCTGCACAGATTTTGGTCTTGACCGGATTCCAAGTGAAGCCAAAGGCGCGGAACTCCTCTAGTATCCAGGGTACTGCTTGCTTCATGACGTCGAAGCTGTTGAAGACGAAAATGCAATCATCCACGTAACACCATGCATTGACAGCATCCGGATATAGGCTGTCCCATTTTTGCTTGAGTATGCGAAAGAGAGCCTCCAGGGTAAATGCAAAAATTTGGGAACTGTGTGTGCCTCCTTGCAACACACCCTGGTGCACACCAAACTGACTGGTCAAACCACCCCATCGCAGCGACAGTCGATGACACTTCAGCTCATGAAAGATACGATGTAGCTCCGCATGGCGCGAAGCGGGAGTGAGATGAAGCAGACTTGTTTCGAGGGGATNACTGGTCAAACCACCCCATCGCAGCGACAGTCGATGACACTTCAGCTCATGAAAGATACGATGTAGCTCCGCATGGCGCGAAGCGGGAGTGAGATGAAGCAGACTTGTTTCGAGGGGATTCCAAAGTACATTGTCAAAGGCACCTTGTATGTCAGCCGAGAGCCAAAAGGTCCTACTATGTTGTAGGGATACCCTCTCTAACATGTTCGTAGCCAAAAACAGCGAATCCAGGAGCTGGCNCCTTGTATGTCAGCCGAGAGCCAAAAGGTCCTACTATGTTGTAGGGATACCCTCTCTAACATGTTCGTAGCCAAAAACAGCGAATCCAGGAGCTGGCAGTTGAATAGACCGCCCAGTTGCATGATGCTGTGGGGCCATACTCTTTGTACTCTGGTAATCAGGAGCTTCAGGTACAGTTTGTGTATCGTCTCCATGAGCGCAATGGGCCGGAAGTCAGCTGGAGTTGTGATGTGATGCTGCTTGGCAATGAGACAGAGTTCCGCTACACGATGTTCCTCGAGAGGCCCGTTGTTCAACATGCAAGCNGTCTCCATGAGCGCAATGGGCCGGAAGTCAGCTGGAGTTGTGATGTGATGCTGCTTGGCAATGAGACAGAGTTCCGCTACACGATGTTCCTCGAGAGGCCCGTTGTTCAACATGCAAGCGACCCTCAACTCGGAAATCCCGACAAACCTTGAACCGAAGCCCTAAACCGTGCCCGCACCTTCTGTACAAATGCTTCCATCGGGCTGCTCCAGGCAGAGCAGGGGAGACAACCAATAACCTGAGCTCAGGGTTTCAGAGTCAGGTCAGGGTTCAGGATGGGTTTGCGCTCTCGCAACTCGGGCACAGCCAGACGATCTCTCGGTTCGCAGTCGGTCAACAGTGGGATGGCTCTAGCTTCAGGTTTGTAGGTTAGGGCTCTCAGGGCTTAAAAGGCTGTCGGGGATGTATAGGCTTCTGACGACCTGGGACCAGGTGTCGCAAGTGTCTAGATGTTGGTGGTGGCATTACCTGCATATATTGTCATGGATTTGGTCTCAGTGTCGCGATGACCCGTCCTGCTGCCTAAGACTTCACGTGCTCTGTGTGTGCGTGTGTGTTTTGTTTCTATAATCACACTCTCATGGACGCTATGCGCCGGACTGGCAGCCGCTCTTCTTGACAATCCCATGGGTCAAGAATGAAATGTGCAGGCGAGGGACGCTTGTGATGCAGCAGCGCCCAGCGGGAATCCTACAAGACTCCACCGCAATCCCTAAGCGAAATGTTTGAAACACCGAAACCAATCCAAAAACAACACTGCCAAACACCCAAAATACTCCGCGCAACAAACCAAATCCATGGCTCTACACGGCGAGACCTTTTCGAAACATCTACTCTTCGCTGCAAAGAGACAGAAAAGCCCAAGGACCCAAATCTGGGTCTGCCTTGACTTTCTTTCGTATCTACAACCTTCAATCTGCCTGGAGAGGTTGGAAGGGTTGTGTTTTCTCTGATAAGGGGTATGTCACGGTGTGGGTTTTCAAGCCTGGGATCATTTAACATCGGGGTTCACGCACTAGAAACTGCCTGTTCAGGCCCTCTATACCTCAAATCCCTGAGCCCCATGTATACACCCTAAATTTTGGAAACACCTAAACCCTAAACCCTAAAATTTTGGAAACACCTAAACCTTACACATACCAAGCCCCACGACCCCGAAGTCCACTCCTGTGCTCCCGGAGCATCCAGGAGCTTGCCAGGCGTGTACGTCCACCATCCAGCTGGCCCGGAGAGGCTGAGGATGCCTCGGAAATAATATTTTTGAGTTTTTTTGCCTGCTAGGGTTTCGGGTTTAGGGGTTTACAGTCAAAGCGGGAAAGTTGGAAGATGGTTTACCGAGATTGGCGCATGGCGCAAGACATCTTCCAACTTTAAGTTTGGCCGTCTATGTTTCAATTCTTCCAAGTTTCATGTCTTCCAAACAACCTTTGGTTGCAAAGCCAGGAAGGATGCCTTGCCCCAAGTATTGGCCGGATTCATAACACGGCAAATTCGACTCGCAACTAGCAAGGCAAACGCGGATCCAAGCGACAGGTCTGAGCGCTGCCTACTAAGTCCCATGATCCTCCAAATAAGCCCTTTTAGCAATACTTGGAGGCTCATAGTAGTTATAAGTGGGGTTATAAGTAGGGTAAGTATACTTATAATCCTTATTAGGGGACTAATAACCCGCTTATAACCAAGTACCGGGACATGAGCTGCAGCCTCCTAGACCTGTAGACCAATATACAACACAGCCTGCAACTGCTCAAGTTTATAGGAGCCTCGCCTACTGAGTGCTCCAGATTCCTCAAACAGCTACGGGGAACAGCAATGGCAACAATGTGACCACACCCATCTAGAGCCACTCAGCTTCTGTTTCGAAACAGCAGGACAATCGCATCATACGAAGCGGGACTAACCAAGGGCCTCTGTGTTTGAACTTTCCTTTGTGCCATGGAGGGTGCTCGGCTCTTCGTCGAGGGTGCCCGTCAGTGCCGTCGCATCTGCACTGCGGTGGCGTAGAACAAGCTCGTCCTGCACTGCTTTTCGGGGGTTCGGCGCCTACAGCTTTTGGATTTAGGGCTTATACCTTATAACTCCAAAAAACATTCGAATAATCTATCGTTTTAAAGAGCTGCGCTAATTAAAGACCTTAAAAAGTAGGCTTTGTAGGCTCCAGGTCATGCTTAGGGTCTCGGGATCTGCAGGGCTAAGTTTCGGTCTGCAGCTGCTGGGCTTGATTGGGGCAAGGTCGTCTCAGCAAAATTTGGGGTTCTGCAGGGTTTCGGCTCTAGGCATAATATGAGTTTAGGGTTTAGGGGTTTAGAGTTTTAGGTTGACGTTCCAGAAAATCTGGGATCGTTGCTTTCTGTGAGACGGCAGACTGTCTCCAGCAATAGTACTGTCTACACATCATTGCTTTTTGGCTACTAACGGCTAGTACTTCTGGAACAGTCTTGTGGCTAGCCGCTTGAAGCAGTAGCTTCGGGGCCTCCAATGCTATCTTAGGGCACAAGGTTTAGAGCTTCGGGTTCATAGGTTGGGAAGGGAGAAGTACGAAGGCCAACACGGAGCTCTAGAATATAACATCCAAGGCCTATAGTCTTGATCATAAGAAAGCCACAAAGAGGAGTCGCCCGCGCGCCTAGGCCCCAGATTCCTGGCTAGGATTGTACAATAAGAAACCAAGGCAACCAACAAACGAGCAGTAGGTTTTGGAGTCTAGGTGCACGTCGGCCATGCAAGCTCTTCCGTATGTGTCCAGAGACTCCAATACCCCTTAATTAAGGCATATTCAATATTCCTTAAATTGTAGTAGGATCTCTGCTATAAGCTGCTACAATTTAAGGTGTATATATATAATATAATATAATATAATGTAATAGAATATAATAGAATATAATAGAATATAATAGAATATAATATAAATAAATAAATAAATAAATATATATATATATGTATATATATTCCTTAATTAAGGGATATTGGAGTCTCTGGATGGTGTGCCCTGGAAGATGATCCTCTCTTCACTCGGCTTGGGGCTGCACGGTTTTCGGGTGCACATCACTGAGGTTCGCAGGAGACTAGAAGAGTTCATATAAAGACCTTGAGACAATCAACATTGGGTTTTTAGAATTAATAATTCAGACTACACTTATCACTTGTCACAATACTAATCTCTGAGGAATATTGCGTGCATTATTGACTAACTATAATAATTGTTAAGGCCCCTACGTGTAATGGCCCCTATATTAGGCAGGGCTGCGCACTAAAATCTTCACCCCTGCTTGGAGGTTCATGGGTAGTTGTAAGTGTGGTTATAAGTCCCCCTACTATGGGATATAAGTATAGTTACCCTACTTATAACCCCACTTATAGCTACCCATCAACCTCCAAGTGGTAGGCGCACTGGCGAACCTCGTAGAAGATGCAGCCGCGCAAGAGGAAGCGCGACGAAGGACTGGCACCGAGCCTCAGGGTCGAGGGTCTAAGGTTTGCATTGTGTTATAGGGGTTAGGGTTTAGGGTTTATAGGGTTCAGGGGCTATAGCAGCGGAAATGGTAGTCATGCTTTTTGTAATTTCTCTCGTGCTGTTTGGTGTTTGCTAGAATTTCAGTTAGGTTTTTGAGGGTTGGGTCAATGGCCTTACGTAGGAAAGCGTTAACACACCATGGTGGGCCTCGAAGCGTGACACGTTGAGACAGGTTTGCGGTGCAAGATAGCCGTATAGTGATTAGAAACCCAACTCCCGGGGCCCTAAACCCTAATCCCTCAACCCTAAACCCCCAAAGGATCCGGTCGGGGAGCATGTCTTGGAGCTCCTGGACCACCTCCGGCCGACGAGCCAAGCGGACGCGTATTCCTCAGCACGTCGGCTCTTTCTATCCAGACCTTCCAAAATCTCTTATTTAAGGAATATACCTCAAACCATAGTAGGATCCCTAGTATGATTCAAGGTATATATTCCTTTGGAAGGTCTGGGTAAGGCTTTCTATAAAGGTTTTTTTTCGGGGTTCCCTCAAGGGCTCTTCTCAAGGGCTCCGTCGTGTTCTGGTTGGCGGCGTTTAGCGGTTGGGTTTCGGGGGTTTGGGGCTTAGCAGTTCAAAGATTTCGAGTGTGTGCTTTCTGCCTCTTCGGGGCTGGGCTTTCAGGGCGAGGCTTAGGGTTCAGGATTTAGTTTAAGGCGTAGTTTATCAGCTCAGCATATCTCACACACAGGGACACAGCTGAACCGCTCCCTACGGCTGTCAGACACGAAGCGAACAGGTGCACAAGCTTCAGCTTGGAACTGCCACCTACCCTCTGTCTGGTTCTTAGTAGGGAATAGGGGAATGGATTATGGAGACTATTATTGGGGATTATATAGCTACAGGGGCTCCTATGGGGATCCATTCCCCCATTCCCTACTAAGAACCAGACAGTCCAGACTGCGTGTTCAGACTGCATGGCTGAGACACCTGAGGCTTGAGGCTTTCCTTCATGTAAGGGTTTCTATAAGGGTTCTCTACCATGACAATGCCTCACCGTGCGGACAATCTACTCGACAGCATGCTCTCCAAAGTTTAGCTCTTAACATCGAGGTCTGCATGCTAAAATCGTGACTGTACACTGAAAGCCAAAGTCCCTAAATACTGTGAAGTCCAGACTCCCCTAAACCCTAAACTGGCCCTAAACCGTATAAATTGCTAAACCCGAAAAGTTTAGAACACAAATTTAGACCTAAATAACCCCTGAGACCTAAGCGCAATCTGAGCCGCAAACCCTACGATCCCCCACTAGACTCCAGAAAGGCCCCGTAGGCGCCCTCAGCCCTAACTCACCGCAGACAACCCTTAACCTTTAACCTTGCTTGAAGGATCGTGGGACTTAATTATAGTAAGGGCTATAAATAAGGCAACTATAGAAAGAAGTTCTTACAACCCGAACGAAAGGACTTATAAACTTGATTCCTAAGTCTCATGATCCCCCCCAATGAATGACCCCAAGACTCCGAATATGCAGCTGATTGACTCGCCTCTAAGATCCGCCAGCACAGCGACTCGTGCAAGAAACCTGTCGGGCTCGCAAGGGTTCTATTTTTGTCCTCAAGGGTTTAGAGTTTAGGGACTTTAAAGGTTTAGGGTTCAGGATTTAGGGGTTTTGGGATTTAAAGTAGGGCTTCATATCCTATGGGTTTCATGTGGTTTTAGAGTCTGGGATTCGGCATGGGGCTTCACAGGTTCGCTTGCAATCAGATCTATGAACTGGCATGTGGGCCCCGCGCAGGGATGTACGTTTGGGCACTCTGTGGGACTCTCTCTCGGGGTTTAGGACTTTACACTTTACACGGTTCTGCATAGGGGCATGGCCCCTCTGTTGCGGGGTGGGGTGGTGGGGGGGAGTTCGGAAATAGGTCCGGACCTATTTCCCGACATCCGTGATTGAGGGGGGCGGTTAGGGACTGTCACTGGAGCATACACCGGGCAGCATAAGGACTAGGATGGCTTGGAGAATATAGGGGTGCTACATTATGGCTTGGGGAATTTGCTGAAAGACACATGGAAATTCCAATCGTTTTCTTCAGGTTTAGGGTTTGAGGAGTTGGGCAAAAGACATATGGAAGTTACGATCTTTTTTCCAGGTTTAGGGTGGGGCACACGAAACGACACATCACAACACCCCTTCCCAGACCTATTTCTAGGACCCCCCCCACTGTCACCGAGAATAGGTCCAGCGTGACGGAAATAGGTGGGGATCATAGTGACCCCCCCCAGCAAGACCTATTATTAGACAGGGGCGATATAGGGGCTTAATCAGGTCGCACAGGCCTCTTTCTAGGAGGTTACAGCTGTTGAGGGTTTAAGATTGTGAAACTCCAATGCAGCCAGGTGTTGAATTCTCAAACTCGGACTCAACGGGGGTTCTGGGCTTTTGGATTTCCCAGCTTAGGGTTTGGACAGTCTGGGGATCAGGATTTAGGATTTCGATCTTCAGGGCTCAGGGAGCTCAATTGTGTTCAATCGGTGCTTGGGCCGTGTCTAGGCGGGCGTGGCAAGGCTCAGGGTTGAGGAGCATCACACCTGACTCAAGGTCTCAGCCAGGAGGGATGAGGTCCGGAGGAACGCAGAAAGTATATTGGAGCTGGCAAGACACTGCCCACTTCACGGCGGCCAACTCGCTTCGAACACTGTTGAAACGAAAACCTGCTTAAACCCCAAACCCAAACATGTTAACACACACTGAGAACTAAAACCCCTACACCCGAAAAAGGCAAGACAACCACAAACCCTAAATTCTCAAACCCTGAAACCTCTGAAACCTCTGAAGCTGCCAGGGTTTAGGGTTTATGGAGTTTGGAATGCGGGGTGCTAGTCAGACCCTAAACCCTAAGGATTCAAGCATCAACCCCTAAACCCTAAACCCTCAGACTCAGCGTCGATTCTACTCGCTATGATCACCAAGGCCTCCGGAGAAGCGAGAGCCAAGCACGTCGACCTCCCTTGGCCCCCTCGCCAAGCCTAGCTTCAAGAGGGCTCCACAATTTCAACCGTTGTTGCTATATTGAGCTTTCTAGGGATTCTAAAATCGCTCTCTTAGCATTGGAGTTCCAAGCAGCTTGTATACGTTTATTTTGGAGGGTTTCAAAAAGGGCTCCTTTGGGGCTTTGGAAGCCTTTAGGATTTCAACAGCTGGTTTTGGCACTCGCACTCGACGGGGTCAGGCTTAGGGTGGAGGGCCGTTACGTTAGGATTTAAAAGTTCGAGGAACCAGGACCTTCATCACCGCTCCTCTTGCAATAGCTGCTTACAACAGCATTTTCATGATTGACATATTGTGCTACTGCTACGCCTGATGGTACATGCAGAAGGAACAGGAGTACTACACAGCTGCTGCTCTTCACCGGGTGCAACTACTACAGCGGGAAGACTGTTGGTCGCCCTCGTTAATGCTGGTATTCGTCTGACCAGACAATTTTATGAAACATGGAGAACACATGTCTTCGTTTCGGCAAGGTTGTTGCTAGTTTGCCGTTCCGGCTATAGCTGCTGTTCGTGCTGTTTTCGTCGAGGCAACATTTCTCGGCTTGTAGACTCAACCTGCCGTGACCACGACTACCATACTCAAGCTGAGTGCCCCAGCGAGGAATGATGACTTCTGAAACTTCTGAGGACCTGTTCTCAAACCTTGTTCCGAAAACGACACATTCAAGTCGGCAAAAGCTACCACTCCCTCGTCTGGCATCTGTTGAAAGTGCGCATATGATTGTTTTTATATGTGTAAGAATATAAGCAACAGAAACGGAAGCACATGCACATGTGTTCGTGGTTCCATCAAACAACGAACCTTAGCCGTAGCCTGCCTCTGACTAACAAGTAACTAGATCAGATCCCTTTGCTTGGTTCTAGTTCCCATATAGTCATCCTAATATACCCCGAAAGCCCCATTAAGCCTTCACAAAACAAAAACTAGTGTAGTACACTGCAAAACCCCTATGCTAACTATCAGGGAATTTCCGAAAATAGGGGACCCTAATATAGTACCCTAAGTAGTAGGATCCTTACTATCAGGACCCAAATAAGGTACCCCTCATTTTCGGAAACTCCCATCAAGAGCCAGAGGCACTGAGGTGGAACGCAGCCTCCAGGTGCAGGGCCCCGAGACCCTCACAGGTGTAGGCTGGGGATTCGGAGGGGAGGGCTTTTGGGTATTGGGCTTTTTGTCTAGGGGTTTAGGGTTTATATAGGTTTAGTTCAGGGTTCATTGGGTTCAAATCAGGGTTTAGCGGTTTGTTCACAAGGGTTGAGGGTTTAGCTATTGCCTAGACCCCCAAAAGTAGGTAAAGTAATGGCCCAAAAACCTATAAAAAGGCTATTATTCTACATACTTTTGGGGTCCAGGCGGTTCTCGCGGCGGTTTGTGACTTCATGCAAGCAGCTCCACGGCCATCCCGCGTCGGCGGGTTTAGGGTTTAGGGTTTAGGAGTCGCTGAGTTCTTGAAGAACCCGGAACATCCACAGCCCGCGATAATAAATCACAGAAGCTTTCTTCCCTCAGCCCGAAATTCTAAACCCGGAGTTAACAACCTTAAGTGGGTCGAAAGGCCCATCTGCTTCGATGTCCGGGTTCTCTGCTTCGGTATCTTCGTGCTCGGTCTCTAGGTTTTGTAGACTCCTCGCTCTTCATCCTAACACGAAAGCTTCTGACCTGGTTTTGAGTCTCTGGGCTCGGAGGGACGTGACATGAAGCCACAAGCCACTTAAAGTGAAGAACATGTAAAAATGAGCCACGGCAAGGGGTTATACACGAAGGACTTAATGATTGTGGACATTGGCCACCACTCACGCCTGGTAATTCTCGCTCCAGAACTTGGAAAACTCTTTCGCCACATCACCTGCACCGAAGGAAGGGGGGGTGATCTGGCTGCCTGGCCTGCCTGGACCCTAAAATTGTAAAACCTTTGTGGTTATCTTGATTTCTTCTTATAGGGTCCTAGCCAAACATGTTACTATAGGTACTGATGACGTCCTCATTGGCATTGCGCGCGTGATTGTCCTAGACATCCGAATCGTATCCCTATCCAACCTTTGATGTCATGAACAAAGTACAGGCAAGTTAACTAGCCAGTTACAAATCTGGCCGCTAAGTGCTGCAACGCTACCATCCAGTGTTCTTTTCTTGTGAACACTACTCTGGGAGTGGCTGCTTTTTCGTGTGTGCAGCATCGGCAATGGTCGCGTCCTTGTTGTTGCACTTGCACTCTGATATGTCGGTTCTGCACGCAAAACCAGCTGTTGCTCAACTTGCGCTGCTGTTGCCGTCGTTGGCTGTTGCCGTTGCCGTTTCTGCCATTGCCGGTGGTGTTGTTGTTGCTGGTGTTGCTGTTGCTGCTGTCGTTGCTAATGCTTTCAATTCAATGCTGGTTTGATGTTACCGACCGGAACGTTGTTGATATCCTGTCGCTACCACTTGCAAAAGCTCGAAATTAAGCACAGCCGGCATGTTGTAACCACCTGCCTCGGGTCCCATAGTAGCGCAGTTCCCTGAAGCGGCCGTCCACCAGAATAGCAGCAAAGCGTCCGCCCTCGAAGGCTTCAAACCGCCTCCGAGCGAGGTCGAAATCATCAAACGTCTCGCCCTTGACTTTTCCCCACCCTTCGTGCCACATGACGACGTAGGTGGCATCCTTGGCATCGGCTGTCACTGTCTCTGAAGCTAGGTGCAGAGTGCGTGCATGAGTCAGCATGGAAACACTTGCACAATCGCTCGTATCTACAAGGGCCTTGGACATGCTGTGCAGTCTAGAGTCTAGAGTCTAGCTATGAAGCTACACAAGAATCGTCAACATCCTCCCTAAACCCTTTTTTGCTACTGGACCCAAGTCTAGCCAGACCACGACAGGCAATCATCTAGACTGAGGCCGACACGCAAGCACCGATACCGCCCTGAACCCTAAACTCTAAACCCTAAACCGCTCCGCATGATTACCAATAGTAGTCCGAAGGAAGCCCCTTACAGAAACGGGGACTCCCGGGGGGTCCAGTTACCTAAATAGTAGGCTACTAACCATATTTAATATATCTTATACCCCAGTAACCTACTATTTAGGTTACTGGAGCCCTAGGGACTTTCATGGTGACATCAAGGTGCTTTGACCACCGGGTCCATGTCGGCCAAAAACCTTCCCACGGATCGATCCGCAGAAAAATAAAAAAATCACAACCTCACATAGGGCATGAATACTGGGCCATAAGCCTGGCCTTTCTTTGTAACCCTAAACCCCGGAAAACTCGCGCAACGGCTCAAAACCCTGAGTCTCTAAGCCCTAAACTCTGAAATCCGAACTGCAAGCGCAAGGGGCTTCAAACGTGGCATTATCTCGAGCGTGTCCTTGCTAAACCATGGCAGCGCATCCGGAACTTCAAAGTTCGCAGTAAGCCTACTTGTGCCTATATGAAACGGTTAATTACTTGGGGACCTGATGTGTCCAGCCCGTCGCCAAAGCACAAAGTCTCTTGATCTTTGCTGTCAGCTGGCTTCAGCTGGTTGTGTTGCTCGGCGATGTCTACGTGCTGTCGCGCGAGCACACGGCGGCTGCGCAATGCAGGGCCTCAGCTGCCGTCCACGAGTACTTCAAGGGTCAAGGATCAGAGGGCTTGAGATGTACGGTCCAGGGCAAGTTTACGACTTGCCATGAACCTTCAGGCGAGAATTGGACACATAGTATTACACGAGGCCGCAACACCTGAAACCTTCAGACGGGGCGCATTCACGGAGCCAGAACTCCACAAGAGCTGCAAAGTAATGCCCAATCCTCGCAACACTTCCGTCTCGGAGGTTACAGGCAGGTTTGAGGCAAGTTTGGGCTTTGGGCTGGGTGGCATCGTACCAAGCCCACTGTGTGACTTTACAGCAGTGAGGAGTCGCCCTTTCTAAACGGTACACTCCATACCTTGACAAATAATTAGGCCATCTTTTACAAAACCAGGCTGCAAACAGGGCTGCGACACTGCTCTGGGCCACAGGAGGCCTGAAAGCCTTACAAACTCTCAGCAGCCCACTGGGGAAAGTACAGTATACCGCTGGAAAACCTAGCAGACCTAGCGAAGCTCCAGTAGTCCCAGGAACCCAGAGATCCCAAAACCCCTTAATTAAGTTAAAATATTAGGAATCCCAATATGAAAAAAAGGTATATTCCTTGATTAAGGGGTATTGGAGTCTCTGGAAAATCCACGCCCGCCAAGAGAGGTCCTGAAATGATCAGGCTGCAAGAGCAGCCACTGTCGCAGAGGCTGTGGATCTTCATCAAGTGCCAGTAGCCAGTCATCTGGGCTCCGAGCTCGGTTTAGTTTTTTTTTTTTTAAGCGCCTTTTTCCATCTGCAAGAAAGTCTCTTGTTCGAAGGAAGCCTTGCCTTGAAGTGGTTTAGGGGTTTATAGGGTTTGTAAGGGGTTTCGGGTTTTGGGTTTAGGGTAACATAGTGGCAAGGGTCTCAGTTTAGGGGCCAACATATCCAATACCTGTGCTTCGAGGTTCATGGGTAGCTAAAATCGGGGTTTATAAGTAGGGTATCTAGAAGTATATACGTATAGTATAGCCCATATTAGGGAACTTACAGCCCCACCAACCACCCTAAACTTTGCCCTAAACCCTTTTTTATCCTAAATTCTTAACCCTCTAGAACCCTTTGAGCAACCCTACTTATAACTGCCCATGAGCCTCTATGTAGAGGACCTGCAACTTCGACCTTAAGTGTAGAGGACCTTAAGTGTTCAGGACCTGCAACTTCGACCTTAAGTCACACACCTAAGCCTGGATCCCGATAACAATCCTTCCGAAGCTAACCGACCTTTTTCGGTAGGTTCGTGTTATCAACCCTAAACCCTAAATCCCTAAACCCAAACCCGTACGAAGACCCTACAGAAAAGCAGGTTTTCGTAGGCGCTGAGGTCGTCCAGCAGCTCCTGGAATCTGAGAACCTCAAACCCTACCTGTAGGGGCCTTAAGAATGAGAATAGGGTTTTGGGGTCTCCTTATTGGAACTATAGCAGAATATACCCCCAAACCCTATTCTGGTTATGAAGGCCCCTACATTAATTGTTTATCTTGCTGTTTGGGCAGCTGCCAAGAGCAGGCGGCCAGAGTTGTGCTACCAGAAGAAATAGTTTAGGCAAACAGTCACTCCGCACGACTTATGCCTACTTGTCCAATATCATAGGGGTACAAAAGGTTAAAATTTGGGAATATATATATATATATATATTGGGACTATGTTGGGATTATATTAATTCAAAAAGATTACAGGTTACCTATATACTCTACCCTATACACTCTACTACTATAGGTATAACTGGGTGAGACCTACGCATGTGATGCATGCGCTTGTCAGCATCTCGCTCGCGGCCTTTGTTAAACCTGTCGCAAGTCACAACGCGGGTTTAAAGCCATCATCGGTCTGTCTACACAGCGGGAGGCTTGCAACACTCTGTGCAGGGAAGCTATCAGTGAGCCGCAAAAGATTAGGAGATGAGTGCCCTAGCCCCAAAAAGGTTAACCTTTTCAATTATGGTAGGGTTATATAAACCCCAAAAGGTTAAAGGCTACCTACTCAGCCACTGAGAAAGGACGACGAGGAAAGGCTTACTTCAACCCGACACTTGCAGCCCTGGTCTTGAACTTGCTGCCGATCCGCGTCAGGATGGCATGCATACTTGGAGGTTCCTTTAAGGGTTCCTTCAAGGGTTCTATAGGGTTTAGGGTATACTTGGAGGTTAGTTGTAAGTGGGGCCATAACTCGGGTAACTTCACTTATAAACCATATTAAGGGGCTTATAGCCCCACTTATAGCTACCCATGAACCTCCAAGTAGGCCTTAAACCCTGTACTAAGGCCCTATACCCTTATATAGAATCCCTATAATATAGATCCCATTAACGGGGAGCCTTTAAGGAACCTTTATAACCACCCATGAACCTCCAAGCAGTAACGACAAACCTCCAAGTCCGAACCCCAAACCTCGTAGACTACCCTGGAATTCCAAATCCCAAACCCTGAAATCTAAACCTTTCAACCCCAAACCGAACATCCAAGGCTCTATGACTGAAGCTCTATGGGGGGGTTCCGAAAATGAGGGATACCGTTTTGGGGGGTCCTTTTATTAAGGATCCTACTATTTTGGGGTACTATATTGGGGTCCCCTATTTTCGGAAACTCTCTTATGACTCTATGTACGAGATCACGCGGCCTTACTGGGCCGCAAGGAATCCAGCAGAAAATCTCAATGTTTCTAGCTAATTGACCGGATCCAGGGTCTAGCAATGGAGTGGTTTTTCTGATCATACGTTCAGAACGGAGCGATGTGGCCTGATTGCTTCCGATGCGACGGGCTTAAGAATTCCTCTGCTGAAGGCAAGTTGCAGCTCCCGCGCGTGTAGGGTTTATAGAGCTTATCTGGTTGCAGCCTAAACCCTAAACCGCATTTCCTGGTTTATAGGGTCATGATTCTGATTGGCTTCATGTCTTAGGTTGCGAGATTCCTTCCCTTGCCTTCGCTGAAGGATTTTGGAGTCTCTGAAACGAGAGAAACTGGTTCGTCCGTGCTTCAGCTGTAAGTAAAACCCTTATGGCATAAATCGTTTTTGAGCAAGGACTACAATGCACTAAGCCCTGAATCCCTACAGGCAAGCTCCAGACGCCAGCTCTCACAAACGAAACCTGAATTGGAAACTCGAAACCTTAAATGACAAACCCTAAAACTCTAAAACCCAAAACTTGCAGACTGAAAACACCACTAGAACACGGAAGTCTAAACCGGAAACCCATTCAGTGCAGTATGGGCGAAGACTTCATCGGACCAATGTCCATCTGTGCACAGGGAGTCCTGCTTGGTCTCAGCAGGGTTTAGAAGGCTCGAGAATTGCTCAGTGGGCTAATGTAGGGGCCTAAATAATTACCAACACTATTGTAGGGGCTCCAAATTGTGGTTATAGTATAATATACCCCAAAACCATAACCTAAAAATATTAGGGCCCCTATATATGTGCTTCGGCTGTAGGTTTCAAAACTTCAGGGACAGAGTCTGCATGTCTTGAGTTTTTGGGGGGATTTGGCGTGGATGTTTCGAAGTTTGCAAAGTAGGATGCGTGTTCAGGGGGTGCAGTTGAAGGGTTCAGAATAGGGCTTAAGGAGGCAGTACAAGGAAAGCCGACAATCTTACTCATGAGCTGTAGGCGACATAGAGCTCGAACTTGAACCCTGCATGAACCGAAGCCTAAACCCTGCAATGCCTGAATTGACGGCTAAGACTACGCACAATCTCCCATGGCAGTGCAGGGGTGGTATCAGGTCATGTCAGGCTTTCTAAGGGTCTATCACGGTTGCAAGGGGGTTTAGATCACACGGCTTTGGGGTACAGGTTTAAGGGCGTCCTGCTTACAGTACAAAGACAGGTACTATGCACACCCCCAAGTTGCTCGAAAGCCTTTTTGAAGCACCGTAAAGCTAACACCCAAGTCCAGCTGAGAATACATTGGGCACTTAGTGACTTTTTCGGTGCTGAGATGACCGCTACCTTCACCTTCATCATGCTGCGGTGCCAAAGCTAACAACATCGTCCTTGTGGGTGACATGATCGACGGCCAGCAGTCGAAACACGCAACCCAAATACTCGTCCAACTCCTGTTCTAAAGCGCTCTAGCCCCCCCCCTGAATCCTAAACCCAGCAAGTTCTCACACCGAAAGTCATGAGTCCTAATAAAACTCAAACACGAAGGTTTGCCTCTTGAACGTGTATTTACACTTTATGCTGCTCGGAGTTCGAGGTTGAGGTGTGCTATGGTAATCAACACGAACCTGAAGTTCGAAATGCTACAGCCTGGTTCTCGGAAATGCACAAAATCCCAAGGACGTAGCTCCTCAATGGCACATCCGACCATTTCCAAACGGCCTGGATCTCGCGTCGCAAGGCCTGGATCGGCAGGGGTGAGTCATGGTAGTTAGGGTTTGGGGTTTAGGGGTTTGGGGTTTAGGGGTTTAGGGGTTTAGGGTTTAGGGGTTTAGGGTTTAGGGGTTTAGGGAGTCCAGCACCCTATAGAGCCTTTTTGGGCACTATAAACCCTATAAAATCGCTTAGCCTTTAGTTCCCCTGGCCTGGGGGGGACTGAACGCAAATCGATTTTATGGGGTTTATAGTACCCCAATAGGGTTTAAGGTGGCCTACTCGACTACTATGGGCTTCTTAGTTTCGACTACATGGAATGCTGGAATGTAATGTGTAATAAGGGTTGACCATCCTCCCTTACCGGCAAGCCAAAGCAGAAAACAATCTGCGGGCTAGGAGCCGAAAGCATGTGAGCGTTATGGGGAAACCTAGGTAGCTAAACAAACACACACGCAAACCCGGTGGTAAAGCATTATAACGAGACCTATGAATGCTTAGATGCAGGCGACGATTGATGTAACATCGCAGGAACATCTTACCGACACTGCAGCTCAAACGCTAAGCTTGTCTGCAGCGAGATGCTCCCTAAGCCCTGAAGCCTTAAATTAGATTTACGTAATTACCTACACGTCAACTAAAGAGCCCGATCCCCTAACCTTCCCAGAGCCTCCAAAACCCCTTAATTAAGGAATATACCTTATATTATAATAGGATCCCTTATTTGATTTAAGGTATATTCCTTAATTAAGGGGTTTTGGAGGCTCTGGGTTATAAACCCCTGAAAGCCCTACGCCAAATCCAAGTGGGAAGGGTTCCCGGCACGCAGGACTCTCCTTGCGCACTCGAACAGGGGTTCAGGGTCCCGACTACCAGGTATTTAGGGTCTTAATATAGAAAAGTAGACGGGGTCTGGGTCCTTCATCTCATCCTCGTTCCCACCCTGGGCTTGAAGGCCTCGGCCAGTAGACTCAGCGGGACGAACTTGGTGGTCTATTGTTGTCGTATATGAGCCCTTTCTCCACCGGGTTGTAGGGTTGAGGCTTGTCGGGTTTGAGGGTTTGCGGCTTACGGTTTGGGCAGGCGTTGTTCCTACAGGTGCTACCTGGACCCTGGGTTGCAGCGCCATTTTGCGGACAAGTTGCTTTATGGCTAGGATCCATCGAGGTACTCCTAGTAATGGTGCTAGGTACGACGACCAACACGACGACGACAAGGACGACTTGTTGACGGAGAGGCCTGCTCTATGTTTGGTGGGCAGGTCTGAACCTTTGTTCAGCCCTGGACGGGGGCTGTTTCTCCCAATGGTGCCCAGGGTTCAGGGTCTGCTTGTGATTGGATATACTTGTCATGACACCTGATGGTTTACCGTCATCCTGTAAGCTCCCGAAACATCCATGAACTTCTTCCCGAAACTTTAAACCCTGCCCACTAATCTCTATACAGCCTGACCATGCCTAAACCCTAGACCACAAACACTTGCCCTACTAAAACCTCAGCCTTAACCCTCTCCCTCTCAAACCCTATAAGCCTTACACCCTGAAACCCTGAACCCTAAACATCCCTAAACCCTAAACCCTTTAAACCCTCAACCCTAAACTTTCCACAATTTTGCGTTCCGCCGAGCCACTCCTGTGGAGGCGCAGCAGCGCCCAGCCACAATGGGGCTCGGCGTGGAAGGACTGGCCATGCAGTGCGGCCCGGAATGCCTTGTACTGCTTGGGGGGGTTCCTTATTATAACTATAGTACAATGGGCCCCCCAAACCCTATTCTTATTATGAAGGCCCCTAAAGTACCTGGACCCTAAACCCTCTTGGAGTGTCGGGGGACTTAGTAAGTAGGTCGTAAGAAGACTTATAAGTACATTAAAAGGGACCCTAATTGGGGTTATGATACTTATACCTCTATAAACCTAACCCATCCCATAAACCTAGACCCTAAACCCTACAGAACCTATAGACGTCGAACCGAACCCCTTCGCTACTTCGGACGTGCTGCTTTCTCTGCCTCAGATGCTCTCCCTGCGACAAGCCTGGGCCGGTCAGGCAAAGGTCGGGGTAGGACAAAGTTCCGGCAATACGAAATACTGTCTATATGCGGGTTTAGGGCACAGGTTCTCGGGGCTACAGGATTAGCCAAAGCAGTACTCGGAAGTGCGGCATGCAGTATGGTCTCAATGGCGCTTTCCAGCTTAAAGAAGTCATTGCTGATAGTTCAACTGGCGGAAACAAAGCTAGATTCAGATGTTGTTAACAGCTTGAGAGCCTGAGACTTTAGCCGTTTTGCTGCCTCGCTGCGGGTGTTAAGATTTGAAGGACTTTCCATATAGCAATGTACAGTCTGAAGCATAAACGCTGCTCTGCTTCCTCCGGGACGTTACCAAGCCCGACTAAGCAGATCTTTTTCAGCATGGGCTTGGATTGTGTGCCAAGCCCAAACCCTCAACCTTCAAATCTAATCCGGCGACGCGTGTAAGTTAAATGAAAGCCTGTCATAGCACAAAAAAAAGACTGATTGAACGCAGAATGTAGGGATGTAGGTAACATAACATGACATATTAGAACCTATAATCTCAGATATATAGCATATTCCTTCACTACATCAAACTCAATGAGCTGTCGGCTGGCCACCTCGGCTACGTGCACCCGAAGGCTACTCTGAGCTGCACAAGTATCGTTGTGACTGCGGCTCTAAGCCATGATTTCCACAGCAGTGGAACCCTCGACCTAGAACCTAGACCCAAAACCCTAAAACCCTAACCCTAAACCCCTAGACCCTAAACCCTAAACCGCTAAACCCTAACCCCTAAACCCGAAAACCCCTAAACCCTATGCCCTACACCCGGAGGTCTCAGCCCCAAAGGGTTCAAGGCCTAGGTACCTTATGGGGGATACTTTCCCAATTTTAATCGTGATTCCAAAAATAGAATCTTTACATTTGCATTTTCTACGATAGGTACTTAGGACCCTTTGGGAACTATAGTAAATTACAGCTTTAAAGTCCTATGCCCGGAATCCCCAGCCCCATTCTGGGCCGCAGACAAAGCGTGGCCGTAGCACTCCCGCGTGGGCAGCAGCCAGTTGGGGGGCAAACTGTACCTCACCAGCATGGAAAACGACGGTGTGGGATGAGGCTGGAAACACTAGCTGGAAGACTTCATTTTCCGAGCATATCCGAATGCAGTGACATCGGTACGAATAGTGAAAACATGATAACCCAATGGAAACTAACAGGATCAAAGAAAGAAAGTGAGGGTGAGGGAGCTGTCATAACAAATAGCGTTGAGGTCTGTCCTGAACCTGGGGTAAGCTCGAACAGGATAGGAGGAACGACCTCAGTTTGGGATGACTGGAAGCTATAGAACCAGACAGACGGAGTCCTACGAGTGCCGAGCAGGAACTATGAAAACAATCTACCAGGACCCCTAATGGCCCTTGGCCCTTTAATAGAGTCCTTTTGGTCCTCAATAGTGGGTATTTAGGGGATATTAGAGGCTAGTTGGGGAGGTCCAGGTACAGGGCAATCCCAACAAAACCGACAGCAATATTAAGCACAGTTACAGTGAGCAATAAATCTTCTATAACCTCTACACTACCCTTACCAACACGAGCTTCTTAGCAAGAGCCAAGGTGCGGCATCGCCATCTCTACCTCCACCGCATGTGCCTAAAGCGATTTTACTCTTAAGGGTCGATATAGTGTGCGCTTACTAAAGGGGCCTTAACTTAACAATTAGAATAGGGTTTGGGGGCCCATTATACCAAATATAATAAGGAATCTCCCAAAATAGTATAGGCAACTATTTAGGCTCCTGTATTAGCTTCGCAGTTGCTTGGGCTTGCTGTCGTCAGCCCGGAACCTTACGATGCTCGACATGCAGCCTGAACTGTAACCCCTGCCCTGGCGATTCGGGGCGGGGTGGGACGGGTGAAAGCGTTGAGTCTCCAAAATCATCCAAAATCCTAACGGCCAAGCCTTACAACGATATTGAGGGATGCAGCCACTGCAATTGTCAGCCATCACAACTTCGAGTGCCTGTGCCTTTGACCCAGGTGAGCATGAATGAGACGGATAGCAGGATAGCAGTTGGGGGACGGTTGATTCCGGGTAAGTGGGGCGTGCACCCTGCCAGGAACCACTACTGTCTTGCTGAACATACTCCCGCCCTGAGCAGATAATAGCTTTTCAGAGAGAGGATGCGGGTTGTGGTGAAAACAAGTGCACCTGAACTGGATGCCTTTTCTCTGGGGTGTCGGGAGCCCGAACTCCAACTGTAGCCTCAATGGCGCTTTCGGAGGGCTGTGAAGGCAGGAGGGATCACTCCTGACCCAAGGCTGTCCAAGTCCAGCCGCGATCCATTCAGCCATACCCCTAAACCCTAAACCCTACGTTTAGCAATACACAGAAGAACCACCAAGTTGGTGCCTCCGGAGCAGCAGCCCGAAACCCGGACCAAAACATTGAACACTAGGCGGCCCAGGTGCCAAGGCATTCAACGCTGTCTCGGTCTGGCCTTCAGCCATCGCCTGGAGTATTCCGACACTGTCTGAGGGGTTTCTGGCTTCAGGGTTGAATTCTTGTCGCAAGCCTAGCCTAGCTGACTGGCTCACACTGCAGGGAACACACTCTGCCCAGGAGGATGCAAGTCTCTGTGGAAGCAAACCCGTTTCGCCGCGGCCCAAACCTCCCTTCACCCCGACGTCTTGCACTGCACTACCTGCCGGCCCTCTTCACGGCCCCTCCTCAAAGCCTAAGCCCGGAGGTCCATCTTCAAGGCGAGATGCCAGAACTGCAGACGCAGTGTCGTTCGCAATCTTCGAAAGGTTGCCATACCTAAGACTGGCGAAGCTCCCGGGTCCCCAAACGGTTTAGGGTTTAGGGTTGGGCCGGGGTATCGTTGCGGACAGAACCAGAGCCCGACGTCAGCATGTGTCAAACTGCCAGTAAAGCCGTTATAAGCCTTGAGGGGATGTTGGGGCTGTTATGAAGCCCAGCCATGGCCAGAGCGAGCTGTGGGTTGATTTGTGACATTCGCTGTTCCATGCCTGTCTGGGTCAAAAGTCTTAGGCATGACTGATGATTCTGTGGGGCAATCTTGTCTGCGTGATTTTTGTGCTGGAGCCGCGGGTTCATTTGCCCTGGCCGCCATGCCCATAGTTAATTCCTTCCAGGTAATTGCCGAACTAGTTTCTCAGGACAAGGTCTCGACTGCCTCCCTGACAGCAAAAAATACCGAGTGCTGGGAGCCTAAGTGATGGATTAAAGACACGATCCAATACTCGTTTTGTACGAAGCACCTCAAACCCTCAGCCTCTTCACTCGCTACACCTGAGTCAGAACCATTGAAAACTTCATGCCTAAACCTTATAAGCCTTAAACCCTAAACCGATGCCTCTAAAGCCTAAACCCTAAAACCCCAAACCGTTTTGCCAGCTGCGGGCCGAGGGTCTGTGCATTTTGCGCCACGATCGTTGGCATGATCAGCCTGTTCAGGCGTCCGAAAACCGAAACCTATGTCCTGCCCCGCCTAACATAAAACTTAAAGATGTTGGGGTCTGACCCGTAAGGGAGGTCTAGTATCTTTGGCGATGAGGCAGAAAGGAATGCTTGAAGATATGCCGGGAATGGGAACAGTGCGCCACTGACCATGGCCCCCATCAGAACGGCAGGAAACTAAGTACCACTGATTAAATACCCGTTGCAACAGGAGCAGCAATCCTGGCAGGCAAAATGTTCGGTTGGGTGCACAACAATCTACCTGGCCTGCCAAGAAAAAACACTCAAAGTTGCGAAAGCAGCAATTAAGGAAGACACTAGCAAGCACTGACCTGTGCTAGGACAAAAACGCAAAAGCCGTAACAATGCAAGAACAAGCTCTTGCAAGTTCATCAATAACTAAGTAGGAATTTCAGCGGGACTGGCGAACGAGAAACACAGCATAGGAATTTACCCTTTCAGCTCTACACCCGGAGCCCTACACCCTGCACACCTCTGAGCCTGAATACGAAACTCAGCAGCCAGGGTTTCGGGTGGACAAGACCCTATGCACTGCGCCCTAAACCGTATGCCTGCAGCCCCACAACCCTAAAACCTTGAACTCTAAACCTTTAAGCCCTGAAACCTAAACTCCTCATATACGCCCTAAACCCTCCCCCCCCCCCCCCCCCTACCGCCCTAAACTCTGAACCCAAAATGCCTTAAACCCTAAACTCCAAACTCCTAACCCCTAGAGCCCGAAACCCTACACCCCTTAAACCGCTAAACCTAAAAATCCTAAACTCCTGAACCCTCTCTCCCTCAACTTCAATCCTTAGACCCCGAAACCCCTTAAGCCCTAGACCATTTATACCCGAAGCTCTAAGCCACCAAAACAGCGGCTCACGTTCTGCAAGCACGCGGCCGAAGCTGGGTGAGGTGCTCGCGCGCCGGGTCCAAGCGACCCAGGTGCGCCTGAGAGGCTGGCAGAGCTTAGGGTACTCGTAAGGTCATAAGGCGGTTTAGGGTTTAGGGTTTAGGGGTTACTACCTGCATCCTAAGGCTCATCATCACTCCATTGTGTCTGCCCTCTTACTTAGGCGTTGCAGAACATTACCTAATGCTTGCCTTGCTGTTTCAGAATATTACGGGTCCCCTATTTAGGGTCCTTACTATAATGAAGGCCTTACTTACTCACTCTCTCTCTCTCTCTCATGCTACTTGACTTTGCATCCATAGTCGGCCCCCGATCTTCTGGAACTCCCACATAATCCATACAAAGCCCTCTGCTCCAAAAGCCCTGAAACACTGGAGACCCCCTATTCACTCGAAAGCCTAAGGGCCCATGTGCCCAAATAGTATATACACTTTGGCCTTAAAGTAGTCCCAGTATAGGTGCTTTGGGCCAAAGCACATACTACTTGGGCACATGGACCCTTAGAGTAAACCTTATAAACCCGTAAATGCTTGCAGGACCAGGCCTCCGCCACTGCACGGCTGTAGTGCATCAGCAGGTGGCCTGGACATGGACGTCCGCTACAACCTAGGCTATGTACATATGTGTGTTGTGTGTATGTATGTATATATATATATATACATATATATATATATGTATGTATGTATGGCTGTCTGTATGTACACGTATATAAAGTTTAACTTTAGGGTTTGAGGCTGTATGAAAGCACGAGACTGGAGTTGTAGTCTCGTTTTCAGAGGTTTTCGAGGGCTCCAGGCGCGACCTCGAAACCCCAAGGCCCTGAGGAGCCTCTTCGGGGAAACGGGGTCAGTGATCGGGATTGGGGCTCAGGTTTGGGTTATATAGGGCTTTAGGCCTCAAGGGGTTTAAGGTATAGGGCTGGTGTAGGATTTTGCGCGGTTTCGTAAACATGCACGCATGTCATGTGGGCATCTGGTAGTATGTGTAGAAGTGGTGGTCTTCGAATCCGCAGTATTGAAAACGATGCTGCTGGCTACTACTCCTGTCACTACTGAGGATCATTCTTGCCCCCTGAATTCCAATCCCCACAGACTCAACAATACTTAGCCCTGAATCCTAAAGCTCACACCTCCCAAACCTGATACAGCACAGTGCAAAGCAGAAACTACTTTACCTGCACCAAATGAATAATTGTGACCATTGGCGGTTGTTACCGCACAAAAATCGTGTCCAGCAGCAGAATGTGCAAGGCAAGAGGCCTGCGGCGCTAAACCCTCGACCCTGTTTGAGACTGGCCTCCGTAGATCCACTTGCTGGCAAACCCCTGGAATGGCCTGTGCGGGATATGCTTTTCTTGACGACTCTACAGAATTTGCCGCATCTTTCCTGAAATTCGTAGATGGATTCAAGGAACTGTACTCTGTCGTGCTGGTCTTACAGCCGGCGCAAGATGTTGCAGGCCGGTGGGTACTTAGAGGCTCCATAGTAGTTCCTTTTTGTGGTTCTTATTTAGGATCCTGTAAGGCAATCCCAAAAAGGAACCACAATGGAGCCTATGGGTATTCATTCCCTTTCCCGAAAGCGCGCATCATTTTCCGCTGTGGATTGATATGCAGCTCAGTTGATGGAAGCTGGGGCCAAACCCCCAAAGACTAGGAGAAGGTCCTGTAAAAGTCTCCAGTGCGTACTCTCATATAAGTCACATGAGCTGCACAAGACCTATGAATTGCTCGCGCTAAATGTTGAAGCTCATTGCTTGGCTGCCTGAAGGCTTGAGAAATAAACCGAACCTCGCCTTCTCCAAGCCCTCAACGAGGTCGAAATCCCCGAAGCGGAGAGCTACCTCGGCCATTCAGGGGGGCGGGAGGAACTTGCGCTTGGGGCGGTATGTTGTACTAAGTTTGCTGCGTTGCAGTGACTGGAGAGCATAATTACTACACGACGGCTTAGGTGACTAAAGGTATTTAAAAACCGCCCCGCTGCTTCCACACCAGAACAAGCGGCCATCATCGGGTAGTTCCACGCCATGCTCCCATCCGGGAAGTCCGCCTAGCTTGCAATCCGAGTCGATTCCAGAAGTGCCGGCTGATAGACGGGCGTAAGGCTTACAGGACTTGAAGAAGGCCAAACCAAGGGGTCCTGAGTCCTAAGTACCTATATATATGGGGAATACTTATTCCTAATATAGAAACCCTACAGTCTACCCTCTACTGTAGGGTACTTAGGACCCTTTGGAAAACATCCATCTAAGCCCGTAAACCCAAAACCATCACATGGGAGGGTGCTGGATTTAGCAGGGGCATGTGTTGCACCGCTTCGCGGCAGCAGTGGAAATAGCTCCGACCAACGTTAGGAATTCCACTTGGTAATGCCAGAAGGGACTGAGGGTTTAGGATTCAAGAGTCGTGGGTACAAAGATCTGCCCGATGTGCTTGAAACAAGCCTTTATGTCATCCAAATCATAGGAACACCTGTCAAACCTAAACTCTTAGTCCCAAACCGTAGAACCATTAATATAAGGGCCTTGATAATTAGAATAGGGCTTTCGGGCCCATGATACTATAGTTCTTAGAATAAGGAACCACCGAAATAGTATAGGTAACTATTAAGGCCCCCTCTATATAGCAGCCCTAAACGGAGCTTCGTGCCTGCTCCGGGACTCGCTCGAAAACCTGCTGGACGACCTGACCACGGAAAGTTAAAGTCAGTGAGACTATAGGTTTAGAGGTTTACGCTCTCGCAACTCGGACTCGCCAGACGAGGTCTCTGTGTTCGGGTGCACTACTGACTACACTGCTCTACTGCCGTACACTTAGGGTTCAGGGTCCCTTTTTTCACACCCGGACTATGCAACCCTGAACCCTAAACCCTAAACCGGGGTTTAGGCAGGGTCCCTAAACCCTAAACCAAGTTAGGGTTCAGGGTTTGGGGTCAAGATCTGGAACCCCCCAGCTCCTCAAGTCTCTGGACCCCTCAGAGAAGCTACCTATAGTCTCCATTGTAGTTCCTTTTTTGGTATTATAATATAGGGTAACCCCAAGAGGGAACTACAATGGAGACCATGGGTAGGTTTAGGCTTTCGGACAGATGGTGACAATGGCCCGAAACATTGATAGGTTTCTGGTTGTGGATGCAATAGCCCGAGAGTGTGACCGTTTAACGGGAAGTTTCTCCATGCAGAAGCCACAAATTGACATCGATCAGCCATGCAATTGGAAGCTTTGGGGGGTTCTCCTAGCTGCGGGTTCCCTTAAATTTACGGTGAGATAGCTAGTTTAGCATCCGGTAGCATTATATCAACCATAAGTACTCGTAGCAGAACGCGCTTTGGCAGCACCATGATGTGGACTCCTTCCTGGGCAAGCCCTTAACCCTAAACCGGCCTTGACGTACTTGTAAGCCGCTGCTCGGTCACCAGCCCAGAGGGCGCAAGCGACGAGGAAGGCAGAGTTGTGACCGGGACCATATGGCATCCAGTCGTTCTTGAAATAGGTCGAGTCGGTACCTTGGTATCAGGCTCTAGAGGATCTTTGGGCTTAGGTTTAGGGTTTAGGTCGAGTCGGCACCTTAAGCTTGAGGAACTTCGGGTCTGGGGTTGATTTAGGTGTTTCGGCTTAGATTGATACTCTGCTACACTCTCCGTACATTTTCGCGGTTTGCGAGGGGCATGAAGGCCGCAAAAACGGAAGAGTGGCTGAAATTCTGCTGTTAGCGCGAACGGCATCAAGAGTCTACGTGCCAGTGGTGCTATTTCATGCCACGCAGGACGAGCCACCAACGGCCACGATGTTGCTCATCAGGGCCTTGTGGTAGTAGCCAGCGCGGAGGTAGGTGTGGCTGGTCATGTGCTGCAGGTGCTGATCCTGCAATTTTGCAGTGTTTGCCAGAAGGTCATGGGCTGCTGGGAGAGCTGTGTAGACGTCGTTGTTGGACATCTCCGTGCTATGTATCCTGAGCAGAGCAAGCTTGCGAGTATGAACTGTGTTGACGATCAGGTGACATTTCGGACAAGCATCACGGAAAAGAACAGCTGCCAGACTGAAGACCCAGGAACAACATATGCTGCGCATACGGATGTGTCTGATTTGTTGCTGTCAGGGCTTCCTGCAGAAGCTTAGTGCTTTCCAGAGTCTCGGGCCGGGCTACAGCAGGTGCATTGTCTCCTCTTGACTCATAGAAGTGCCAGTGATCTGGTGTGCAGAGCAGTATCATCAGAGCTTCCGCCTGGAACACCTTGAGATCGGCATCAGCTTGCACGCTTTCCTCCTGTCTCAGTTTGGCCAGCAAAGAGGCATACTTCCTGTTGCTCGCCATCTGCACGGTGATGTTGCCGGACGGAGGGTCCGGGTATCGAGCAACCATGGACTGAATGAGAACCTCCTGCAAAGCACAGAGCAGCTAGATCCCTAGGCCCCTAAGCCCTGACCCTGAGTCCTAAACCCAGCCGAAGCAACCACAACGGGGGGCGTGCGCAGAACACCATGGCCAATACCCTTCAGAATCCTCCTTGGCAGTGTAGTTGAGTTCGTGCAGGTTCAACAGGTGCAGAGCTTGCCTGACGGTTTAGGGTTTGTAGGGGATAGGGTTTGGGGATTTAGGGCTTTACAGGGGTTTAGGGTTTAAAGGATCGTATGAACATCTTTGGGCTGGCTCTCGAGCGTCAGGTTCTGGGTCAGGTTTTTGAAAGACTGCCAACGTCTTGCTGCATGCATCATAACCGATACCGTAAACCGGATGAACCCCATGAGCCCTAACCCTGACTTTGCTGGAGTTCTGCTGCTGCTACAAGGAGAAGCCAAAAAACCTAAACTCGCGGCAACAGATGGAATCTTTCCCCTCAGGAGTTCGATCCAAAGACCGTCACTCACCCTACGCTTTAGCAGTCAACTTAAACATGATAAAGCTAGTCCTACAAATGCCAACCCCGCCCAAGGCACCCCCAAAACCCTATTCTAAGTATATTTAGGAGCTGCGTAATGTAGGGCCTTAATATATTAAGGCCCTACATTACGTAGTTCCTAAACTCCGTTTGAGAACAGTGCTAAACTAGTATTGTAGGACGACCTTCAATGTCAAAGACACCCTAAACCCCCTAGCTCCTAAACCGTTCATGATCCTACATGCCTCCCCTGTAGAAGAAATCGACCTCGCGGCTGCCAAGCCAGACTCCATCTCCTCAGCGGACTTCACCGGCGCATTCAGGGTGGGACCGAAACCTCAAGCTCACAAACTCCCAAGGGATGGGTCTAGGGTTTAGGGGCTACAAAATAGGGCGTAGGGATAAATTATAAGGTTTAGGGCGTATAGAGTTTGGGGATGAGGGTTAGGACTTTTGCAGTTCGGTTCGCACGCAGGCAGGTTTCGGTTTTGGGCCAAGGGCTCAATGGCGTCTGGGGTTTGTGGCTTTAGGTTTTAGGGCTCCAGGCTGCTAGGGCTTATCAGTTTTGCAGATAAGGTGTGGGAGTTTCCGAAAATAGGGGACCCTAATATGGTACCCTAAATAGTAGGATCCTGATTATAAGGCCCCTAAAATAAGGTACCCCCAATTTTCGGAAACTCCCGTGTAGGGTCGTGGGGTTGAGAAGGTTGTCTCGACAGGCTGTGGGGATCATAGAGTCTGAGGGCTCCAGGCAAGTGCTTCTGCTTACTTCTTCTACGCATCCTAATCCTTCGGGCAACGAGAACAGGCCCATACGCAGTCTGCAGAATGCTGCTCTGTAGCTAGGACTTAGAAATTTAGAGTTTTGGGTTCGGGTTGAGGCTTGATACCATTGCACTCTGGTAGTCGCAGCATCAAAAGGCTTAGGAAAGCAGAAAATGGCTCGCCTGTTTGGTCTGCTGCATTCAAGAGGCCATGTGCCAGGCCCCATAGACACATGGCACAAAGCTCGTCATGACGGAAGGCCTCCTGGCAGGCTGGGGTTGGACATCTCAGGTGAGTGGAGAGAAGCCCTAGAGGCTCTAAGGATATATATATAGTGGGTGTGTATATAAACATATATCTTATATTATTATTATTGTTAGTATTATTATTATCATATCTATCTATCTATCTATCTATCTATCTATATATATATATATATATTAAGGCTTTTGGGCTAATTTGATCCCCAGGGAAACATCATCCAGGCGGCTGCATGGATGCACTGGAGAGGTATTTCTGTCAGGCAGGTGCTACGGGCTCATGCTTCATTCCATAGTAAACCCCAAAAAGTTTGAAACCGGAGGAAGGACAATTTGTGCTGGGATTCCCTATACATTCTAGGGTTTAGGGTTTAGGGGTTTAGGGTTTAGGGGTTTAGGGTTTAGGGGTTTAGGGTTTAGGGGTTTCGGGGTTTAGGGGTTTGGGGTTTAGGGACTCTTAAGAATTGAGGCTATTGGGTTTCCAACTGTTGGGCTCCTCCTCTATGCGTACCAAGACCCAGACCCCCAGGAGGATCCAAAAAGTAGATCCCTTAATGGGGGTTCCTATAAAGTACCCTTAGTAGTATAGGGCCCCAAATTAGGGGATCTACTTTCTAGATCCTCCCGGGGGTCTNCAGACCCCCAGGAGGATCCAAAAAGTAGATCCCTTAATGGGGGTTCCTATAAAGTACCCTTAGTAGTATAGGGCCCCAAATTAGGGGATCTACTTTCTAGATCCTCCCGGGGGTCTGGGGAGCCCCACGGCCTCCATACGCAAAAACAAAGCCCTGAAACCGATGGTTGTCATTTGTGTATTTCGCATGGTTGCGGAGCTTGGGTTTTCAGGGTTTGCTGATTCGGTTGTCTGCAAAGTACTTCCAACAGAAGTTCGAAGTCGATGCAAATGGCTGCAAGACAAGTGTAAGTAGGCCCATCTCGAGTGGAGTTGTTGTCCGAACGACCCAGCACAAGCCAAAATTAGCCCGGATGGCCGCGAAGACCATCCGCGCGTTCAGCTGATCAAAGTTGTAAATCCTTGGTTACTTCAGCACATGCCGAGAATATTCTGTCGCATTCCGCGGCGATGGTTCGCATATGCAAGAAGTAAAACAAAAGCTGCGACGATTTGAAAAAAATACCCCTGGCCAAGTTTGATCCTCATCTGCCTGGGCAGGTTTCTGCCCTGAGGCTTCACGTGTTAGATTTGAGTATATCGAGACTGTTTTGGCCCACGATCGCGGAATGCCTTTGTTGCCCAATACTGCTGGCTCTATTTGCTTCTCACTATGCCCGTCACAAGCCCTCAAATGTTGAAAACACTCCGCTGGTATCAGTCCGAACGCTAAACCCTAAACCGCAAACCCAACTCTACTTCAAGCCAGGGGACAACATGATCCCAATGTTGAAAAGCTTCTGTGCAACCTGCTCAGCAGCGGGGGCTTGGCCCGGCTCAGAGATTGACATTGATGGCCGTATAAATGCTCATCTGTTGCTATTGCCACTGACGTTTGCACTAGTTCTCGCCGCGTATCACCCGAAGATCCAGGGGGCGAAGCCAAGAGACTCCGTATGCTTGCACCTTACAGGCTGCGGCCTGTTCTAGTAACCACCTATAATTGTCCGTGTCAGCAGCTAGGGTTTGGGTTTACGGTTTAGGGTTTAGGGTTTAGGCTAGCGCTACAAGACGCCACACGGAACCCTAAGTCTACTACATTCTGGGAGAGACAGGACCCTGAACAGTAATATAGGGGCCTTAATAATTAGAATAGGGTTTGGGGGGTATATTATACAATAATTATAATAAGGATCCCCCCAGGATAGTATAGTTAACTATAAAGCCTCTATACCTAAACCCCCCAACTATATGCTCTCTTATCTACCCCAAATACCCTCTATTCAGGACCATAAGGGCTCTATTAAAGGGCCTTTGGGGGGTCCTGGTAATAAATCCTGAAAGCCACACTTGAGTTCCAAACGATACGGGACGCTTTTGGCCCCAGCTGGCAAGATCCGCGCTATAAGGACCGCGAAGCAAAGGACACGAAAACAACACACAGCCCCACAACCCTTACACCTTCACACAACAAACTACACCTATCCCTCAACCCTAAACCCCCAAACCCCAAATCCATGTGCCTTGTTGCGCGTGGTGATTTCGAAATGAGAATTCCCAAGCCTGTGCTTCAGGTTTTTCTAGCTGCAGTTTGGGGCTTAGGAGCTAAGTTGAGGGTTCCTTCCAGGCGGGGAAGATTCTGTCACCAGGCTCGGGGCTATGAGGGTTTTTAACCAAGATGTCGGGATCCCGGGACGAGTCTCTGAGCGTATCGGTTCTGCTTGAAGGGGTTATGCTGAAACTCTGGAGCTCTGAAGCTATTTGCCGGGGCCTGTAAGGTAGGCGGCATGTATGCTGCGGCAGGTATAATGCTCAAAACATGTGACTCTGTAACCACGGGACTGCTTCAACCTGCTCCTCCATTGCGCTACGAGGCAGTGTTCAACGTAGCCATGAGAGCTTGACAGCAGTCCCCGCTCGAAACATGCATCACCTGTGCCACAAACGCCCTGAACCCCGACATACACCTGATTAATAGTTACCAATTTATTGGGGGGGGGGTTCCTTATTATAAATTACACTTCAATGGGCCCCCAAAACCCTATGCTAATTATTAAGGCCTCTTTTTTACACAAGACTTCAAACCCCGGCCCCGAAACCGCGGATCGACCCAGACCTGCCTGGGATGCCACTGCAGCCATGATGTCAAGTTAAACTCGCTCCCCGACGGTGGCGAAGTTCCTGGAACTGCGGGTTTAGTTTAGGGTTTTTTCCCTCCTACTTAGCAAGGACGAAGCCCGCATTGCAGTTTAGAGTTTAGGGGTTTAGGGTAGGAGCGGAGCTGGAGCCAGAGGGTCTTGGTGCGGACACACCAGAAGGAATAGATATGCATTTCAATAACACTACAATGGGCGTGGGGGTGTTCAAAAACCCAGCTCTGGAAAACCGTGCAGATCCTGAACCCTACTCAGGTGGAGTGAAGAGAAGGCAAAGACAAGAAGTCGAGAATAGCCTACCCCAAGCCAAAACGGATGGCTTTGGTGAGCCCCATTATTTGGCACCATCATAAACATCAACATAACCATGACGACCATCCGTGCCAACGCCATGAGCATCGCAACCAAATATCTCCATCCTCGTCACATCATATCAGCTGTGCGAGCATGAAAAGCTTCTATTGAAATAAGCCTGCCGGCAGCACTCTGACTGCACGTAGGTCATCAGCAGTGCTGCAGTCATATTCCAGGGTATCCACCATCCGCGACTTCCATAGATGTACATCTTACAGTTAACTGCATGTGCTCTATACTTAACCTTGAACCCTAAACCCTAAGCCAGCCTGAAACTGCGGTACCCAGGCCCATCATTGGTGCACCTGCATCCTTGGCAGAGACAGGATGTGGGCTACGCAAGTATGAAGCGGCTTTGTTTAGCAGGTGTGGCATGACATGAACGCCTGAATAACAACTCGAAACTTACTCCTACTACTACCTTGACTTATAGTCTCAATATATTATGAATACACTAGCATTACTAGGGTTGGCATGCACCGCAACACAAACGCGGTCTTCGGGTAAGTTGCCGCCGCCCAACTGATGGACAGCAGCAGCCATGGGTAAAGGCCTCCGGCTGTCAAAAGTTTCCGCGTCGAGATCTACGCCAGCGTATTCGGGAAATATGGCGCCTGGCTTCGGAATGGGGTAAAGCTTTCAACATGTAGGCCATCCGTTGCACATGCACAATCGGTAGACAAACGTGCTCAGAACTACTGCACCCTATCCAGCACATGACTCCCGCATGTATGGTAAGAGGGGCTTACAGAACACACCTCCTGAATGGAGTATGCTCCGCCCCCACCAGGTCACCATGCTACCACAAGGAAGCAAGCGGTGCAAAATGTGCACTCACTGCAGCGCCTCGGCTCATGCTTCGGCTGCAGCTTTGCAAGCTGTGCTGTTGAGCCAAAGGCTGACAGCAAGTAGGATTTTCGAGCCTCCCGCCTAGCTACGACAAGCCCGTAGTTAAAGTTAGGATAGGGTTTCGGGGTATATGATACCGTATTCTTGATACCCAAAAATCGTATTGGCAGTAATTTGACCGCTTATATATGAAGTCCATAGTGGTTCGAGGTTTCGGGCTTGACATTGGGTTTCGATTCTCGCTCGCACCAGGCAGATAGCGGCTTTTGCAGACTCTCCAGGGTTTGGGGTTTCTGGCTCGACGGTTTAGGGTTTCAGAGTTTGTCGCTTATTAGGGTTCAGGATTTAGGGTTTCAGGGTTTTGTGTTTTTGGCTTTGTGTGGCTTACGGGTTCGGGCAAAGGGTGACGGACGCGGATTAGTGAAGCAGGCATCACTCACACACTTCTTGTAATCGCAAGTGACGCCCCAAACCCCTTGCTTTGTCTTTCTGCATCAATGAAAGGGTTCTGTGACTTCTGCACTGACAAGTCGACGTTTTGCTTGACGCTGACTAAATCATGAGCCATCGTGAGCCGCATGAACCGCAACCCGGAAACCCGGCACATTGTCCCTAAACCGCGCTGCTGACATCGAGGCCCACGCCTCTATGAGGTCGAAAACTGGTAAACCACGATGAAGACCCCAGGCGAATGACACCCTCACGCGGTCTTGCTCCTGAAACTCCTAGCACAATCCGTGCTAGGGATTCAGGGCCACACTGGAAAGTTACCAGATTAGTTTTAGGGTTTCGGGGGGGTTAAATTCTGTAGCTATCCTGGGAAACCCTGAGCGTGGGGTCACAAGGAGCTGAAACCGTAATGCTGGGAACACTGAGGAATCCTAATTTCAAAGTATTCAGGCCACCAGGACGGCTAATATAGGGGCCTCATAATCTAATAATTAATAATTAGAGTAGGGTGTTGGGACATATTATGCCAAATTTAGCCATAATTATAGTAGGAGCTACCAAAATAGAGGTCCCTGTGTGGTACAGCCAGGCCACTGCTTTCCGCAACCAGGCGTGCTGCATTGCCATCGTCGAAGATGGGAAGGTTGCGGTGGCCCTGGTGTGGGGATGGTATTCTCCCGAAGCCCGACCTAAATCCTTTAAACCCTTCCTTTCTAGGGTTCCCTCTTATGATTTCATGCTAGAAGTGCTTGTACCCTAATACTCTTATATGACTGTGGGCATTTGGGACAGTGGGACTTCAGGGCCTCGGCGCTTAGGGCTTTCAGGTTGCAGAGCTTCAACTTTGCTGGGTCAAAGACTCTCGTCTTCAACAGCCGGGCCATAAAAAGCTCAAACTTTCTCAGACATAGAGCTAATCTATAAGGCCAAAAAGTTTAAAGTTCCCCCGTTCCCTAAACCCTAAACCCTAAACCCCACTATGGAAGAAGACAGCTTTCTTGTCAGATTCAAGGCTTCAAAATTCTGAGGTTCAAGGCCCAAGTTTGAGGCTTTATGGTTGCCGCGACTGTACGTGACTGTACTGTTACCCTAATAAGGATCCATGTACCCAAAGAGTATATACTTTGGTGCCAAAGTACCTATAAAGCAACTCTAGTGTCAAAACTAATTATGTACTGTTTCGGTACATGGACCCTTAGGGCTATGTACTTTCAATAACTCTGGGTGCAAAAGACCCATCTGATCAAAGGCTCCCCATTGCCTGATGCGTGTTGGACCGGAATGACCCGAAGCCCCCGACCGAAAGGGCCCTAGGTACAAAATACATATGGGAGATTCCAAAAATTAGGGTACCTTATTTGGGGGTGCTTATAATAAGGATCCTACTATTTAGAGTACTATATTAGGGTCCCCTATTTTCGGAAACTCCCATATGGGGAATACTTACCTAAACCATACCTGTAATTCCTACGATTGAAACCATACTTTGGACCATATAGGTAATTCGGACTCTTTGGGCGAACATTCCTCCCGAACACTGGCCCTCCCACCATGGAACTTCCAAACACATCCCACTCCTCTCATGTTCGTTCTAGCATCTGGCCTGGAGCCAGTCACAGACCATCTATGCTTCTTTTTAGGGCATCAGCCAAGGCTTGATGTTACACACAGAAATAGCGAACAATAGTTAATTCAGATTGCAAGAGAGATGCAAAGGCAAGGGCGGATTCCGAAAGGTCGGACTTGGATTCGACAGATGTGGCTTTTCGATTAAGACGGCAACAAAAAGGCAAAAACTAGAATTCCCCTTACCATGTAAGGACCCCCAAGTTAAGAATCCCTCACTGTAAGAATCCCCCATGTAAAGAAGAGCCTGAGTCCTCTTCAGGGCTCCAATCCAAGAATTAAGTTGGCTTCCGGATTCTCTCTCTCTTTCTCTCTTTCTCTCTCCTCCTCCTCCTCCTGCTGCTAGTACTCCTACTCCTGCTACTACTACTACTACTACTACGACTACTACTACCACTACCACTACTACTGCTACTGCTACTACTACTACTACTACCACCACCACTACTACTACTGCTACTGCTACTACTACTACTACTACTACTACTGCTACTGCTACTGCTACTGCTACTGCTACTTCTACTGCTACTGTTCCTTTTGCTGCTACTGCTGCTACTACTGATGCTGCTACTACTACTGCTGCTACCACTACTACTACCACTATTGCGGCGGCGGCGACTAGTACTGCTACTCTTGCGAGTTCTCAGATGCGCTCGTCGCATGAAGGTATCCACTGCCTGGAGAAGGTGGGGAGAAGACATGACCCAAAGGAGGTCACGCACCACCTGGGCCAGAGATGTTTCCGATAATGTGGTCCGAAGCTGCCTCAAAAACTTAGGAGCGTAGTGTTGGTCTTCGACAGATATGCAAAACCGACGGCAAACACTGCTTTTGCCCGAAGGGGGTGCGGGTTGTACATTCTATCGTTCGTCGATGTCGACGTTGCTTTGGTCCTGCTTGCCGTCGCGGTTGTGGAGTCGCAGTGTTCGTGATGGCCGAACATCTGATAGCCGCTGTTGTGGCTGTTGCTGATGGCTGTCTTGCTGACTTGAGGCTCACCTTAATCCGTTGCGTTGATCTTTCCTACTGCACAGCATGGGCAAACAAGAGAGTCAGTTCCAAACTGTCGAGCAGCGCAGTGTCATGTTACATCCCCCAACTCACCACACATCCGCTGCTGCCAGCGCCGCGCCTGCTGCCGCAGCTGCGACATGATGGCCGGTGACGACATTGCCAGAAGCTTTCGTGTTTTCGATTTTTTGTGCCTTTAATTTCAGGCCGCGTTTAAGGTTTCCGGGCTTCAGGTCGATCGGGGCTAGTCGGGTGTGGGGTATCTTGGGAGCTGCCGGATGGCAGTGTTCCTGCAGATCCGGCCGAAGCCTTTAGCCATAGTTGCCTGCCGCAGAGTACCACATGGCTTTATTTTTGATGTATATAACCAGAGACCGGCAAGCAAACACAACACATATGCATGTGCACAAGAAGAATGGCTGCACTACCTATATACACTGCCGTTCAAGAGAGGGAACCTTCGCTAAATTGGTAGATTAGAAACCCAATGCTGAAAACTTGGCTGCTTGGGATGTAGGGTCTGCGTGTTCAGCGAGGCTCAAGTATTTTAAAGCCCTTGAGCCATTGGCAGTCAATGTCCCGGTGACTATGGCCCAGTCACGGCAGCCAGGCACAGGTGATTGAGTAATGTAGGGGCCTTAATGATTTCAACAGGGCTTTGGGGCAAATTATATTATAATAATAGTAAGGAACCCCAAAATAGTATTGGAAATTATTTAAGCCCCTATACTACTGGGTACTATTTCAAACTCGAAAGGCATGTGCCTCTTGAACAGCTCATGATCATATGAATCATATGTATATATCCACGCGCTACCGCTGTTGGACCATCGACCTAAAAAGAGCTTGCGAGATATGGGAGTTTCCGAAAATAGGGGACCTTAATATAGTACCCTAAATCGTAGGATCCTTATTATAAGAACCCCAAAATCAGGAACTCCTAATTTCCGGAAACTCCCATATCCAGAACTAAGGCCAAATCTCAGCTATCTGGTCCTCAGACTGCCGCGATCTGAACCCTTGGAAGTACAACAAGGCTTCGAGACAGAGGTTTTATCAGAACCATACAGGGCTGGGGAGAAACAAAGCAACACAGTTGAATGGTGCAGGCACCCACATGTCTCTCGAGATTTCGCGTTGTTCATGGGTAGTTACAAGTAGGGTTCGAAGTAGAGTATCTGGACATACAAATCATATTAGGGGACTTATAACACCACTTACGACTAGCCATGACCCATCAACCAAGTAAACCAGGCGAGGAAGACGCCATGGCACGGCGTCTGCCTGGACTCTCGTACCCAAAGGGTCCGAAATGGTCCGAAGTATAGGTACCGGAGCTAAAGAAGTACGGTTCCAATAGCAGGACTTGCTCCCTGGGGGTACGTAGGAGACCCTGTGGAGTAGCTGGAAGCAGACACGGTCGTTTGGTCCGTAACGCTTGACGGTTTCCTTTTGGATTTCATCACGCGCACACAACTTTCGGCGAAAAGTTCTGGCTTTGCATTAGCGTTGAACTGCAATCTACTGCTCATGCAGTAGAATCCTACAGACCCCGTGCTTTTTGTGAAGGAAGAAGACCCTCAATCAAGGGCATTGAATAGTCTCAGTATTGGGGTAAACGAATTAATGAAAGAAGTAAAAACTTGGTTCGGATGACTAGATTGATTGCGACTAGAGATCCTATTTGGAGGATCATTTGACTTAGTTAGTCAGGTTATAAGTTATAAGTAACTTAATTGGGTTATGAGTATCTATAATTACACTTATCCCCTAACTACTGAGTCCCATGATCCTTCAAGTACACACTCCAAGCCTCTCAACCCAACCTTATATAGCCGACCTCTGCTTACAACTGCACCGCACAAACTTGAGACCCCGCAGGAAATCAAACCCAGAGGAAAACCCATCAAGGAATCCCTTATGAACACCTACCCTTGGAAGTCTTCCATTCAACATCCTGCAACCAAAATGCCAAATCCACTGCTTCGTGTCTCTATAGACGTCTGGATAATCAGAGAGACATATTAAGAAACACCAATCAGGACTGCCACTTGTACTGAGTCCCCGAATTATACAGTATAAGTCTAAGTTCAATCGCCCGAATTTCGGAATTTGAAGCCCTAAACTAAACCCTAAACCCTAAACCCCGAAACCCTAAGTTTGATAGCACCTTGCTATCGCTGCTAGGCCATTTGAGCCTCGGCGAGTGCGCACCACAGGGCTGCGAGGGCTTTCGGAACTTCTTCAGGTAGCGCTATGCTTGTGAAATCCCTGCAAGAATCATGGAAAAGCCCTCAGAGAATGATAAAAACCTACCAGGGTTTAGGAGCTTGGATATTTGGATTGGGTCTTACCGTAACCCTAAACCCTAAACCCTAAATTTCCGGCCACGGCGCAGCAGACTCAAACTTTAAGGGTTGAGGGGTTCACGGGTTCGGCTTGAACTTCAGGGTCAGGGTTTAAGGTTTAGGGTTTAGGGTTTACGGGTTTAGGGTTTAGGGTTTATAATAGGGCCGCGAGAAGACGTCGGTCTGAGGGCTTGCAAGATGTAGAACTCATGGGCCCGGCCCGGATTTATGGATGAGGCTGCTCCGTGGTGGTTTCGTGGTAATATTCTGTTTTAATTGATCTTAAGGGTTTCTTTATGCCCCAGTGTAACAGTTCACTCCGCGACCATATTCCAGTCGTGCTGATATATAATTACAATTACGAGGCCCTGGCATGAAACACTGACACCTTATGCAACACGAAAGAGCGCTTCAGTACTCCAAGCCGTACATCAGGCAGTCCGAAGACACTGCAGATCTGTAAACCCGCGAGGCCTCAGCCTTTTCCGAGGACAAAGATCCGTTGATTCATTCTGACAGTGGCGGCAGGAAGAAGTAGGAAGAGTTGCTTCATCCAACATGCCACGGGCCGAGGGATCTTAACTTTATTGCCATCCCGACATGGGCATCAAATGATTCACCCATGGGCTCAAGCTCCACGGAGAAATGCTGAGGGGCCCCACCAGTCCCAGCACCTCAGAGAGCCGCAAAACGCATCAAGGTGTAGGATAGAGGCTTCATCGAAACGGGTGTTGATGGGTTCAGGGCTTGTGGGCAAAAGGCAACGGACTGCTGGCACTTGTCTATTTGTTTTTCTTGCTTGCGGCAGAATGTCCACGCGATCTGCGCGGCTACAGCATGCGAGGTTGACGACTCGCAGATGATCCCACGAAGTCAAGCTTGATTTTCGTCAGGGGTTTGCCATTCTGGGCGCTGTGCACGTCATGGTCTCCATTGACTCAAGTCGTGCTTGGACAAGCTTAGTGGCCAGGCTTATTTCCCACACGCGCCTAATGCAGGCTGCGGCTACACGGGTGGAGCAACTTCTCAAATTAATTATAGTGAGAAATCATTTTGAAGTTTCTCACTGCTGCGCCCCGAACCTGTACATTACATAAAATAAACAGGCCCCAAAACCAAGCGAAATCCCAAACTCTACAACCACGACTTGAGATCAGCGCAGCTAAGTGTTCTAGATTCTAGAGCTGAATCGTCATGGTGTCATGTACCTAGACCCTCCTTCTACCCTCTAGTAGACCCTAAATACCTACTATTAGGGACCATATCATATACCCCTATTTCAGGGTACAAGGAGGGTCCCGGTAGATTTTGGCAATCGCATGTCATCGCTTCTTGAGTCCCAGTTCTCACGTGATGCTGTTCATCTAACGGGTCTTGACTCAAATCTCACTTCAAGCATCAACAACTATAGGCCCTTATAGGGTTATAACAAAGTAAGATAACTAACTGTACTTTGCCAATACATATCTTACCTTTAATATCCTAGGGGAACTAAAGGTTAACCTTTGGGTTTATATAGAAGTTAGAGTACCCCAGAAAAGGCTAAATGTTACATGCTCTACTACAAAGATACGAAGATATACCCCCTCCCCCCAACTAAGCAGGTTTGCAAGAAACTGCGTTTTGGCTTGCCAGTTTATCTTGTATGTTTGTTAAATGGGCTCTTTTCCGACTGCATACAGCAAGAATTCCTTACCAGGCTAGTTTGTGATAGGATTAGGGCCGACTTGGCCCAAATCTGCACCCTGACCGCGAAGCATCCACGTGAAACCCTTTCAAAGTGCCTCTGAGCTCTTGGCGCTCACAAGCGAAGGATGCATGCTCCAAGGTGACAGCCGCAGGAAGGAGCGACTCCTCTGGCAGAACTGCACAGTCGGTGATAGTGTAGGGGCCTTAGAATAGGGCTCCTTTTTAAAGGGGTCCTTTAAAGGGGCTACTATAAGGGATCTATAGAGGGTTCTATAGTATAGGGGCCTTAAACAATTAGAATCGGGTTTGGGGGTAATCTACTATGATCATAATCAGGACACCCCCCCGCCCCCCCAAATACGTAGTATTGCCCACAATACGTAGTATTGGTAACTATTTAAGCCCCTAGATTATCTGTTTGTGTCTTGAACCCAAGATTCCCATAACTGGTGTCACAAACTTCATAGATCCTGAGAGTGGGATTGGGCTCCGACTTAGACTGCCCCGAAAGCGCCACATCCGAAGTTCCGTCTATCATACAGGCGCGCCAAGGAGTCTCGTAATTGAAATGCGGGGTGTTCTTCGTCAGGCAAGGCGTCCATGGCGCAGTCAAAACAAGCTGGGGGCAAGGTGTAATTCATCCTGAGAGTTTCGTATGAGTCAAGTTTGGGGTCCTATGATTCGGGTACCCCAAACCCTATAAGACCTAGACCCCTCAACCCTTAAACCCCTTGCGTAGATACTCTGATATCGGAGTTTCAAGGTTGGTCCATTTTATGCACAGCTTGCCTGCGACATGCACGTCAGCAACCACAAGCACACAGGCCAGCCTGAGGCAGCTCAGCTTCCAACAAACTTGCGCAAATGGTCTTTGGGACTGGAACTAAAGGTTCAGTGAAGTACAGTGTTTAGGGCCTTGGCGCTCTCGCAACTCGGACTCTGCCGGACGAGGTCTTGTGTTCGAAGAGCTCTGACTGGTCAAGACTATTAAAGCCGTCTAGGAGCTGCAGATCGCTGCTAAAAGCACCCTCAGCCACAGTGGACAGCGGTCTCGCGGGTGAGGGCTTGGGTTTGCGCTTGTAGGCTTATGGGTTTAGGGTTTTTGGGTGACGGGTGCCAATGGCCAACGATTCGGAAGCTGAGGCCACATATGCAGGCTCTGCGCATGAGGAGACAAGAAGCAGCAACTCAACCCCAACGAGGACGAGGAGGAGGAGGTGGGAAAGGTTGAGGGGAACAGGAGCTGGAGGCGGAGGATGAGAAGGAGCACCATCAGCAAGATCACACGACTCGCCCTGCCTCAGTGGCATCACCGGCACCTAGCCTCTGTGTAATAGGAGATTAATGCACAAGGGTCCCTTCTTAAAGGTGTCAGGTCCGTTTTGGCGAGTGCACCTTCATTCGCCAAACAACTCCGAGCAGTGATGCTTGGACTGCTTGGGCTCAGGCGCTCCGCCCGACCTTGTCGCCGACAGTTTTGGGGGCGTTGGTAGATCTTCAATGCTGAAACATGTAAGACATCTCCAGAGAATGTTACATCCTGCAACCCTGTGAACACGAAGCTGGAAAACCCTACCGTAGTCGCTACTAGTACTTGTTTCACACCATGGTTTTGGGGGCTGCGAGTTGGGAATTGGATTCTGACTCGGTTCACCAGTTTTTGCTCGTGGATAGTCAATGGGTGGGTACTGATGGCCCAACACATGCTGACCACATATACTGTGTACATGTCGTGGGTATGGAGATCTCGTGTCGTCCCGTGCCAGCACATACCAGCAGCATCGGGGCTCATGAAAAATGCAACTACCACGAAGACAAGGGCTATGCAAGTGCCTTGCAAAGCCTATGTCTCGGCCAATAGGGATATGCAAGGCCTGTACGGCTTATCTAAGGGCTATGTGGCCTCTAGCATTTGGTTCTGTGGGGCCCCTCGAACCGATATTTTCATTTCCCTCAAGCCTTAACCTTTAACCCAGAAACCCTAAACCCAACCCTCAAAAATCCGGGCGGGGGGGGGTCTCCCCGCGGCCACCCCCCAGCCCAGGCTTGAGACCTTAAACTTGGACTCCCCGGCCCACAACTCCTTATCAACAGATTCCCTTAATCAGTGGCTCATCTCTGCAGCTTCGATTCTCCATGTCTCCATGCTTGGCTTCTAGAGCCGCAAAATTCCCTGTAATGTAAGGGTCTTGCAATCACTAAGAAGAGGGTTTGGGAGCAAACTGTACTCAAACTGTAACAAGGAAGCCCAGCGGCTAGAGCTGATTCCTGATGACCCCTATATTCAGGATGGAGGTGCGAAGGGGGAAGGGAGTGGATGAACCCAGAACTTTCCCCTCTAGCTTGCACCTGAGTTACTGTCTACAGCCACGACAACCAAAGAACCCACTGGATTCAACCTTTCATTCTGCACTCTGTCTCCTGGCATATCGCTGACTCCTGTTCCTCTGTCCAGCGAAAGAGCCTCTCAGACCGTGAGGCAATTCCATCTTCTCGTCCACGGCTCCACCTTTGCCCTGAAATGTAATACGTCTGCAACCCACGAAGAATAGCCTAAACCTTGGGTACTGCCCCGCCCCAGCCTGTAACAGTCTATATCAGGGGTCATATTAAGTGATATATATATATATATATATAGATATAACACTACACATAATCATATATATATATATACACATATATATATATATAATCTGATATACAATCATATCCAGTACACATTATGCAACTGTTACAGAGTGGGGGCAGCAACCAAACTAAAACCTCAGAGCTCTGAGGCCTGGAAGACCTGCCTCCGTAGACCAGGGATTCGGGAGCCGCAGATCCGTAGTTAGGGGCCCAGTGTAGTAGGCTACTGAAATATACATATATATATATATATGTACATACATACAAATAAATACATCATACATAATTACATACAAAAATACAACAAAAATATATGGGCGTTATTACAGTTGGTTTATATGGTAGCCCACTATTTAGGTAACTGGGCATGCTTCAAGTAGGATAAGCGACCACCTGAGGCATCTCGCACTCGAGGAAGATAGGCGTTTCTGCCAGCTTCGAGATCTTGGTGCAGCCCTGTCAGCCGTAAACCCACAAATGCATAACCTGTCAAACCAAAGCCTAAGTAACAAGGCCCGAAACCCCTAAATCCCAAGAACCGTAGCTGTAAGGAGTACATTGAGGAACGTCAGTTTCTCAGCCATCCTGGCAGAAAAGCCCACGAGGTCGCCTTAAGACGCATGCCTTTGTAAGTAGAAACTTTCAGGGTTTTTTTGACGCTCACACTCGGCAACACCAGGAGAGGTCAGTAGACGATAGGGCGCAGGAGAAGGGTTTAGGGTTCGCGGTTTTTGGGGTTCAGGGTTCTTGGGTTTGTAGGGTTGAGGGGTTTGGGGTTCAGGGATTTTGGGTTTTTTGTCTGGGCTTCGGTCGTCTCATTAGCAGGCTCTGGGGTAGTTCTACTTGGGGCTGTACAACAGCCCTTGATGCTCTTAATGAGTTTTTAGTAATTAGGTATTGCAGGTGGAGGGTTTGTAGTTTTACGGTTTAGGGCAGTTTTAAGCGACTAGGTCTCAGGGTAGTCTCAGCAGTAACTTGCTTGGCATCCGGTCTTGAATGCTACTGATTTACTTGCAGCTGGTAAGTGCTGGGCCATGGGAGAGTTACAACGGCTGCGTGCAATCAATCAGAGGCCGCGCCTCTGCACAGCAAGCACGCACTGCCCACGTTAGACTCGTTTGACTGTTGACCGAGGTGCGTGCAGTGACTAGCCGGAAAGGCAGTTCTTGGCGGGGTGGTGTGTGCTGAGCTACTTCGCAGCTTCTCTTTCGAGACGCAGAGCATAACACGATGCTGCTTCCAGCAAATTAGCTTTCAAACGGAAGGCCCGGCACCGATACTAAAACTAGTACTGAGTATAGAACCACATGCAATCACAAACAAGCCATAGATACACATAGTGTCCATGTGTTTCAGGCTCGGAGGGCCGTGCAGTTGGCCTCTATGCCGCGTGCCTGGGCTGAGCCAAGCAGCTTGGACGAGACCTTCTCAGACACAACCAACCACCTGCGCTGTGGGTAGCTTCAGGGTTTGCAGTTTAAGGGCGGGATTCGGTTGAGGCAGTTTTTCGCACAGTCGAGACCTGATGGTTGTGAGCCTCAATGTCAGTTCGTCGAATAATTTCGGGGCTGTGATAGACTGCTATCTTCTAGATTCTAGTCTGAGCAGGCTTGGCGCATCGCCTGTTCTACCCTAAACGCCGAAGGCCCAAAACCCTAAACCCAAACCCCAAAACCCTGAAACTCCCAATAAAAAAACAATTTTGCATGCAGTCTGCAGTGACTCCTAAACCCTAAAACCCAAAACAGAACTTAAATAAACCTTAACCCCAAAACCCTAAAGCTTCTAAGGGATCTTGAATGGTTCCCTTAGGGGATCTTTAAGGAAACCCTTAGAAGCTTTCTTCTTTCAGTGGCCAGGCAACTCGTCTCCAGCGTCGTAGTCCCCACACAGGGACAGCTCCTCTTGCCTCGCGAGAACCCTAAACCCTAAACCTTAATCCCCTAAATCCTATAGATCCCTTAAGGGCCCGTATAGTACCCTTTTGATCATGAACTCGGCGTTGCCGACGGACCGGGTGCATGTGGGTGTGGTCGAGAATGTGCACTGCGCTACAGCGGCAGATGCGAAACAGCTGGACGCACGGAGCTACAATCGCCAGCACCACCGGTCTAATCCCAAACACCTGAAGGTAGAAACCCACACTCTTCGGGAGTGACAACAAGCAAGAGTCAGAAAGCATCTGAACATGCTTTCAGACGTCTGACCAGCACCAAAGCCAAGAACAAAACCGAGGAGACGTCGAACCGAAAGCTTCCGAAAGCCACGCAAAGCTCTGCAGTGACATGCCCAAAGTGCAGGTGTGCACCTCAAGACATCTGCTGCATCAGCTGGCAACACCTCGCAGAAGGGCCGCTGATTTTTGGCGTTGTCGGGTTGTTTGCGCTTCCTTTCCGTGTAAGATATGTAAGAAACTTTCGGGGTGTGTACAAAACTTTCGGGGTGAGCTTCCCAAGAATCTAATAGGGTCCGCCGCTGTGGCGCAAGGGAAGCTTTCTCGCAAGAGATTTCTCGTCTTCCGAAGCATATATACGTATACATATATACATATGTGTCTATATGTGTACATATTATATATATATATATATATATATTTGTATTTATGTAGTTTATGCCAATAGTGTGTAGTTTTAAGTAGAAGTACAGGCTCGGCAACGCGAAGCCGCATACTCTTCACTGGCTTCTGGCCACCTTCATGCTGGAAAGAACAAGCGCTCGTACCCCTGTTGACCGTACCGGAAAAGGGCTTAGGGTTAATTTCTAGACATGTGCCCTTCTCTCCGGATCGCTTCAGCTCTGCAAACAGCCATGGCGGGCTCAGAAACCAAGCTCTCCGCGATCCTTCCCAGCGAACAGACTACACGAACCTTGAATTGTCAGTAACACGCCTTCGCGATTCACGGCCTACATGAATATATGCCTGTGCATCACATGTCTCAACGACTTGCTCCAAACAGGGCCCATCAATAGTTCTCCAACCGTGAGAATGCCAAGCTCAACGTATCGAAACCTGGGGTATAGGGCTTCCGGGTGTACTGGTACTGGTGAAGATGGGAAGAGGATAAAGGAACTGGAGTTCTCTTCGGTGCACCTGCCAGCCATCGTCTTCCATAGTCTCCGCTGCCAACATGTCCTGCCTCACAGTGTGGATTTCTGCCGGAGCCGAAACAATGTAACAACTAGTGTCAGCCAGGTGCAAATTCATTCTCAATCCGTCACATGAAGCACTACACTATAATCTACTATACTTTAAACTGCTATGAGTTATACAGTGAAATACACTAGACTATACTAGATTGTAGTTCCGTGCAGCTGTTGTGTCACCTGTTGCGAGGCCAGTAACGAGGTCGAATCAAGCAAGGTCTATCGATATCCAATAACAGTACAGTGTACTGTGTTATGTTCTGAGCGAGTTGAACTAATGCAATAGAAAACTAAAACTACAGACTATGAAAGCAAGTCAAAACATGTTATGTTCTAACACGAAGTACTATGACACATTAGCTACAATGCGGCTTACGTGCTATAACAACTATACTACCATGATACCGAAACAAAGATAATAATATAACATGAGAATAATAGAAAATGTTTTGGCGTAACATGATGTGACATAACACAACATAGCAAAACACAGTATGACATGACCTGGTATGATGTAATGTGATGTGATGTCATGTGATACAGTGTCAGTTAGGATGATGAAACTTAACATGCGACGACTATGTTTACACATCTGCATATGTACATAGGTGTACACATACATACATCTAGGTTCCGTAAGTGGCAACCCAGCCCGGCAACGCAGAGGAGCTTTCTTTAAAGCAATTCTGGCACCATCGTGTCTGGATGTGGCAATACTTACTGACTTATAAACTGTCCTTCCTGCACCGCTGCGTTGCCTCTCCGACCACACAGATGTAGGGAAGAGTATCCTACTTGTATCCAGACGTGGGTGATGAGCATCCGGACACTCAAGGATAAGAGCATGCGCGCATATGCACGCACGTTTCCTAACCTGCATATCTGCCTACCTGCACGCATATATATATATATATATATATATGTATATATATGTATATATACACTTGCACAAGCACACAGGCGCATGTAGGCAGATATGTGTAAACACACTCCCACTCGCACACGCACACACACACACACAGAGCGAAGGATAAACATGAGTGAACATGCAGGAAGCTGCTGATTAGTTAAGATCCCTTCTGAAGGCCTCCACGGATTCTACACCTCCCCGGTTCTGCCGGCGCGCCTGGTCTCCTCCAGCGGTTGCGGCTCGCAAGACCGAAACACCTGCGGGGCCGCATCTGAAGGGGGGGTTTTGGCTGTCAGAGCGTTGGGATTCTTGCATTCCTGCGAAGGGACGGGGGGTGAGAGAGACAGAGAGACTGAGTGACAGTGACAGCGGTTGCTGCGGCGATCATGGCGATGTCCTAGTCGGCGAGTTCAGTATACAATCGCAGCAACAAGCAGGAGCTCAACACGACTAATTCCGACTAACTATACATAGATATGGCATGTACCGTGAGTGAAAAACACGTACATCCTGGAAAAATTGCTCTCTTCTTTTCCCACACGGCCAGTGGACTTTTCCCACACGGGCAGTGAAGGCAAATGCATCGGAGACGAATGAAGGAAATCAAAGTATTCATAGCGGTTATTAACTACGATACGGCCTGGCTATGAGTAGGGACTGGTGAAATTTCGCCTGGAACAAACGCCAGCAACAGTTGTGCCAAGCTTGTGAATCGCGAAAGTAGGTCGGTGGACTTCTCGTAACAAGCAACGAGTTAAGTTTTCCGGGTGTCGTTCACAGCACTGGCATTCACAGGATGCAGTGCCATCTATTGACAGTAGCAGTATAATCATGATCCTGCATCTGGACACTCGCTGCTGCCATGCCGGTACTTTTCCTCAACTGTAGGACCGTATAAACACGAAGAGCAGCAACAGGAATGAACAAAGAGCCTTCCCAAAAGAAAGAAAGGCAGCGCATGCGTTACTTCAGTGCATGCCGGGAACCCGACACCCTCCTACATCCTGTATACAATATCCGCAATCCCTCTTTCGCACCCTCTGAAACCCCTGACCCCAAGCCCTAGACTGTAAAACCCGCGAAACCCGCCCCGGACCCTAAGACCTAAACCCTAAACAAGAAGAGCTATACCCTAGACTCTATAACCCCAAAAGTCGAAACCCTCTGCCTGAAGCTCAATCTCCCGCACTGGCTTCGCTTCCGCAGGTGGGGGAGCAGGCCAGAATGTAAGCCCGACCTGGCTGGGATCCGAAAAGCTTTACTATAGGAGGCTTTATTCATCAATAAAAAGAAGAAATTTTGGGGGGTATACTGTATAGTTTCACTGTAAAAATTAAGGAACTTTAAGGAGTCCATGTTACAGGGGTTTGGGGGGTTTCGGGTTGACCTGCTGCATGAAGATGCTGAACCCTGAAGTACAAGTGGCTTCTCGATCAATGCAACGGTGTGCCTCATAGATGCTCTTCACACCAGCCTGCGAACAAGCAAAGAACGAGTGGAAAGAACATCTGATTCAACTGCCCCCGGCGCTTCCAAACGTCTACGGACGGGTCCCTGATTGAGAACGTTCGTGCATTCAGGATCTTTATACTTTGAGGGTCTAAGCTCAGGAGGTCCGTAAATCTTTTTTGAGATGTCATGTACTCAAACAAAGCACGACCAGCAAGATATAAGCATGGTGTACAACATTGCCCTTGTAAAGCCGCACGCATCTTTAGTAACAGCTTCAAGAGACAAACTCACTCCAGATCCATCGCTAGACATGTGCCGTTCGCCCACAAGTGCTACACTACCTAAAGCCCCAGCCACTCGGCTGCGATGCTAAGCCCTCAACCGCGAAACCTACATCCTCAGTAGGAAAAAGCCGTATGCAAAACAAGCAATCCTGAAAGGGGGCGAATTCTAAACCCTAAGCCCTCAACCGGGGAGCCTTCAAACGCAGCCAGTGCCCTGCTGCATTCTTCGCGGCATTCCGCGCCGAGACGGCGCTCTTCGCGTTTTCGAGGCCCCGGCGCGTGTAGGCCTGGAACATGTGTGTATGCTTGACTATCGACTGTATCTCCGTCTGCACTGCAATATAGTCCCGTTTACATACATATCTGTATGGTACATTCTACATCGAAGTTGAAGGTTCTGAGCGCTTTGGAAGCTACTGAAACTTTCGGAGACAAAGGTGAGGACCAGAATCAGACAAAGGCCGCAAGAAAATCAACAATGCATCTCTAATTGCTGCGATCTTTCACACCTCAACAGAACACCAACTAATCCCTCCCCCTGGTTACTACGTAGCATCCCCAAACAATCAACTCTCGGCCTCGTGCTTGCGCGGGTTGTTTGGTCTAGGCCTCCTTTCAATGGTTGCGCCTGTGATCATCCCCCCTCCCCCCTTGTGGAACAGCTCGGATCTTGAGCTTCGGAGTTTACTTCCCCTCCCCCTCTCCGTTTTTTTCTGGAACAGGGGCCCTCCGCACGAGCGCCCACGGCTCCAGACTGGTGTATTTGGGGGGGATACCATTGGGGCGGGGGGAGAGGGGCGGGGGGCGCAGAACGCACAGCGCACACCAGATCCATATACATATGTATATATATATATACACATACATATACATGTTATAGGCTTACCTGAAAGTAGGAGAAGGTGAGTATCCTAAACCCAAACAGCCAATCATGAACCTTTCTGCCCTTTCTGCCAGGTAGCGAAAGCCGTCTGCCCGCCGAATCTGCCAAGACCAGACTGGCCGACTACTCGCACCTCCGCAAGGAATATACCTTAAATTACAGGAGGGTTCCTAACATAATTTAAGGTATATGCTTAATTAAAGGGTATTAGAGTCTGTGGGTTTTGGCTTTGGGGCTGAGTACCCTAGCCCAAGAAAGCTTAACCTTTTCAACTATGGTAGGAGTATATAAACCCCAAAAGCTTAAAGGTTACCTACTCAGCTACTACGCATTGCGTTTTAGTTCAATTGGTTTTGGATCAGTTGCGTGGTTGCTGTTGTTGTTGCTGCTGTTGTTGTTGTTGCTGCTGCCGCCGCTGCTTCTGCAATCCTAGTCGTCTTCGTTGTGGGCTCCTCGGCGTTCCCATCGTCGTCAGCGACAGGGGGTTGTTCTTGCCGTTGTACTTGCCAGTGGTGTTGCCGCTGTTGTTGTTCTTGTTGGTGGTGATGGCCATGGCGGTGCTGCTGTTGCTGGTGCGCGCTGTTCCTGCCGCTGCGTCTGCTGCGACTGCCAATGAAAGCTTACGAGGCACTATAGTGAAGAATCCTGGTGCGTCCTTTTCCGGTACCACGAGAAAGAAGCCTCACAAACTGGTTTGTATCTTGGCAAGATTAAGTATGTTGAAAACAGAGTCATGTCAGGCGTGCCCCCCCAGAAGCCACATAATTAAAGTTCTACCAATACGCCACATGCATACCATCACAACAATCCTTCCGCTCTCCGGCAGGCCTTATCCGTTGCCGCGACGCTAATGGTGCAGCCTTCCGAAGCGACGAAAGGCAAGGGGACGCCACCAGAAATGGGACTTGCTCAGGTGCTGACCCAGCTCATGGGCAATACTCACAATACTGGACGCGAAAACAGACCCCAAATTCTATACATCCTAGAAGAATCAACGGCGGCCTGCAGAGAGAAGACCCAGGGCGCCCGCACGGCTCTTCCACCGGTCCTGTGCTTCATGGGGTTTTTTATGGGGTATAGAAATTTAGGGTTTAGGGTTTGAGGGTGCAGAAATTTCGGATGTGGAGTTTGGATGGAGTTTAGCTTCAGGGTTTAGAGCCTGGAGTGGTTGGAGGGCTATAGGATAATGAGTTCTTGTAAGTTTCAGGTGAAGAAAGTTTTGAGAAGGAACACAAGTGGGCTGTATTCACGGCATCGGGATTTAGGAGACGGGTTTAACATCAAATTTCAGTGTTCTGAGGTCAGCAGGCTTTCGCAGAGGGTTTTGTACCGATGTATTCGATCTATACGGGTTGTATGAAGCTCTTAAAGGGGTTTATAAGTTTATAAGGCTTTTTCCATGGTTCCCTTTTAGGAGTGGCCCTAACTCTAGACTAATTTGAGGCTCCTGCTCTGGCAGGGTTGAGGGGCCTTCTTGCAGATTGGCTTGGTTGTGTCTATGTCCTCTTGTATATGCACCGCAATCTTATGAACATCCAACTACCTTCTCGTGCGGCTCTGACCCAGTGAGCCTAATTATAAGGACGTGACCGTACCGCCCAATCACATAATGCCCAGGTAGACCTCAACACACCCGAAACTAAAACCTCCCCACACCCTCTCAAACGGTTGTAAAAATCACCCCATGAACCCCTATCAAACCACGCACAGCCCCGTATCGGGGCATTTTGGAAGACTCCGACTCCCAACATCTTAGACCTTACCTAAACCCTAAACTCCAAGGAGGGCCTTCCGTACTGCACCGAGAAGGATGTCCTGCACAGAAGCATGCGGCTTAACTTGTCAAATGAGGGTTCTTTTCAGGGTTCCTGTAGGGGTTGCTTGCATGCCTATTTTCAGGGATACTGCAAAGCGGATTAGATACTACAAGGATGTTATGGGGTTTAGGGTCCAGGGTTGAGGGCGTGTGGGTTTAAATAACCGTAAAACCCTCAACTGTAAAGCCGAAACCCCAAAATCCAAACCTTAGACCCCCCATAAACCAAACATGTAAGAGCATACGCAAACCCCCGAATAGAGCCCCTTGTAGAAACCTCTGTATGATATGCTGAAACTGTCAAACAAAAATCAGGCCCTGAAGCCCTGAACCCGCAAGGAAGAACGGCTGATCAACATGCCGCTGGACCTGGGCCGCTGCGACGGCCTAAGCTGGTCAGATTGGCTCCTTAAGCTTGGGGCTCTTTTAATTTAAGCATTGTACGGTTAAGGCTTTGGGAGATCAATGTGGGGCATTTCGTGCGTATATGTATATGTAATTATATGTACATACACACATATAGAGGGCTTATGTAGAGTGTACTTGAAGACGGGCGTTCAGGTCTACCAGCACCCCCCAAGTGCCCCTTAATAGAGCCCTTATAGTCCTTAATAGGGGGTATTTAGGGTACATTAGAGGGTAGTTGGGGGGTCTAGGTAGGATACATGGTCAGGGTTTGACTTCGTAGACCATGGGATGTTTAATTATAATTATTCAAGGCTGTAGGACCTGATTTGCTCAGGGGCTTGAGGGTTACCTATAGTCTCCATTGTAGTTCCTTTCTTGGGTTCACCAAAATCTCTATTATATATAGGATCCCAACCAATGGAGACTCTAGGTATAGTAGTTTTAAAGCTCAGGGAAACTGGTTGAGGGCTCTAGGGTGTTCCCCTAAATCTTCAGCAGCTCTGCCCAACCTCAGTCAGTATATGGGTGGTTGTCAAAATTATGGCCCCTTTTTGGGTACCCTAGTTTGGCTCCCCTATAATAGGTGCCGTATTGTAATAGGGACCCAAAAAGGAACCATAATTTTGACAACCACGCATATAGAGGCAAAGACCCGGTTCTTGCCTAAACCCGGAACCTTAAAACGGAACACACGCAACTGAGAGCTCGGCACATACAGCTGGTGCCAAACCTGCAGGAACCTGAGCAAGTCTGGCAGTTCTGGCTGGTGGGTCTTAAAATCTAGGACTGGGTTGTAGTTTTAGGGCTCTGAAAAGTATTTATGAATAGGTACCTCTATATGGAACCGTAGGAACCATAAGGGTAAATTAAAAAGTTTCCCAAATTGCCACCTAGAGGATTTATTACGGGTTGAAGTTTGCAGCACCGGGGCAGGGGGTGGGAGGGGAACTTACCACATTGACATGGTGCTGTGCAAAGCTGCCCTGAGTTTGCCGATGCAGTCGCAGGAACTATTTCCTAAGGGTTCATGTACGCAAATCGTATATACTTTTTGGTCCCAATGTACCTATATAGGCACTACTTTAAGACCCTGGCTGCTGCGCTTTTTATGCGGCAGCCGCAGGCTGTGCCTGCATAAACATACTCCATATGCCTTTCAGCTCTACATCCCACTTGAAGAACAGATCACACGCTGGCAAGCAACGAGGAATTATGCAACCAGTCATCAGGTCCCATGACAGAAAACAATACAGACCCAATGAACCTCCCGCTGGAATGCATTGTTCTCAACACTTTAAGCTCCAAGTGAAACTTTTCGCAATGTCATGTCCACGAACATTCGGAAGCCTTATGTCCAACAACCCTGTGCTTTGTTGTCATCATTAGTCTCCGGGCGACCATCATGATAATCATCTTTATTTTCTGCATGTTCTTGTTCATCATATGCAGCACCATCGCCACAGTACCCACGGTCTTGATGACAGCAGCCACAACTAACCATCATCATCACCATCATCATTAACTGCGGCAGAGTAGGTCCTCATTCTCATTCGGATTATGATCGTCGTCGCCATCGTCCTGCTCATCGCCCTCATCACCAGACCATGACCCTTCACTTTTCCCTAGCGGAAGCTCCAGACTCAAGACTCCATGAAAAATCAACTCGAAAACGACTCCGCTTTATCACTGCAGCCATGGTAGCTGCCAGATTGGCCAAGGATGCTGTGCACAGGGCCACCGACCCAGCAACCGTCACGCCTTCAGTCATTAGGGATTCCTGTCGAGCTACGGCCCTCACCCCCTCTTCCAGAATCCATATCCAAAACCGAAAAGCTGTATATTCCCTAAAGGTCTCTTAATATAACAAAACTTCGGCACTTGGTAGTTCTCTGACCTTGTGGGCAGAATTGGGACTCCGACTTGGCGCCTCACCGGCACTAAGGGCAAAAGCATGGCCGAGTGGGGCGTCTATGGTCTATATTTTGCCTTGGTACACTTCTCGATTTGGGGCGTCTATGGTCTATGGTTTAAGGGGTTTGGGGCTCAGAGGGTTTAGGACTTAGGGTTTACGTCGGGTCTTGAAGCTTTCGGCCCTCACAACTCTGACAATCCAGGAGACATGCGTCGCTTGGTCAGCTGGTCTGAAACTACAGAGCATCGCGGGACTGACTGCCAACAACATCACCCCAAACAACTAGGAGGTATATGGTTTGGGGGTTTGGGGCTTTGTGCGATTCACGGTTTGCTTCGTGTTTTTTGCCACCCGCCCAGCTGAACAAAGTCGCACCGCAGGGAACTGCGTGTTTAGGTCTTTGGGGTTCAGGAGTACTCGTCTGTGATCGTAACTAAGCTTTAATCGGCCCAGGGTGTAGGGTTGAGGATGCAGCCTGCCAGCCGTGATTACGGAGCCCAGTTATTCCGAAGGTGCACTGATAAGTCTTGCAGCAAACACCGCTTCAACACCAACACGTAATGCGAAGGCCTATAGCTAAACCCTATACTAAACCCTGAACCCTAAGCCCTATAAGCCCAAACCTCTAAGCACAAAACCCTAAACCCTAAACCCTAAGCCCTAAACCTTTCGGGTTAAGCATCAACATAAGACTCTAGAACTTCCGAGGTGCAGCCGATCGCAGACTCTAGCCGCTTCTCTGAGTTGCGAATGACCCTGGCAGGTGATGGTTTGGCAGACTTTGGCACACCGAAACCCCCAAAACCCTGACTGTTTGAGCGCTGGCAACCAGGTTCCAACATGGTGCTTAGAATGTCGTCGTAGCAGTAGCAGTAGCAGTAGCAGTAGCAGTCGCAGTCGCAGTCGCAGTTGCAGTTGGTGTGGTAGCAGCTGCTGTTGTCGTAGTTGTTGTAGCTGTGGTCGTAGTTGCAGTTGCAGTTGTAGTTGATGTTGTGGTTGTAGCTGTAGTCGTAGTTGTACTTGTAGTTGTAGCTGCTGTTGTTGCGATTGTGGTTGTTGCTGTAGTTGTTGTTGTCGTCGTCGTTGTTGTTGTCGTTGTTGTTGTGATTAGAAGACGAAGAAGAACGAAGAAGAGCCCCGTTCCGGCCTGATTCGCTTGTGGCAGTGGGGACACTGGCTGTCCAAGCCACCCAAAGGCAATTCGGAGGGGTCGAAGGCCTTGGATGTAGTCTCTTCCTGTACTGCCTGCGTTCTTGTCGGTTCCATCACTTTCTGCTTGCTACAAACATTCCTCTTGGAGACTTGTGTTGTGCAAAGCGCCGAATACTAGCCAGCAGTCCCTTCTGCCCCGAACCGAAACCAATGAAAAGCAAGAAACATCTGGACGCTTTTGGATTCGAAGGGGGACTTGAAACCGCAAGGTCGTTCAAGGTATAGGGTTTATGGTTGAAGGTGTTTTCGGGCTTTTAAAATCCATAACAAGTTCTGTGCTTGCAAATACTTCTAATTGACCCCGGAGTGGCAGGAACCAGCGAGCAGCCAAGATCCTTCTCGACTGGGTTCTTGCTAAGGAATTCTATTGAAGTTACCATCATTGGGGTCTATAGTCAGTAAATAATATGGTTTCCTCATTATGGTAACATAGTTTACATTCCTTAACAAGAACCCAGTCGAACTGAGACTATGCTGTCCTGGCTTATGCGCTACGCCACTCAGATGCGGTTCATCATTTCATGGTCCTACAAACCACAGCCGAAAGCTGCAAGGAAGTCCTCATGCAAGTTGAGCCAGGAATTTGCTTGAACATGTTTCTGATCAAAGCCGTTTCCAACAATCGTCTGCCAAGGAACAATGCTAGCCACAATCAACTTGCGACAGCGCGGGCACTCGCAGCGGAGCGGCATGGCTGAGACAGACTCAGGGAAACGTACACCAGCAGGTGCTGAAAGACTTGTGCAACAAAGCTGAATCTGAAACGCAATCCTGAGACGGGAACACAATATTATCTCAGCAGCATTCCCCTGCGCTTGCCTTGCACTTGTCGCAACCTTGTCTGCATGGAGCCCAAATGACTGCTGATCACCGCATCCCACCAAATGCTTGTGACCTGTTGTTGACAAACGTCTCTTTGAGGATGTATCCGTTCGTGCAGACTTACTTTAGTAATCATGTCCGGAGAGACAGGAATTTAGAACACTATTTCCTATATTGCTTTAATGCACGGAAGAGTTTTGAAGGCACCAACGTTTCAGAAGTCGGAAGACCATGCCTTGCTTGCGGCTCGACCCTTCCTAAAGCGGGTCCATGTACGGCTAGTCACCGAAACTATGTGTTGCTGGCTCACATTTTGTGGTTAGTAAACTATACAGCTACTTTTTAACCCAGACTCTGCCGATCTGCTGGGAAGCAGCACCGCATTGCCGTACTGCAACTCTTTTCCCTATATCCTGACCTATGTAGGTACGAGAACCACGCTTGCCGCCGCGACCAGGGAAGCGAAGGCGATCGTCCTGACCTTGACGGAATGCCATGAGGGATCGAGTTATTGTTTTGGAGGACGCTGGTAACCCAAAGGAAGCATGAACCCTATTTGCGTGTAAATACATGTGTGTATGCATGTATAGAATTCACATATTGGTGCATGACTGTGTATTATGTATATATATATGTGTGTGAATGTATGTATGCATGCAAAAACAACCCCGGCAAGTATTGATCTTCTCGCTGCTCTTACACACCAGCCTAAAGCTGGGAAGCTGAGGAAGAAAACAGTTAAACAAGCCCACGCCGCACTTTTCAAACCAACACGATCAACCACCGCTACAACTATTTAGTAGAAACTGTTAGGTAAGCACCGCCCAGAAGTCGAACAATACCAGTTGGCGGATCAGGTTGGGTTGAGGCATGTTGCGGCGTGCTCCAGTTAGACTCTAGAGTGATTTCGTAGACCGGCATACATAGGTGTGTCGAGAAAGTTGGATTGTCGTTTTTACAGCCCTCTGACAGACTCAGCCGAACAGTGGCAAGGTCTACCTGTGCGGCAACCTTGTTTGATTCGGTTTCGACATCATATGGCGAACCCTTTTTGCATCAGGACTTGTGCAATCACCTGAGTGTCTGAGCACGTGGGGGTTCAGCTCCCCTCAACCCTGAAACCTCCGTCAGGTGCTGGTTAAGAAGCAAGACGGCAGCTTTTCTCGGAGCGCGAGCTCTCCAATGCCCTTTCATGATGTAAAGAGCCGGTCGTGTTTTTTCAGGGTGCCGAGAAATGAAGACAACAGTGGCAGTCGCAAGACCCCAAGCAGCCAAGTATACTGTCTCTCCTCAATCCGGCACTGCTTGCCTTGACCGAACCGGAAAAACTTCTTCTACAGCACCGGTGCCCAGCTCACTTGATCAGCGGGTTGGCGAAGAGGAGCACCTGTGGCCGAGAGGCTGACATGAGGCTACGATAGTTAATGACATATGAGACCATTCCGAAATATACTGGAGTAGTATGACTAATGTAGTTGTATGATGTTATTTCGCGACTTATGGGCTTAAGTCCTAGAGAACTCACTACAGAAACGCTTGGGTAGGTCCTTCTGCTTTGCGTATGCGTAGTCAGTATAGTCGTAATATAAAACATAACACGAGCCTATCAGTCATTGTTATCCAATATTCACGGCATTTATGGTTATCCCTGAAAAGAAACCAGTGCTAGCAACGAAAACGACTACAAATGGGGAGTCGGACATCGGGAACCCAAACATGGCACGCCAAATCGCGGCAGGTATCGACTCGGCATCATGGCAATTTGCAAGCACACGCTGGGCAAGGCTCTGCCTGGGGGTTTAGGATTTAGGGCTTCAGTGTTCTACTCCTCATGCAGCTAGGGTTTAGGGCTTCGGGGATCTAGGATTGAGTCCGAACTGAGTCGAAGAATGGGATGAGTGGCTGAGCAGGCACCTTGCTCACCAAACCTTTGGGGCAGGGTTCCTAGTCCTCCATCGGGCTCAGTTACAATCCAAAACCCTGAACCGGCTTACCTGTCATCTATGGTGCGAAACAGAAGCGCAGCAAAGCATCTGCCAAGTTAGTTTCAGGCAGAAGTTTGCATCCAGCACCGGCGAAAACCTTTTGGGACAGCTATGGACCCCTTTCCCATACCTAAACCCTAAGCCGCGTAAAGATTCCGACTCCACTTTGAGGTCGGCACCAAGGCAATGACGAGGCCGTAGATGGTCAAAGATTCCATGAAGGCAAGGGACAACAGCCTTGTATACGGGCCGCACTGGTTCAAGTGATTAGAGTACAGTGCAAGGACTTCTTGAGGGACTATAGTATCAGACCATTGTCAGTTCTTCCGACCAATATGTTATCTAAAAAGCTGCCGTGGCTGCTCATGGGTGTTCCAGAGTGTTGGGCGGGACTGCAGATCTATGCTCGTCTGCTTGCGGGTTGTTTAGCCGCGAAGGCTGGCTGGGTTGAGCGATTCCAATGACAACTAGAAGCTATTCTCCTGTCTATGTATCCGGAATGTCAGGTTTAATTTTCAGGCTTCGGTGAGAGCACTCGTCAGTGCAGTTTAATTGTAGGTCGTAGGTTTTTGATCCAGAGCCACACAAGGAACCCACGACCCTCCACACACGAACGCCGGTTGCGGGATCATTACCAGTCCATGCCCTTCGCAACTTTAACTCAGAGCAAAGCAGGGTCTTTGACAAATCTTATCCACCACATCCCCTGGGGGTTCTGAGGCTCGGCTTGAGGTGTGCCAGACCGTGAACAAGGACGGCTTGCCCTCTAAGGACATGCCGCCAGTCTTTACTGCAAACCTCAAAGCCCTCAAGCCAAGGCCTTAACTCGAAAGTGGCTCCCACCGAAGACATCCCAGATCCCCAAAGACGTCAACAACCATCTCCTGGCTCTGACTTAGGTTTACATGTACATCAACATTTCCGTCCAGCATCAGCACGCCGCGCAGGTCATCCGCCACCTCTTGGTGCTGCTGATGTCAAGTCTTTTGGGACGCCCAAAATCCCCAGGCAATGAAACCCTGACATCCTAATATACCATGTGGTGGTTTCCAAAAATGGGGGACCCTAATATAGTACCCTAAATAGTAAGATCCTTATTATAGGGACCCCAAAAGAAGGCACCCCTAATTTTCGGAAACTCCCATGTAACACCCAACATCGAAAGTTGTAAAGCATAAACCTTAAACCCTAAACCCTAACCCCCAAGTCCTGAAACTTCGGCCTGGCAGGAGGAACCCATGAGCAGAAATGTAAAGGCCCAATACCCCTTAATTAAGGAATATGGCTTAAATCATATAGGGCTTCACATTATGATTTAAGCTATATTCCTGAATTCAAGGGTATTGGGCTCTCTGGGTACTACTCATCATTCCGACCCCGACATTTTACACCCTGAGCTCTGAACCCTTGAGACACGACTAGCCGAGCCTAAGGCAAAAAAACCTGTAAGGTTCCACATGTAGAGATATTCAGGGGTTTGGAATTCACGGGGCCGGTTTTGCGGGGTATTGGGTGTCACAAGGTTGGAAGTTGGAAGTGGGAAGTCAATAATGTTCATTTCTGCTCTTGAACCCCGCAGCTAGGTTCAGATACCCGGTGGTGGTCGGCCTCTGGCTGCCTGGAGATGCCATCAATGCAGCGGCCGCTTGCGATGCCCTGAAGCTCCAGGATAGGATAGGATAGGATAGGAGAGGTGGAACCAGGATGCCAAAGTCCTAGACGCCGTCCGCTCTTTCCCGAAAATTCCTTAACGCCTAAGCAGTGATCATTCGGCCGGTCATGCACACCCCCGCTTGCAGAAGGGGAAAAAGCTACCGAAAGGCAAACCCGACTATCTCATACCGGATCCTGTACCCTCTGTTCAACGGCAGCCTCAATAGGGGAGGCCGTAGAAACAAAAAACACGACATACACAAGATGCCTTCGCGGAAAGCACGATACTTGGTTGACTCTGGTTGGCAACCACTTAGTGACTCATCCCTAGGCCTCCCAAACCTCGGAAAATTAACTTCTCCCTTTCCCCCGCTACCTCGCTCTTTTGTTTTTAAGTGCCAAGGAACTTACCGTGCCAAACTAAAAACCCCTGACGTCACAAAAGAACGGGCATACGGACTTCGGCTTAATGCTTATGGGGCTCGGGGCAACAAGAGAGTCGACGCGCATGCTTGCTTGGGCCTCGATCTTACCTTCAGAAAAGCTCGAATGCAGGAGACTTGCACTCAGGCCTTTAGGGTTTAATTAGGGTTTGGGGTCTAGAGTCTAGGGTGCTGTTTCGGGATCACAGCAAAACGAACACGGCCGCCTGGCCCACGCCGGAGCCGATAGCAGCAAGGCCGATCGCGAAGCCAGCGCCAATGGCTGAGAGAGCCGGGATCCACACGGCACCACCCTTCGTGGACAGGATTTCGACAGGATTAGGGTTTGGGGGTTCCAGGGAGAAGCTTGCAATAGTACCAATGGCCAACACAAGGCTGAGACTATATCAACATGTCCTGGTTCGGGCTATCATCGCACCCTTTCCCTTGAGGAGTTTGCCGGCCTTCATTGCTTGCCTGCCCTCACAGTATTCCCAGTGGGGAACGTGATTTTGAGGACTCAGGAATTCGCGGCCAAGTCGGGTCTTTCAGGTGTTGGTCTTTGCAGTTCCTCGCAACTTTCCACTTCTCATGATAGGAGCTGTACCAACAAACAGCAAGATGATCAAACATATCAGCTTAAATTCCTTCACACACCCTCGTTGTGCGGAACCCTTCTGGAAAATTTCACGCATAAAACACGGAAACCATAAGGTTCGAAGCCTCCGCATGAGCGGCCTGGGGGGCAGCCAGCGCCACGGCGCCTAGGCTTTGTCCCGGGGATGTATTCTGGGTGAGTGATCGTGTGCGCTTAAGTCTTTAGTAGTTTAAGGGCTTTGATTTATGAAGGATTTAGGGCTCTAGGGTAATTCATAGCTTAGTGCGTATGTTGGTCCTAAAAGGTCTTACCAGGCTGTTGTAGGATTCGAGGCTTGAGGACGCCGGTTGTGAGGCTTAGGGAAGTGGTTAACAGCTTTTTCTGCTTACTGGCTGTCTGAAGATCGCATAGTGGTGGGCCAAAACAAGATCAACTCAAATTTTAAACCTGCATGTGCGCACATAAAAGGCACCAAACCCTAAACCCTAAATCCAGCATTCATCAACTCGGCGATCCTGCTGGCCATGCCTTCCACCATCCATGAAGACCTTAATCTTCCTAGCCCGAGAACTCTCCCCACCTGACGACCTTGCGATTTCATTGTCTGCGGCCTCAGGGCTCGGGGCTGACATTTTCGAATTTGGGGTTTCAATGGTGTTGTTTTTTAGGGTTTTCAGGGTCTGTAGGTTCTACTTCTATTGGATTTCAGGGTGCAACCATGCTGCCGATGGCTGTTTAGGGTGCAGCCATGCTGCTGATGGCTGCAGTGGTGGCGTGTGGTGCTGTTGGAGCAGGCGTAGCACGGGGTGCAGCGACGAAGGCCGTAAAGAGTGCGCCTTGGTGTCGTCTTTAGAAGTCATACAACTGAAGCAAACATTCAAATTAGCTGAAGGCTGAAGATGTGAACAAATAAACTATGATGTATAGATAAAAGCATAGGTCATAGATCATGTGCAAAGACATGGGTATTAAACCATATGAACGAATATGTATAATTAATGAGTGAGTTAGTGAGCGAGTGAGTGAGTGAATGAATGACTCAAGTGATGAACTGACTGATTGATTTGTTAAACTACCTGTGCGTGCAGATAGACTGCTGTTTGGTTCAGGTGTTCCTAAGTAAGTCCCTGGCTTCTAGCATGAGGTTTCGCATACATCGTGGTGAGTGCGATTTGTATAGCTCTACTATAGCTACGAGAAGGGATATATCATTTCCGTCTCGTCAGGCCTGTAGCGAGAATTCCTTCAAGGCTTCTGAACTGCTTGCTTTCAACCCGGGGTCTGGGTCTGGGGGCTGGCTCAGGGTCTGGGTGGCTTTGATTAAGTTAGAAGGGAATTGGGGGGGTCCTGGGGTTTGGGGGGTTTTGTAGGTTTTGGTGCTTAAGTAATTAATTACTCGGGTTTAAGAGGGTTCTGTAGGTTTCGGGAGCTTTGGGGTGGTTTTCTTTGGTTTTAAATAGGAGGGTTTCGTGGGGGCTTGGGTTGATTGGGGGTCTGGGGGGGCTTAATTAATTGAGTAGAAGGGTTTTGGGGGGGTTTAGTAGGTTTCGGTGCTTAGTTAAGTAGGAAGAAAGCCCTTCGTTACCCCAAAACCTCGAACCCACCGAGCCTTAGGCCTAATTATTTAGTAAACTTAGAGCAAACGCGCCAGAATTAGGTCTATTTAGTAGGTAGCAAATAAAGCAATTTCCTGAGTCCTTAGTACAAAATAGCAGCCGAAACCCTAGAAATAACTGCCTTGGGGGCCTAATTTGGGTAATTAAGTAAGTAATTATCAGCTCTGTAGGAGCCCTCTTAATCAAACCGTTTAGAAAGCAATTAATTAGGGTCTAGGGTTTAGGGTTGGGGGGGTTTGAGATGATTTAAGGTTTAGGCTTAAGAAGGTGGGGTTTCGGGTTTAGGGAGCTTCAGGGCCCGGGTTTTAGGGCGAGTGGTTGGCTTCAGTAGGTGGGGTTCCGGGTTTAAGGAGAGTGTCGGGCTTTAGCGCCAGGTTTTTACGGTTTGGAGGGGGGCTTTAGTTCAGTAAGGGGTCGAGGGTTTGGGATTAAGGGGTTGAGGTGAGGCTCGAGGGTGATTTAAGGTTTAGGCTTAGGTAGGTGAGGTTTCGGGTTTAAGTAGGGAGAGTTCCGGGCTTGGAGTGGGGGGTTTGGGGTGCCTTAAGATTGACCATTAGCAGACAGGGGCAAACCCACCCACAAAAATCCACCAGCCCCAAAACACGCATTAATTAGGCCGCCCTTTTTTTGGCACTGGCTCGAATAAGCAAAAAAACGCATTAATTTAATTAGGGTACACTTACTGGTCAAGCGCCCACATTAGATTGGCAGATCATATACAACCCTAGACCCTCAACCCCAAACCCTGAAGACCTTTAAACCCAGACCCTGCCGATCAGCTGGGAAGCAGCACTGCCAGACTACCAGCCTTAAACCCGTAGCCCCAAACCCTAAACCCAAGTTAAACCCTAAACTCTGAATCTTATGCAGCCCTAAAACCCTCAAACCCTAAACGCTATAAACCCTAAAACCTACACTCTAAAACCCCTAAACCTCCCAAACCCTAAACCCTAAACCCTGAACATTTTAAGCCCGGTAAGGCCAGGGCCAGAGCAGAGCAGCACGGCACCGGTCAACACCAAGAAGCGGGCCATCCTCGGGTGACGGGCTCTGATCTTTATGGTGGTTCCCAGAGACTCCAATATCCCTTAATTAAGGACTATGCCTTAAATCATATGAGGGATCCTACTATAATTTAAGGTATATTCCTTCATTAAGGGATATTGGAGTCTCTGGGTTTAGGGTTTAGGATTTAGGGCTTGGCTCAGGGTTTAAGGTTCAGGGCTTGGTTTAGGGTTTAGGGCCTAGAGATAGGGTTTCGGGTTTTCTTCTTTGTGGCTTGAAAATAGAGCTCTAAGAACTTCACAGAGGGTTGGGGTTTGGATTTCTACTGATGCTAAACCTACTTACTTACGTGGCAAGTTTGTTTGAGGGGGGACGGCTAATGATGTCAATCGATAGCTTGTTAATGATTCAAGCTTCTACATCATTGGGGCATAATATGAAGGCCTTAATATTTAGAATAGGGTATTGGGGCGCGCTATACTATACTTCTAATAAGGAACCCCCAAAATAGTATAGGTAATTATCAAGGCCTACGGCTTGCTATTCTTCGGCCAAGTGTCCTTGAGCTCAAAGAAGAGGTGCGGGCTGGAAGCGACGGGCTTAACAGGAACTGGGCCGAAAAGCAGCGCGGAGGAACGGTTGTGCTGTAGAACCTGCTGGGTCAGAGAACCTTATAAGGTTTTTCGTGTTTAGCATTTAAACGTCTAGGTACATGTTCCTCAACCCACTTCCTACAAACCCTGCAAAAAGAAACCGAAGACATTGAACAAACTGAAACGACCAACACATAATTCATGCCCGATCTTCCTGTTAAATGTACATGGGTCCATTGGTGAGTACTCGAGCTTCTTTCGACTCAGCATCACTCCAGGATTCGGATTCAGGCCTAGCTGACCGTGTAGCTTTTTTGCGCTTGGAATCTTCGGAACTCTGTTCTGCACGCATGCAACAGGTTTTGGTTGTCTCGATGTAATTATGCTTTGGCGTGGGCATCCAGAGGCTCGACGTGCAAAAAGTGCAAGCATGCTACCCTCTACCCTGAACCCTCAAACCATGCACCCTAAGCTGGTATCGTAAAAAAGAGCCACTCCCCAGAGAGCCCAAAACACCTTAATTAAGGAAAGGCCTTAAAACATAATACGAAGGCGCCGAGATTTTAAGCTATGTTTCCTAATCAAATGGCATGGGGCTCTCTGAGTTCATGCCCTTTTTTTCGGCCCTCCAAAACTCCGACCGCAAGCACACTTCGGAGCTCTAAGATCCTCGCGTCTCCAGTGGACCTCTGGGGAGCAAAGGTTCATGTTCTCGGGGAGGAGGTCTGTTCAGATTGGGATGATTAGCGCTTATAGGATTTACATTTAATGCACTTTTGGAGTTTTACAGATGGGAGGCATTATTCGGAACATGCGATGCTTTGCAAGGGCCAAAGACCATGCTCGATCCAGCAAAATTCACGGATTCGGCACTCACTCTCGACCAGCACGGCGAGAACCGGTGGGTAGAGGTACATGGTTTGGTGTTGTCGAGTGACAGTCGAGGGTTTGTTGCATGTTGAAATTTCTCCGCCCTGAAACATTTTGGGGCCCAATATGCTATACTTATAATAAGGACCCCCAAAAGAGTATTGGTAGCTATTTAGGCCCCTTTATTACTCATACAAATTATAAAATTAAACATAATCAAACCCTTCCTCCCGCGGATCCCTTCGTTTTGCTACGAAGGCGAAGTCGGTGACATACCCCCGCTGCCGCCGCTCTGAGGCGAGTTTGCGGCCTCCTGCATCGGCAGCTTAGCTTTGGTAGGACTCGATTTAGGGTTTCGGCGCTCACACTCGGACAATCTTGTCCGAGGCATATGGTTCGAGGTCTGCTGAATGAAACATTACTAGATGGGGGAGTAGCCACAGCAAACAGCCCGCATTACAGACATCTTCAACCAAACGTACACAGCTTCCCCCCGTTGAGCCCCGACATACTGATGCTGTCTAGTTATGGGGTCTCAAGCACTAATCTCTGCAGATCACATACAAAAGGGTATCAGGTGAATATACGAGATGAAGGGTCGGGAAGGTGATTTAGGTGGTCTGTTGCGAGAATCTTTTCGATTCCCAGCCATGCTTTAGATGAGCTTGGGCATCACCTGGTAAAACTTCGGAGTGCATCATATGACGGTTTAAAACAACGAGAGACATCCTACTGAGTCGAGAATAGGATACCGCAAGCAACGAAATTACGAAAGTATACATGCAGCCTCATAATTCACTTCAGGTGTGCCATGCATGTGCAATGGACCCTCGAGCAGTGACTCCAGAGTCAGCTGCAGTCGTCGTCAGTCTGTGTAGATTGGCCCCACATGAAAGTGCTCCAACCATCAAACCATGCCACAGCGACTCGCTTCGGGCACATCCGCGCAGAGAAACAAAAGCTTTTTCGAAGGCACACTGTGACCTGCTGCAGTCTGTCTCATGTGCGTCCACAAATATCACACCATTATATTCCTCTCGCAGTGTAGCAAATTCAGAACTGACATGCAAAAGCTTGCACTTGTTTTGTAGGATTCCCAACTGCGACAGATATGCATCTAATTATCCACGCCGAGACTGCAAGGCATGCCAGAGGCATTCCAGACTGTACGCGCATCCCTACCTGGAGCTGACAGCACCAAAGCCCTCGTTGACATGCAGTGTGCAAGGGACAAATGCATGGAACATCTTGCCAGCGTATTCCGGGTACGTCCAGAAATACACTTCAGCAGGATATAATCCAGTTGCATCATAACAAAACACTCCCCATGCAGTCATTCTGTCGGTCGTAAATTGACCTCGGCATCTTCATTGCAGCCCTCCGCCCGTGAGTGTATTCCAGGTAAACCACGTTGTCGCAACGCGGCCATCAACAGCGCTGTCGCGGGTTAGTCGTTTGCTTAAGGTCTACATCTTACGAGAATGAAGCTCCCACTCCTGAACAAACATCTGGAAGCTAAGCAAGATGAGGTATTGTTTCAGTATTTCATCAGCAATAGGAACCAACTCTGGCCTATCAGCCTCTTGGGCCTCTAAGTTAGATGTAACAACCTGGAAAAGGGCAACCCAGTACGACCAAGACCGAAAGAGTGTTGTGAAGTGGAATCATGGTACGCATATGCCTAAGTCGAGTTAGGAGGCTCGACGATGCGACATGCGACAGGTCAGGTGGGAAGGTCATCAGCATTTCGACCATAGGCAATTGAGGCGCAGACTGCGAATGAGGTGACCTATCCGCATCCGGCAGATCTTTTTCACTCATGTCTCGTCTGTGCTTGGATTGCAGGTGGTGGTCGGTTGGCAGCGTCCTCACCCAACAAAGGACGTCTACGCAAATGGCTACAGTAAATGCCAAAGGAACTATTTAAAATGGAACGGAGCTCCGGATGACAGGAGGAAACGTCAATCACAGCCTAGTAAGGAAGTTTTCAATAGTGATCGCAGTAGCAGCTCCAAGAACAGCGTCCAGCATCTTTTCAACTATTCTGCTGTAATGCGGAAAGTCATGGCCTTCTCCTCCCGAGCCGCATTTGCAGGAATGTGGCGATGCCTGTTGCGTTTTGCGTCTCTTGCATGGCGACATGATCAGCGGCGATGGCTGGCTCTGCTCATCATCTGTGTCGCGGATTTTCAGGTGAAGCCCAAAGACCTTGTTCTTGTTGCCTTTGCATGTCTCAGGCTTTTCGGCACCTGCTGGGATTGCCAGACCCTCCAATGGGTCTTGGACGAATTTGCTGATCTTCAGGCCATGGCCGCCTTTGGCAGTCACCCTTAGCCTGGTGCGGCTTGCAAAGTAAGCCTCCGTAATCGAGTCGATGTACAAGCGATTTTCTTTGTCGTATTCCAGAGTGAGAGATGCCATCGCTCAAAGGTCGCTTGCGTGCAAGTCTCACTGGTGCTATGCGCTCTTCTTGAGCCAAAATGGCTACGGTTGGGGAGTCTAGGGCTTATAGGGTTTAGGCTCCATGTCTGCAGGCCATGCATCACAACTTAACAAGTGATATGAGCCACATCACACTATTACCTTGAAAAGGGCCTATTTTCTGGCGGCACAAAACGGTAAATGCCTCGACTGCCAGACACGCTGCAGGGGTTTCCGCGAGCAAGATACCCCAAAAGGTCCTAAGTGCCTCTCTAGGGAAGACTTACCCAAACCATAATAGTAATTCCTATTATGTAGGTACTAAGGATGCTCCGGGCTTCTGATTCGACCCTACAGATGCACAAACTCCTCGGAAAGGGTTCCTGTTGTTTGGAAGATGCAGAGCTTCCCAAGACTGCCTCTATTCTAAGTTTCTAAGCCGCAGAAAAGACAACAAGAAACCTGTCACTTAAGCCAAAGCCAAGAAGAACCCCCTAAACCCTGAACCTATCCATCTCTGCAGGACGCCGTGGGCCGCCTGGGACCCACGGTTTGTGGGGCGATATAACAGGGTTTAGGGTTAGGGCTATGGGCTATAGATGTACATACGGCTCTACACGTTTACGCAGCAGTGTAGGTCAGGCTTTGTGGTTCAGGGTGTAGTGTAGCCTACCGTGTGCGTGGTACACAAGTAACTAGACATCGCTGAAAGCGAAGAACGAGTTCAGGTTCCTTCAAGCGGCTTGGACCATGCCCTGAAAACCCAGAGCTGCATGCCCCGACTCCGCCCCCACTTCCCCAAACTCTACATAAACCCTAAACCCTAAACCGTGACTCCACATGAACCCTCAACCGCACGTCAGCAAAAAGACTTGTCCTGTTCTTCTGGGCCCTTCCGTCGCCCCATTGGTCGAGTCCGCCGCTCCTGGCAGTTCTGAATCAAGGAACCCTTGGTATGTTCCCTAAACTCTAAACTCTAAACCATTAACCCGAAGCCCTTTGAGCTCTGAACCGCTGCCTGTCTCACCGCAGCCGCACCGAAGGCCGCGAACGGCGAGGGATACGGAGAAGCCTCTCAGTCTCTACTTGGAGGTTGAGGGTTTAGGGGTTCAGGGTTGAGGGTTTAGGGGTTCAGGGTTGAGGGATTCTAGGGATTCTAGGGGTTTGAGGGTTTAGGGGTTCTAGGGGTTTGAGGGTTTAGGGATTCTAGGGTTTAGGGTTGAGGGATTTTAGGATTCAGGGTGTTTTCCCTCCTCGGTACACTTCTCAGGGTGTAGGGTTTAGGGTTCAGGGAACGTAAGGCTCCATGTACCGAATAAGGGGTTCCGGGTTCTTTACAGGGCTCAGGATTTCAGGCTCCATGTACAGAATATGATATAGCATGCAATACTTACACCTTAACGTACCTACATAGTAGGAGCCCCTCAAAGGTCAGTACATACTATATAGGTACATGGATCCTTCAGGCTAACTCCTTCACCGGGGTCGCTCAAAGATAAGTCAGTTGGTGGTTCATAGGTATAGCGACCTTTAAACAAGATTACCCATCATGTATAGACAGCTATATCAGCGAATGCCTCTAGCTGAAGTATGGGATTAAGCAGAATGAGTCTATCGTGTGGGGCTTGAGGTGTATGGAGGTACCCATCTGCCGGCAAGCGCAGTGATGTGCCCCAAGTGCTGACTTCAGCTTGGATCCGAATCCACTTTCAGGAACTGCACATCTTCTGAGGCAAAATCACCCCATATCGCACGTCTTCGCCCGTGCATAGCGTCTCTGCACAAACCGCATGCACATGCAGGCACCTTCTGCATCCAAAAAAAATGTCATGTCCTGCTGTGCTGCTGGCACAGATGTAATACTGCCTCACGACAACCCTAAACTGGCCCTAAACCCTAAACTCTCAGAGTCTTGGTATAGAGGAGCCACGGCAGATCAAAGCCTCAACGTTGTGCCGCTGCATTAACGAATGGTTAGCAGGGTACACACGACGCATTCTTCTGGGCTACATGACCCTTTAATCCTAAACCCTATATATTGAACCCTTACTATAGAACCCTCAAAGGAACCGCGATGGACCGCACTATCTCAGATCTTATGTCTTATGATGAGATGCGCTACACCAGCTGAACCCTTTTAAGCCGAGATTTCTGATGTCAGCTAAACCTTCTCGGCACTCGGGTGGGACTCCGAAACTGTTACCCGCAATCCTTCCAGCTGCGAGCTAGTGAACTATAGAGCCCAAATCCACCGCCCATCGCAACCCCACATTGTGCATCTCAAATCCCGGGGAAGTCGGAAAGCTCGTATAACTATGCGGAACCCACAACACCACGAGCCCTTTCAAATGCGGATAATGCTTGCGTGGATTTTGGGGACAACTTATAACTGCTTCTGTACATAACATTTGCGCCTATGTAATTGCATATGTACGTACGTCCACCCATCCATCCATCCATCCATCCATCCAAACATCCATCCATCCATACAGCAACATACAGACAGACTGGCAGACAGACAGACAGAGACAAACACAGGCAGACACAGACAGAAACAAGCAGCGAGGCAGCCAGGCAGACATTAAGACAGAAAGACAAACAGACAAACGAAGAGACAGACAAAGAGACATACATGCGCGCGTGCGTGTGGTGGAATTGGTTGTATGTACGCGCATGTAAGTATGATGTTTGTACGTATGTATAGTCGGGTTTCTTGCATGCGCGAGCCGTGCATTGCATGCATGGCAGCGTGCTTACATCTATGGCATGTGTGCGCCTACATAATCATTCTGTACGCATGCATGAACTCTAACGTGGGTGCATGCATGTGCGGGTGGCAAGATATGCAGAAGTTGAGTTCGGCACAAGTGACTATGCCATGACGCTGTAGGGCGCAATCACGCCATTAACTTGCCATTTCTGCAACGATCGTTGTTGCCATTGTTGTGTTTGGCTGTTGATCTCGCGGTTGCACTGTGGTTGTTCTTGCATTGATGTTGTTCTTGTATGTTCTTGTCTTGCCGTCGTGGATCGCAGAATTCGGCTGCTGTTGCGGTTCCATTCCATGCCGGCTGTTTGCATTGTCGGCCTCGACACTTACTATATGTGGTCATGCATTCCCACATGATTCGTCATGTTTCAGTTTTTCACGGTGTTCTTACCTGTGTAGTTCATACTTGTGTTACATTTGACCTGGTATGGAGCAGTATGGCGGGAGTGGAGGCGATGATGATAATGATCAAAGGTATTGCTGATGTTGATATGCATGCATGCCGCACGGGAATTGTTCATGTTATAACTACGCGGAGTTCCAACCATTGCGTACAAACAAACCCTAGACACTAAACCTTGGACCCTAAACACTATGCGAGCGCCGAAACCCTATCAGGCCAGATTCAAACCCTTAACCCTAAACCGCTTGGCGTCTCACCATCGCCGCTTTGGGCTTCCAGGGCGTCTGCGGTGCAGATGCCGGGGGCTGGTCCTGACCGGCTATAGAGGGTGTGGGGTAGATGCTACTGAAGTTATCATACAGAACGCCAAAATAGAATTCGTACTCATTCAGGACTCTACATGACTCGAATATCAAGATGCTAGATCAGGTTTGAGGCGCTCATGGGCGCTTCGGGATGTGCTTCCACGGAGTCACCTCTACACGGCGAAGTTGGAGACTGCACTGCCTCCTACCTCTCTTTCAGGCTGCTACAGAATCTTTACAAGCAGTGCTCTCGACGGCGCCTTTTGCTTGTGCGCCCGGTGCCCTGGGCAAGCAGCTGCTCTTCGTTTGGCAGCTGCTAAAAAGTGGCGAGTTCAGCTACGGTGATCGTAGAATTACAGTCGTCGCTCATTCTACGTTCTGGCCGAGTCGACTTCAATGAATGTTAACTATGGCTGCCTGCACACGGTCACGGTGTCATGACCGTTTAGCAAACCATCTGTCTATCCGGGCGTGTCCCGTTCCGCTTTGAAGCTCTCTGAGGATACGTTTCTGACGATGTTGAAGGCATCGGTTATGGCCGCACTCGGAAGCTGTTGAAAGCCCGCAGCAAGGCCACAGCTTAGGTGCCATCCAGCTGCGAGCATTCAGCACAAGCCTGCGTCGATGGCTGCACGATGCTGCACGACTTTAGGTTCCGACCTTGCCAGCGGCAGTACGTGGTCCTAACATGTCCCTACAGCCTCTATAGACAGGTGGCTTTCTGCGTTCTGTAAAGCTACCTGCATGGCAGCAAGCCTCAGGAAATTTCGCATCGCGTTAAAATATAACGGGGATGCTGCAAAACTCTGCTTTACGCAAAGCCCATCGAGACTCCACGCACAAATGAAAAAGGGATGCTTGGCATCATAGGTTTTGTTGTCCAGAACCCTCCACGATCCGAACCTGAATAGCTGTAGCCACTTGTGGCTATAGCAATTTCAGTCACCCAGCAGAACTGCGACAAAGGCTTATGGCACTCCTACCTCGTGACGTGTCTGACGCTGACGGGTCTCAGGTCGGAGGGGAGCCCTTAGTGGTCCTTAATAGTGGATATTTGGGGTATATTAGAGGGTATTTGGGGGGTGTGGGTAATCATTAGAATGGGGTTAATTGCTGTGAGGGTTACTGTCAAGGTTCTACAATGCAGACCCAGTGCAGTCTCTTCGGGTGTGACATGCACTGCGAGTGTTGGATGATCCCCGGATGCTGTGGCATCGGCATCAATGCCCTACCCATGGCCTCGCCTCGGGCAACTTCAGCTGCTACGGCACAACACTTGAAAAAAAGATTAACAAAAACTGTATGAAAGGGCTTCTTGCTGCTAAGCCGGTTCATCGACCCTCCCTCTTCATGTCTGGGAACTTCTTCGGAAGAAACGTTCAGCAAAAGCACGGTCGAGTCGAGCAACCAGCAAGCTTCAGCAAAACTCGGGAGTTGAACCAAACCATGGCGCTGTAAAACCACGGTTCAGAAAGGACCAGTCGAGGTCGCACGCAGCCATGAACTTAAAATCAAAGCATATCATGTGCGCGTAAGTTCTAGTTGCAGCATGTACATCGCACTGCACGCTATCCTGGTGCCATCGGTCAAATGGCAGGCATTCCCTCCTCACAGCTCAGCGATGCATGGCAAAGACTTTGTCCGGCGCATCACTGGCTCGATGATGTCCTCGTCATACTGGACCTCGATGAAAGTGTTTTTCACCCGCACCTGCCAACCGGTCACCTGGGCCTTTGGCAAGGGGACCAGCTGATCTCGCACAGCCGCTTCGCA
>BGNK01000648.1:167257-219637 GCA_003297005.1 Symbiodinium sp. clade A Y106 | reverse complement strand
TATTTGTCTTTATTTGTCTTTATTTGTCTTTATTTGTCTTTATTTGTTTTTATTTGTTTTTATTTGTTTTTATTTGTCTTTATTTGTCTTTATTTGTCTTTATTTGTTTTTATTTGTCTCTATTTGTCTTTATTTGTCTTTATTTGTCTTTAATTTGTCTTTATTTGTCTTTATTTGTCAAAATTTGCCGATCCTGTCGAACAAGCCCTGTAGGTCTAATCCCTGTTGTTCTGGTTCGGTGCAAACGGCCAATGACATTAGTTCACCTACTTTTGGGAGTTCGGGTTATCTTCTTGAACCCTAAGGCTCAAAATAGCCCAAAAGCACTATAGAGTATGGTCTTTGGGCCCAAAAGCCTTGATATCTGAGTCCCTGGAGCCTTAGGGGAAGAACAGGGCTTTTCGGCTTTGGAGTTCATTTAGATGTGTAAGTACTTGAAGGGGCAGGCGACTTATAAGTAAGTAGGTTGGGTTCCTAAAGGGCTCCTTAAAGGGTATCTATAGGCTTCCTCAAAGGGATCTATGGGGTTTAGGGTTTAGGGTCTACTTGAAGGGGCAGGCGGCATGTAAGTAAGTAGGTTATAAGTAGAGCGATAAGCGCCCCAAATGGAGTTACCCTAATTATAACCCTACTTACAACCAAATTACTACGTCCCCTAAAGCCCCTTCAAGTAGACCCTAAACCCCATAGATCCCTTTGAGGGAGCCGAGAGATCCCCTTAAGGAGCCCTTTAGGAACCCTTACTAAGTCCCCTAAAGCCCCTTCAAGTATGTTTAGGGACCCCAGAGCGCCCGATTCTAATTAAACCGGATGAGGAAGCCTCGGGTCGTCATTAGAGCTCTTTGTATGGATCCTAATCTTCTGGGGGTTACAGTGACAGGGTTCCTGCACCGGGCTCCTACATTCGTCGTCATCAGGCTCCATGAGCGGAACAAGGCGCTGAGACCCCACATGACACACCCCGAAACCTGTATTATGGGGGCCTTAAAAAAACTAGAATAGGGCTTTGGGGCCCAATATACTATCATAATAAGGAGCCCCCAAGCTAGTATTGGTAATTATGTAGGCCCTTATAGTACTATAGTAACCCCAAACAGGACACACCAAGCTCCAAACCTGGGTCCTCATTCGCGAATCACTTCGTACGCTTCGCACATTTTGATTCCATGGGGATCCATGCTGATAAGTTTGTGCTGCTCTCTTTGGCCAGCCACCTTTTGGAAAATCATCTGACGACTGCCGCACACCGGAGATGTTCTCAACTTCTCAACTGAACATACCGGCCTACGCTCCGTTGTGGATATTCAGATGGTGGAGCCATATGTGACAATGTGGTCCCGACCCTAAACCCCCGCACCTTTTACTTCAACCATAATCCCACAAATCCGAGTATCACTGCAAAGCACACCCTACGGGGCCTGATGTTTCGCTTTTTGGGGGGTAGTTGGGTCTAGCACTTCGGCTCTGTACATCCCAGCCCCAATGTTGCTAAGTGTCTACAGTTCAGGGCTTGGGCTTCGGGATTATTAATTAGGGTTTAGGGTTATTTGGGGTTTAGGGTTTAGGGTTATTTAGGGTTTAGGGTTTAGGGTTATTTAGGGTTTAGGGTTTAAAGAGCTAGACAGTCGCGCAACCATAGGCCTCTGGTGTTCGGGCGATAATGAAGGGTAGCTGTGGGCTTCTCAGTAACCTTCAATGTCAAACCCAAGACTCGCGACTCCGCACTCGAGAACCTCCCAAACCCTGCACCAGCCAAAGTCTGAGGTTGGGGTTCAGTGCCCTAAGGGTCCTTACAAATTGGGGAACCTCAAAATTGAGGGTTTCTGAGACCCTAAAGAGACCCAAGGACTCTCCCTAGGACATTCCGGACCCTCCTAAAGAGATACCTGGACCCTTAGGGTGATCACTGTTTCCGATCCAAAAATGTGAACCCTACAATCTATGTCGTGGTCTTGGGTCTTGTGGTTCGCCTGAAATTCCTCTTCTGGGTCCCTGGTCCCCTGTGTAGGGTCCGCAAGGAAAAGCTTGCATTTCGGATAGGGTTTAGGGTTTAGGGTTTAGGGTAAAACCTCTCCACACATCCCCGGTGTGTGGAGCTCTCGACAGAAAGTTTAGGGAGGTTGCAGTTTGCAACCTCGGCACGACAGCAGCTTATGGTAGAACGAGGGTACAGGTTTACTGAAGGACCCGGGCACATAGTACTTAAGTATAGATATGAGTAGGTCAACAGCTCAACTAGTGCAGCAACATACTGCCAGTCTAGATACCAGAATTGCAACTACAGGCCTGCGCATTCAATCCCCTGACCCTTCAACTGGGCTTTTAAGTAACCAGGGAGAAAAATATAAACTGTTATTTCATAATGGTTCCTTTAAGAAAAAAGTATTAAAGTATGGTACTCCAAAGCCCGGTCAAGTAGTGCTCAGAGTTTCCGGATCTAAGGCTTTCGGGTTGCAAGGCTATTGCAATTAGGGTTTAGGGACTTAGGGTTTAGGGTTTAGGGTTTATTGCAAGCTGTTCTCTGGTTACAGCTCGCGCCCGAAGGGTGCAAGTACACACATCCTGCATACTTGTGCAAGCGCCTGCGGGGACTTGCGGTTTGAGGATGTGGAAATCTAGGGTGCTGAGAGCTGTTTAGGGGTTATGATATCGGGGTTTAGGGTTTAGGATGGTGTAGGGTATCTTAGACTAAAATTTTCTTACAGCAGCTTTGGGCTGGTATGGATCAATATCCCTAACATAGGCGCCTTGAAAATTGGAATAGGGTTTTGGGGTCCGGGTATATTATATTATAATTTATAATTATAAAAAGGAGCCCCCAAAATAGCATAGGTAATTATTAAGGCCGCAATATTGCTTGTGAAGCACGCTGGTGAAAGATCCATGTGCCGTTGGGCACGACTGACCTGCATGCTGCATGCTGCAGAGCAGCGATAAGGAAAATTCCCCTGGCTTCCGGTCTTGTAGGATTATCTTCATGTTTGTTGGACGTGGCTGACTAGAGCCCCTGAGAAACACGAAATGTGAAGGCAAACCCCGCAAAATGGGAGGCTCGGAACAGAGCTTTGGAAATGATAAAGATGCCTATATACTTCGTAATACTTCTCCCCCCTGCCATAGTTATAGTTTAATATCCCCCAAACCATATTGAAATTCTAAGTACCAAGGCCATCTAAGGCCTCAGCACTAAACAGCTTGAGTTTGCTGGGCTTAAAGCTTTTCGGCTTTCTTGTTCCATCCCTGAAAGGATCACTCCTGACCAGAAGTCTAGGCGTCGATATCTCCCGATCTGCCAACACAGCCCGCAGGCTCTGGCTGAAGATGGGGCATTCGTACAGTAATCAAGCCCCTTCGCCATGTTAACCAAAGCAAGACGGTCATGTTTGTCCCCAAAGCTCTAACCCTCTAGACTCTACCCCGCTACTAACTGAAGCAACTTCCTAGCTATAAGGGGCTTGCACAACTAATGCTGACATTGCTCTGTGTGCCCGCACACAGCACCACCCCTCAAATAAAGGGTTCGTCCGATGATTTAGGTCCCGAAGCTCATAGCTCAAGTTCGCGGAGTCCAGAAGCCAGGAGTTTCGCGTGACACTCAACGGTGTGCGATGGTGTTGGGGTACATGACAGGGCTGCTCGGGCCGTATTCTACGGTTTAGGGTTTGGGGTTGCAAGGAATCCTAAACCCCGAACTCTGAACCACGATTGCGGCATACTCAGAGCCCCTTCTGAAATTGAACGAATTGCAAAGAATTGGCGCTCTCAACTCTTCTCATCGAGGAAATCCTTGGTTGGCAGTTTTGCAAACTCCTCACTCAGTTCAGGGTCCAGGGTTTCTTGTTTAAAGTCTAGGGTGTAGCATTGAGCTTTTGGAGGTTTAGGGTTATGAGATTCTTGCCCGGCCACAGGCTGGGTTTCCTTGATAAATTAAGTCTTCATTTATTCTTCATTTCGGTTATCATTTGTTCTTCATTGGTTTCATCATTCTTGGGAGCAGCCTTCGTTTTTTCATCATTTGGAATTTCCTACAAATCTCTGAGCTTCCCAGGAATGATGGACCAAACGAAGGCCAAAATGATGAAAAAATGATGACCAAAATGATGAAAAAATGAAGATTCCTCGAGGCATTCCCAAAAACTCCGGNAACGAAGGCCAAAATGATGAAAAAATGATGACCAAAATGATGAAAAAATGAAGATTCCTCGAGGCATTCCCAAAAACTCCGGCCGAGGGCTCTGGCCAAGGAACCCCACCAGAAATCTTATTTTTTTCTTCATTTTTTCATCGTTTTTGTGGTTTTTGCTTCGAATCCTAGGAATCTCTGAGATTCCTAGGAAATGATGGAGCAAACGAAGGCCAAAATGATGAAAAAATGATGACCAAANTTCATCGTTTTTGTGGTTTTTGCTTCGAATCCTAGGAATCTCTGAGATTCCTAGGAAATGATGGAGCAAACGAAGGCCAAAATGATGAAAAAATGATGACCAAAATGATGAAAAATGAAATTCCTCGGGGCATTCCCAAAAACTCCAGCCGAGGGCTCTGGCCAAGGAACCCCACCAGAAATCTTCATTTTCTTCATTTTTTCATCGTTTTTGTGGTTTTTGCTTCGAATCCTACGAATCTCTGAGATTCCTAGGAAATGATGGAGCAAACGAAGGCCTTTTACTACTTTTTTACTACTGGTTTTAGATGAAAAAATGAAGATTCCTCGAGGCATTCCCAAAAACTCCGGCCGAGGGCTCTGGCCAAAGAACCCCACCAGAAATCTTCATTTTTCTTTATTTTTTCATCGTTTTTGTGGTTTTTGCTGCGAATCCTACGAATCTCTGAGCTTCCCAGGAAATGATGGACCAAACGAAGGCCAAAATGATGAAAAAATGATGCCAAAATGATGAAAAAATGATGACCAAAAGGATGAAAAAATGAAGATTCCTCGGGGCATTCCCAAAAACTCCGGCCGAGGGCCCTGGCCAAAGAACCCCGCCAGAAATCTTCATTTGTTCTTTGTTTTTTCATAGTTTTTGTGGTTTTTGCTTCGAATCCTACGAATCTCTGAGATTCCTAGGAAATGATGGAGCAGACGAAGGCCAAAATGATGAAAAAATGATGACCAAAATGATGAAAAAATGAAGGTTCCTCGAGGCATTCCCAAAAACTCCGGCCGAGGGCTCTGGCCAAGGAACCCCACCAGAAATCTTCNACGAAGGCCAAAATGATGAAAAAATGATGACCAAAATGATGAAAAAATGAAGGTTCCTCGAGGCATTCCCAAAAACTCCGGCCGAGGGCTCTGGCCAAGGAACCCCACCAGAAATCTTCATTTTCTTCATTTTTTCATCGTTTTTGTTGATTTTGCTTGGAATTCCTAGGAATTCCCTACACATCTCTGAGCTTCCCAGGAAATGATGGACCAAACGAAGGCCAAAATGATGAAAAAATGATGACCAAAATGATGAAAAAATGAAGANTTTGCTTGGAATTCCTAGGAATTCCCTACACATCTCTGAGCTTCCCAGGAAATGATGGACCAAACGAAGGCCAAAATGATGAAAAAATGATGACCAAAATGATGAAAAAATGAAGAATTTATTCTTTTTAACTTCCCAGCCTCTCCACACGAGATTCTCATAAGTTTAGGGTTCGCATGCGAAAACCCTGGCAGCATGCAAGTAGATCTCTATTATAGATCCCTTATACAGCCCTTTTCGAACCCTTTAAGAATCCCTTATAGCACCCCGTAGAGGACCCCCTAAAGCCCCAAGCTTAAAGCCTGTTTAGAACGCCGGAACTCCTGAACATGACAATCCTCAAACCCAAACCCCCAAAAAGCAAAGCCAGCCATCTCTCGGGACCTATTCCCACCACATGCTAGAGAGAGGGTTTAGGGTTTATAGGGTTTAGTAGGTGATGAGACACAAAGTGTACGAGAAGACGAGAATCAAGTTCTGAGATAGGTAAGAGAAAGAGCGAGATAGATTCGTGTAGCACCTTTCACTGATCTGGGTCCGAACTGCAACGTGAAGATCTGGATTGAAGTATCACCTTTTATAGGCTCGAACTACGGTATGCCCTGTGTTGCCGCGTCTGGGTTCCGGGTTTACGACCTGCTTGTATGTTCGAGACTACTGCAGGGTTTGCAACTGATTCACATTCTGGTATGCTCCTGATTGCCTAGTTATTGTAAACCCCTTGCCAGCTAAGCTGTCTTATTGAGTCACAGTTCGGCATCTTCGTGAATTTCCTGGTTAGGGCTTTCAGTCTCTCAAAGGCGTTCCCATGTAAGTAAGTCCTTCTCAACAGACGACCGAAAGATTGACAATATCCCAATGACCTATCTAGTAGTGTGAGTCTGTGACCTTATACTTCCACGTCGAGTGCCCGGAGTGTGGCACCTCTGGGTGTGCTGCTTCATTAGTGCCGACCCCTGATTGATCAACCGTTTTCTCCAAGGGCCTTGATCTTGGGATCCTCATTGCAATCTTTGTTAAAGGAGTGCTGATTACCAGCCAGGAATCTACATACGTCCCCATGGAACCTCTATTCCTAGGCATTCAATGAATTTAGTATCGGCCCTACACCCTAAACCCAAAGACCCCTAAATAAGGTACAACTGCAAAGCCCCTGTCACTGTGATCCTGGCTCCCCAGCCAAATGGGCTTAGGGTTGCGGGGCTTAGGGGCTTAGAGCTAAGGGTTTAGACCATACGGCCTGTGGTTTATCTGTGGGGCTTAAGGTTTGTAGTAAGGGCCTTAATACTTCGAACAGGCTTTTGGGCCTTACTATAACGATGGTATAATATACCCCCAAAGCCTATTCTATTTATGAAGGCCGCTGTACCAAAGAACCCTCTTGCCGATCCCTTATAGACCCCTTTAAGGGATTATGGGCTTAAGGCTTACAGGGCTTAGGGCTTCGGGTCTCGTTCTTCAGTGCCGGGCGGCTACGATCGCCTGGGCGGTCTCGGCGGGCTTCCTTGGACTCTCCAGGGATCCACGAACCCTAAACCAAAACCCCGAAAACCTCAAACCCCTAAACCTTAAACTCTCTGGAGGTTATAGCGGACCCTTTCTGAAGTAGTCATATCACGTTCATGTCAGAGGGTCATGGGTGTTTGAAGGGGGTCGTGGTTCAAGGGGCTATGAGTTTAGGATCCAGGGCCTTTCTGTTTCGAGCTCCGGGTACGGGATCTATCACAGACCCATGCGCAGGGTCCTAAGTACCTACATGAGGACCGTGAGGTTGACTGCTGTGGGATTTAGGGCTTAGGGGTTTGGGGATTAGTTACCCTAAGGGTCCAAGTACCTACTTATCATATACTCTCCAAAATAGTAACCTACATAACTACTATCCGAAACCTAAGTACCTAATTACTGGGTCCTTTGGACCCTTAGGGTTAGGGTTTACCCACATGTGGAAAGAAGGTTTCCATAGTAGTTAGGGTTTACCTACATGTAGAAAGAAGGCTTCCATAGTAGGAGCTACTATCACTGTTTGAGTAAGCTACCCCCCAAAAAGAGGTACTTAGGGCCCTTTGGGCTGGTAGGTCTGCTATAGCGTCTGAAGAATTAGTAACAACATCCAGTTGCAGTCCAAAGAGGTAATTCTAGTAGAACCCAGACTATATACTCCAAATGGCCATTAGGTTGCTTTTGTCGGAGCTTATGCCCAGGTGCTATTCTGGCTACTATCAGAAGACGCCTACCGAATACCCAAGCCCAAGTTCCGAACTCTTAAGCCCAAAACCCTATAAGCCCAAAACCCTATAAACCCTAAACCCTTAACCCCTAGAGTGAGCCCCATAAAGTTGGAAACCGGATTAAGGCCAAAGAGTGCTGGGATTCCCTATACATTACTCTTAAGGATTGAGGCTACTGGGTTTCCAACTTTTTGGCTTCTACTGTAAACCTTTAACCATCGACTGCAGCTGAACCTGAAATCCGCACGATGTTCCAAAACGCCCTCAGCTCGAAAATCCCTCTGGCTCAACAAACAGGAAATCGAAATAACATCACAGAGGTGCTCGAGGTGGGGCACGTGACCGCTGTCCTGAGATTCCGCGTCTTTCTAGTATTTTTCGGACTTGGGATTTCAGGTTTATGGTTCTACTCGTTTAGGGTTTGGGATTTGGGGCTTCCCCGGTTTTTTAATTCTACCGCTCAATCCCGGCTGTTGTTTGCAGTGTTAGGTTTCAGGGTCGTCGGGTTTTGAAACCTCTTCGTTACCAAATCCTTTCTAAGGGGTCGGGGAGACCCGTGCGACTAAAGAATCTGGTCCCTAAAAACATCCTACTCCGTCGTAATTTCGGCCCGACAGCTCAATTACTCGGAGTCGCCAAAAGATCTGTAGCACCCTCGACATAAATCGGTATCCCGGGACCCTGACTGGTGGGTACGTAGCACTAGCATTTTCATGACAACGTAAATAGAGGGGGGTTTTGGGGGAGAGTAGGGAGGTGGGGTTTACGACTTTTAGGGCCTTGCCGGAAAGCACTGCGAGAGCCTGACGGATTCGACCTACTCTTTCGAAGTCGTCACGCGACGATCTTGGATGATATTGGCATACCTCTTTAAACCCTAAGCCCTAAACCCAATAAGACGAATAAACCCTGAACCCCAGTAGACATGTTGAGATTGATGTGGAAAGCATGCAGGAGCATCATCCTGTGGCCTTCTATCCTAAACCCTAAACAGGTCTATACAGATTGATGACTTCCGCGAGGGATGTGTCCCCAAACCCGAAGCCCTAAACACTAAACCCTGGACCCTAAACCCAAAACCAAATTCTAAACCCAAAGCCCAAAACACTAAACCCTGGACCCTAAACCCAAAACCAAATTCTAAACCCAAAGCCCTAAACACTTGTGGAGCTTCTTTACAATCCGACGAGTCGAAGATTGAGGCTTTGGGGATTTGAGCAAATGCCCCAACAATTAAACATTTAGAATAGCGTTTGGGGGTGTATTATAGTATAAATATAATAAGGAAAAATGGGGTTTGAGCACATGCCCCAACAATTAGAATAGGGTTTGGGGGGGTGTAAGTATAAGTATAATGAGGAACCTGGGGTACAACTTTTGGTAGTTATTCAGGCCCCTGCGTGGTGTAGTAGCAGCTCAGGGCTACGACCGAGAAGCTTAGGGCTTAGGGCCTAGGGTTTAGAGTGATAGAGCCAGTTTTAGGCGTTCGAGGTTTGCTTGGCGAAATGCTGAACACGGACGCGGTTTATAGGGAGCCATAAAAGTTGTGTGAAGCACACGTGATACATAGAGCCTTAGAGATTTGCCCCTCGAATCCGTTGAACATTTTCTGTGATGACCAAAGCTTCCTATATACACCCCAGAGCCATCTGGCTGATAATCCCATACTGCATGTATAAGGTCGATAAGAGGATACTGCTCCCAATTCTTCCCACCCCTTAGACTAATCGGTGATATAGGGGCCTGATAACTACCAATACTGTTTTGGAGGTTCCTTATTGTAATATGTAAATAATATACCCCAAAACCCTATTCTAACTATTGAGGACCCTATATCAGCTGCAACTCAGCATCTCGGATCCACTCCATCTTTACCGGACACCGCAACTCCTGGAACAGCAGGGTGATGCTTCAGGGAACACATTAGCCACCTGCCAGTTTCCCAGAGGGTCCATATATACTACCATTCTGGAATTAGGTCCCAAAAGACCATCCCCGTTATGGTTTTTGTGGTACATGGACCCTCTGGGTTGCATATTGACTTCAAAGACAACCGGCTGAATGTGATGACGCGTCACTGTAACTCGATGAAGATTCAACAGCAAAACTCTGAAAATCACGCTACCGCCAAAAGCAACTATGCTACAAAGGGCCGCTCGGTGGATCACGAGGCAACTTAACTCCGCAGCTGCTTGACTGTCAAAAGAGCATGCCCAAGGCCGAGGCGGCAGGTGACAACCCTGACCTTCAAAACCACCCTCCACAGAGGCTTAATGCAATATATGCGATAACCCCTCAACCACGTCTCCTCCATGAAGCGTGGTACCTGCTCGTCAACATTCAGGATCTCCTCGGATCAGCAGCAGACACCACAAAAAGCGCCGGGCCAAATCGCGACCATGATGCTTCCACTCCCAAACCAACCTGAGCCTCCCACTAGCAGCCCTACGATTCCAGCTACAACAGCAGGAAGTACATGCTGCGATGACGGCGACCACTGCTGCCACAATCACTGCTACGTACTCTGAAGACTACCAACAACACGGTGACCCGGTGATGGTCACAAGAACATCAATCATGGCACGGTCACAATAGCTGTATTGCGAGTACTCGCAAGCGTCAGAGCAACAACCCTATGAGTCACCATCCACAGCCATATGCGCATTCATGAGCACCATCGAACCAAAATCGCCATCCTCGCAAGAACCAGAAGCAGAACGACAGTTGCAATAATCATACTGCTGACGCACAAAAAAACGAGAACGTATCAGCTACTTCATGCCGTTGAAAGACGTTGCGGCAGCGCTGGAGTTTGAGCCATAAACTGTGAAGCGTAAACTCTTCTTCAGTACGAGGTAGGTCGGGTGTCTCAGTAGCAAAAGGAAGCAATCAGGCTGACATTCCGACATTTGAAGGCACTACACATTAAACCCCTTCTGCTGCTGTGCTACTATACCGCTGCAGCAACCCTTATAAAAGTAACCCTTCACCCATAAAGAGCCCTTTAAATGAAGCCTTTAAGAAACCCTTAAAGGAACCCTAAAGGAACCCTTAAACCCTTAGGGGAAGCCCTTAAAGGAACCTTAAAGGAACCCTTAAACACGTAAAGGAACCCTTTCGAGGACCCTCAAAGCCAGCCTCAAGGAACCGGTAAACCCTTTGAAGAACTGTCAGGAATCCTCAGACCCTTAAAGGAACCCTAAGAAACCCTTAAACCCTTCCTATAGTATGGGGTCATACCCTACACCCTTTTTTTTACGGTTACTACTTTTTCTACATAACAGATCCCAACCATAAAACGAGGTACCCGAAGAAAGGGCAGGGTATGAGCCAGTAAGTTGGAGGAAAGCGTGTTTAAGTCGAGGGACATCTTTCTCTCCCCAGAGCCTCAGCTCCGAGAAGTTCGAGAAATCTCTAAGCGGTTTAGGGTTTAGGATTTAGGGTTTAGGGTTTAGGGTTTGGGATTTAGGGCTTAGGGCTTAGGGTTTAGGGTTTGTTTACGGTTTTGCGTCTTGGGGTCTAAGGGTTTTGAGGGTCTTTGGGCTTAGGGCTTCAGAGTCTGGGGGTCTGAGGACTTATGGTCCTCAATGAGGAGGGTTTACGCTTTTGCGTCTTAGGGTCTAAGAGTTGAGGGTCTTAGGTGTTAGAGCTTCAGGGTCTTAGGGCTATGGTCTTAGGGGTTGAGGGCTTTGGGTTTTAGGGGTTCAGGGCCTTTGGGGATGGGGGTCTAGGGGTCTTCGGGTCGTGGGAGCTTGCAGGGTTTAGGGAGTTAGGGTTTAATTAGGGCTTTGTTCTTATAGGGAGGTGGGGAGCTTTGGGCTGCGCTGGGTGGTTTTGGTTTAGGGTTTAGGGTTCTGTTCGGGATTGTTTTCGGTTGCAGGCTCGAGGACTTGACGAATGCAGCAACGACTGTAGGATGCGCTGCCCATGATATCCATCGGAATTCGAGTGGATCTTTTGTTCCAGCAGAACTGGATCGGTGGGTCGCTGAGATAAACATGCCACATCTCCCAGCCCGGCACGCCCAGCTCTCCATCGACCGGGGTGTACGATAACTGACGGGAACAGACAACTAACGACCAATCACAACAATGTTTTATAAGTATACCCTAACATTCGCACTCTTCAAGAGCGCGAATGTTGGGGGTATACTTATAAGACCAGAGGGGGGATATTGTTGCGATTGGTCGTCGGTTGTACGAGCCTCGGGCTTGGGGATTAGGACTTAAGCCAGGATTGTCCAAAAAAAGCTCCTTGTGAAGCTCATGAGGCCTTTTGGTCGTGCAGGTTTTCCTTTCAAGACCTCTCTTCCGAAGTAGCATGGAAACTGACCCGAAAGGATCCTGGGCTTAGACTCAACTCGCAGTACTGTCCCTAAACCCTAAACCCTTCCAAATCCGGGTTACATGTAATTTAGCATATAGAGTTGAAAAGCGTAGAAGCCTGAATGATTGCTAACACTCTTCCTCTACCCAACGTTCCAAAGTACTGAACTCGCCATCTGGATGTCAGATAGCAGTTGTCGTAGAGCCAGAGTATGGAAAGTACAAGGTTATCGATTCAGGATTTAGGATTAGGGAGACCCTTGGGGATATAGACCCTCTCAAGAAGGTCCCTTTTAAGAGAGCCAGAAGTAGGGTTAAGAGTGGTCCCCTTTAAGGGGTCTCCCTAAAGCCACCTAGGATGAATTACTAAGCCGTTGGACGATAGGGTTGATTGACTCCGCTTCGTCCTTGCAAGCGCAGTTACTACCCTTCACCCTAACACGCAGTACCTTCCCGGCTTCCTATTCATAGGGTCCTGACCACCAAAGAGAGTATCCAAAACAAGAACTTCTAGGGTCGATAGTAGGGTTTATAACCAGAACCCCCCAAAAAATGGTAGCGTTTGGTAGGTTTAGTAGGGTTTATAAGTTTATAACCAGAACCCACAAAAAATGCAGCCTTTTTGGAGGTTAAGGTAGATAATCTAATAAGGGCTAGAGAGCTATCCAGGTGAACTCCTGGCCTCCAAACTCGAAGAGGCAAATTTAACCTCAGACCCTTAGGGTTTAGGGTTTAGGGGTTTAGGGGTTTAGGGTTTAGGGGTTTAGGGTTTAGGGTTTAGGGGTTTAAGGTTTAGGGTTTAGGGTAGCCTCGGGGCCGTCATGGCTGGAATAGGGCTTTGATGCTTGCTACGTTCGGATGACATAGAGAAGGGATGCTCTAACTGACGGTTCAGACATGTACAGTAAATTGTCTAAACCCCCAAAACCGACTCCTCAGCGAACCCTACTCCACAAGTTGCCAACCCCGAAACCGAAACCGTAATTACACGGGTCTGAGTCGAAGACATGAGAGTCGGTGCGTGAACTTGCGACACCTGAGTGTCTGAGAGAACTAAGAGGTTTGATGTAGGAAACTTGCTGGTTCGCGTAGTTTCTGGGGACACTACCCTAAGGGTCCAGGTATCTCTTTAGGAGGGTCCGGAGAGTCCTTGAATCTCCTTGGGGTCTCAGAAACCCTCAATTTTGAGGTTCCCCAATTTGTTAGGACCCTTAGGGTAGGGACGATAACGAGGACGCTAGCAATAACATGCCCCACCTCGATAGTACGTTGTTTGGGTCGGTCCTGACACCAAGGAGCCTGTCACTCGGGTTGTTAACATTCTGGATTATTTTTTCCGCAACCACCGAGCACCAAGGCGAGTCACAGATGCTTTGTAAAATTCTAGATTACTCCCAGTTCAGTTCGGGGGCTATAGATTCCTGACCCACTTATTTACCTCAGTAGTTAGAATAGCGTTCATTTTTTCAGGTTCTATAGAGTTACTATACAGGTTTCGCAGCCATAAACTATTATGTCAGTAGTCTGTTGTGGACTTGGGTTCGCGGTGGGCTTGCGGACAAGGAGGAACGGTATAATTCGCCAAGACTCTTTCCTTAGGGCTCCTGAATGCAGTTGTACTATATATTACGACTACACCCCAAAGTCCTATTCGAACCAGCAAGGCCCTCTGACTGAACCTGCATAGCAACCCTCAAAGTAACCCTTCTAGAGCCCTTTAAGTAAGCCCAAGCCCTAAACCCTAAACCCTTATTCAAATCATAAATCTTGGCAGAGGAGCCAAGGGCGACAATGTGTAACCACCAGAGTTGAGGTAGTTCAGACTGGCCTGTTTAGGGTTATGTGGCGTAGGAATGCGGGCTGAGGACTTTCCACTGATGTCGCAATGCGGTCTTGCGCAAGATAGCGGAGGAATTGCTCGAACTTTAGCTCTCGAAACTTAAGCCGGTTTCGGGTTCAGGGTATAGCTCAAGTAATAGCTTCAGGTCCCCAGCCCCCACAATCGAAGACAACTTCAAGTGCAGGAGTCTAGATTTGGATTGGGCTGTAGCGTTTGAATGGGTAAGTTCGGGGCCATCAGCCCGAAACACCTAAACCCCAAATCCTGAACTACGGTTGATGGACAAAATCCTGCATTGCCCATTATAAGGAATATACCATAATTCCCATAGTTTAGGGTCCTTAGGGTATGCAGGATTTTGTCCATCAGCCGGTTGATGGACAAAATCCTGCATTACCCATTGTAAGGAATATACCATAATTCCCATAGTTTAGGGTCCTTAGGGTCATGCAGGATTTTGTCCATCAACAGTAGGGTTTAGCGCTTCAGGCTTTGGGGGTTTAGGGTAGGAGTCTGCAGAGTCCTTGTCTGCATTCATCTGCTGACCGAAAGCTAAACCCTAAACCCTAAACCCGAAACCCTAAACCCTAAACCCGAAACCCTAAAGCCTAAACATCAGATGAACAAAACAACTAAATGTTCAAGCGATTCCCAGCTGCGGATGTGTTGCTCTTGTTCCCTTTGTAACCCGAACCCAGAGGCTCCATATATATATATATATAGAAAACCATTATGGAATTAGGTCCCCAAAGACCATCCATATTATGGCTTTGGGGACCTAATTCCACAATGGTAGTATAAATGGACCCTTAGGGAACCCTAACCCGAAGTCCTAAACCCTAAACCCTAAATCCTAAACGGTCTAGACTATATATAGAGCCTCTGGGGAGCTCGAAAATTTCAATTATTGCGTTGAGTTCGTAGAGGTGGGAGCTTTTGGGGATTTGGAGATTTAGCGGTGTAAGTGGTGGGCTCTACTTTAACCCGGAATAACCTACCTTTTAAGGACTTATATATAAGGAAATCATAATAAGGAACCTTGAAAGGGTTGGCTAAGGAAATCATAACAAGGAACCTTATAAGGGTTGGTTAGACAGGGTTAAGGTAGGGTTCATCAATCCCATAGCATCTCCCATAAACTCTTATCAAATCTCGTAAGAACCTCGTATCACGCCCTGGGGCGTAGATGGGTGTAAGGTAATAATTAAGGCCTTGGAAAATGTACCTTGCTTGCGAAGCATCTCCTTGACAATGGCCGGGGGGGGGGGGGGAATTNCCCGCCTGGGGGGGTAGTGGTGTGAAATAATAAATATAAGGCTCGGAAAAATGTTTCCTTGGCTCGGAACCCCCCTTTGAAAGAGGGGGGGGGGGGGGGGGGTAATTACCCTTCGTCATGTTGTTCAGTTCTGATATGTTGTTCACACCTAAATCCGCAAGCCTTTTGGGAGTGTAAGTAGCTTGTAATTATAACTAGCCTAAAGAGGTACTAAGATCCCAAAGTACTTGAAGCCTTGGATCGCAAGAGCTATGCCTATTTCTGCGTTCAGGTGTCCTCGTGAAGGTTTTGAATAGGTTACGTTCTTGATTTACATGGCGGGTGTGAACAATCAGAATGAGGTTCCAGTGCAATTAACTACAACGGGATATTATCACAAATCATCCAGACCTCTACTCTAAACCCTAAACCCTAAACCCTGAACCCTGAAGCCTATTATGTTAAAGGACTGTCTGGTTCTTAGTAGGGAATGGGGGAACGGATTATGGAGGCTATTATTGGGGAGTATATATAGAGGCTACTATAGGGATCCCTTCGCCCATTCCCTACTAAGCACCAGACAGAAAAATCTCAGCGTCGACTTCCGTCGCCTCTTCCCAGCCCTCCACGTCGACGTGTAAGCGCCCAATCCGGACTGCGTCATCTGTGGCATACGACTCCTTTGCAGGGCTTCGGGGTACTGGGTCTTCTTTGTGTTTAAGCTCCTTTTTTGATGTCTGCCAACATCCATAAGGGTACTGGGCCTAGGCTTTGGGGCTTCGGGTTTGAGACTTTGGGTCAGGCTTCAAGGCGTACGGCTTACCGGGTTTCAGGGTCAGGTTTGATGTAGCTTAAATACAAAGATGCAAGCGCAGTGAGAATCCTTGTCGAAGTAACCCATCTGGTTGGCCATCCAGCGCAGAGGCCACGAGCCCAGCCTGAAAGTCTGGACGTTCGACAGCTTTAGGTGCTTATGGAAGTTCGCACAAGTGACACCAGCCATGGCTGCTTAATTGTGAGGAAACCCTAAAACCTGTAGTATATGACATTTCGTGTTGAGGTTGGTTTGTCAGGAACATAGCTCACGGCCTGCCCCCCCCCCCCTCCTCCCCGGGCTGTAGCGATCTTCATAGTTAGAATAGCCCCGGTATGCTCGTACCAGGGCGCCCTAAGGAATGGCAGTACGTGCTTGTCACTCAGTCTCCCTACGTTGCAGTCAAACGAGTATCTTCACTCCAAGTGGCACTTTCATGCCAATGCCTCCAAGCGGGCCCACCTGTGCAAAAAGAACTTTTGGTGAGGTTCGTTGCTAGGATCCCCAATACTAAGGGCAACCCATGTTCCTACTCTATGCTTTGAATAAGGGAACCCAGCAAGAAACAGGGCAAAAGGGTACTACTAGGGAACCTGCACCTAGGTTGGGACAGAGTTATAGTAGAAGCCAGAACATTGTTGTCCTCATACCCTTAAGGTAAAATATAAGGGATCCTAGCACTAATCCTCCTAAAGCCATGTTCCAACTTTCTGGGTTCTACTATAGGATGTCGGGCAGAAAACAAACAGAGATACGCAGGAACGTGGTCACATGCTTTTGTCATTATCTTATCTCTTGTTGGTCTCGCTGTTTCTCCGCCCTCTATCTGCATATGTAATTTCATATATATATATATATATATATATATATTATAACTAACCGCATGTGCATGCATATGTAAATAAATGTGTGTGTTTCGTTCCGAGGCAATGAGTCCAAGTCGGACGCAGCCGGTATTGGCTTGCACCTAATTAGGAAAGAGCAGCACAGCCCTCTCGTCTTTAGCGGTCGGACACCGACTCCACACGTGAACTCGCACGACTCAGGGAGCATGAAAACGCGATCAGAAGCGTCGTCGCCCCCTATCAATGTGCGAGGATTTAACAGGCGCCAAAGGCAGAAAAGCCATCCCCGAGCACATGCAAAAATCAAAACAAAATCAGAGCCAACATAAAATTATAAGCTGCACTCCTGCAGACCTTCATTCAGGCATTGCCAAAGAATGCCATGGCACACTAAGCCCAGGCACATGCAAACACCTGGAGCAAACAAGAAACCTCAGCCTGAGCCTATTCCTCCAGGGGGAAGGGGGAGGCAAACTGCAAGCTGCACACCCCACACAGCTGACATTCAAACGCAGCCGTGCCCACAACACTCCCATGTGCAGTGACTGCGTGTACACATGGAGTCTACTAGCTCAAAACCAGACCGAACTACACTTTGACATCTGGTTACCTTGTCATGTCATTGATAGCCATCCTTGCCATCGCCATGAGAAACATGTCCAATCTTCACAAGGACATATATATAGTCATACACATGTGTTGAAAGATGTATCGCTGACCGTGAGGACTTGTCTACATAGTTGCAGAGATTGCGGATGTCAGGGCTCAAGGCTGTCTAAGTTATTCAGCGTCGACAGAACTTACCCTCCACGATGGTAATCCACAACAAGGCTTTCGAGTTTCGTTGTCATTCGATCAATTCTCAATTCGGGATTACCTATAGTCTCCATTGTAGTTCCTTTTTTTGGTTTAACCAATTCTATATTAAGGATCCTAAAAGGTAACCCAAAAAAGGAACTACAATGGAGACTACAGGTAGACAGTACAATCCATCGGGCTTGAAAACTGTACGGTCTTGCGGGTATACATGGGTAGTTGCCAAAATTAGGATCCCTTTTGGGGTACCTTAAATAATAGGTGCCGTATTATAAAAGGGACCCAAAAAGGGACCCTAATTGTGACAACCACCATCATGGACCATACATTCCGACCCGAAGCCGGAATCCTGACCTTAAGCCCTGAGCCTCCAAACCGCCCAAAAAAACATGATCTGTGCGGCCCAAAAGCCCGACTCTGTATAGGGCCCCCCAAAAAGCACATAAGCAAAAATAAGGATAGGGATATCCCATATACATCCCCTTATATTGACGCCCAATAAGGTAGGGATATCCCTATGAAATGCTTATGCTTATGTGCTTTGTGGGTCCCTAACTGTAAGCCTTCCGAGTAGAAGCCCAAAAGTTGGAAACCCAATAGCCTCAATCCTTGAGAGTAATGTATAGGGAATACCAGCACTATTTGGCCTTCATCCGGTTTCCAACTTTTTGGGGTTTACAGTAGCCCAAAGAGTCCAAGTACCAATATAGCAAGCTCTTAGCAGATATTTAGGCCCCAAGTATTTTCTATACTGTTACTTGGATCCTTTGGGTAGAGCCATAAAGTATCCCAAAGAGTCCTAAGTACCTACATGGGGGATACCTGCCTAAACCACGATCGTAATTGCTACTATGGAAACCCTACATTCTACGAAACATAGGTACTCTTAAACCCTAAACCCCTCTACTTCCCTTAATGAAACTCTTAAAGGGACCCTTAAAGGAGGTACTCAGGACTCTTTGGGTAGGACTGCCCACGCTCGATCGTGGCCTCGGGTGCTCCATCGATGAAGCCCTGCGGATTCCTTTCTGGAGTGCAAGGAAGGATTCGGGAACTTCATGAGTAGGGCTATTTGCTTTTAAACGCCTTTTTCCTCCAAGAAGGACTCGCCTCATGAGTAGGGTTTGAGATTCGGGTTTTTGCTAGGGTAGCAACACTTTTCCTAGTTAGGTACTTAAAAGCATTCTGACTACACGGTTGAGGTTTATAAGTCTTCAACTCCACACCATTCGCCCCAAAACTCTGTACCCTAAACCCCTGCAGAAACTCTCACTAAGCCACCACAAGCCTACCACGCCTTTTCGCTTTAGACCCATGGAGTCTGCGTATTCGACTTGTATATTCCTAAACCCGACGAAAATAAGCCGCGCACATACAGAGACAAACAGAGCGGTTCAAGTTCTAGTAGTTGTCAACAAGCACGAAACTGTGTTCTTGTTAGGGCATTTCACTTAAGTTACCATCATAGGGCAAACCATATTATTCACGATAGGTCCCTATTATGGTAACTTAGATTAAGTTCCTTAACAAGAACCCAGGAAGTGTGTGGCCGGGCGTCATCAGAATCATCTTCTCGACGGCCTCGGGCTGAAGCCGACTGGAAGGAAATGCATGTAGAAGTACAAATGGGTGGTTGTCAAAATTAGGGTCCCTTTTTGGGCCCTGATTATAATACGGCACCTAATACTGTATTTACGGTACCCCAAAAGGGACCATAATTTTGACAACCACCCAAAAGAACACTGAGGGAAAACGGTTCAGGATTTAGGGTTTAGGCAACGGTTTGGGATTTTTAGGGTTTGGAGCTCTGGGGTTTGGGTGCAGCACAAAAGTAGCTGTGCTTTCAACGTCGCTGCATGTTTGGCTACTTGGCTTCTTATAGCTACGACAGGCGCTGCAACGCCAAAACTAAAGCGGCTGCTTCATTGCAAAGTACAGGCAATATCCGAGCTGAAGGAGTCCCCAAAGCTCCATGTTAGGCTAAAACGGGGTTCCCATGGAGGTCCATGGAGGTACTTTAATTTCAGTGTAGCCAGACTGTCCGTGAAACACCAACAACAAATTCAACACCGAAAACAATAAATGCCTAAAACCCACGTCCTAAGCCTGAGGCCCAGAACCCAATGCCCAAAAACCTAGACCCACCCCCTCAAAAACCAAATCCAAAAATCGCAAAAACCAAACCCCCCAAACTCAAACCCTAAAACATCCAAAAACCCAAATTCGCCAAAACCAAAAAACTAAAACACAAAAACTAAACCAACAACAAACCACAAAACCTATCGAGCGACGGCAGTTGGCTGAGTTCTTGTTAATGGAATTAATCTTAAGTTAGCATGGTAAGGAAGCCATATTGTATGATAAAGTAAATTAAATTTATCAGCAAGAACCCTAAACCCTAAACCTTAAACCCACCATAGGGGCCTTAATTGGATAGAATAGGGTTCCGAGAGACTCCAATATCCCTTAATTAAGGAATTTTAAATCATATTAGGGATCCTACTATAATTTAATGGGTATTCCTTAATTATGTAAGGGATATACCGTAAATCATATTAGGGATCCTACTACATTAAGGGATATTCCTTAATTAAGGGATATTGGAGTCTCTGGGTTCTTTATAGGGTTACCATTTCCGCGGTGTTGGTAGAGGGATTAGGGATTGGGGTCTAGGGTTTAGGGTATAGGGCTTGGGCGTCAGGGTGTGGGGTATAGGATTTAAAGTTTCGGGTATAGGGCTTAGGGGTCGGAACAAATAGGCTCGGGTTCCTTTGAGCGTTGCTTTCAGAGGGGTCTATGAGGTTGCTATAGGTTTTGTTGCGAGCTCGCGAAAGTTGGAATCATGCATTGGGGTATATGTATAGTAGAACGACTACCTGGACACTACGCAATCTACCTTTTTAGGGCTCCTTATTATGATTTATATAAGTCCTTAAAAAGGTAGGTTACGTAGGGTTAAGGTATAGACAAAGAAACGTTGAGGAATGGTAGTACAAACTAGGCAGGCTTCTCTATTGATGCGCACCAACCATTACTAAGCGGCTTTTCCCCAAGGGCCTTGATACGTATTGCAGGATTCTTATTCTATTCGCGATTAAGGGAGGTGTGTCTTTCTTAATCAGGGATCTACACTATAGGTTGAATAATCAGGGATCTACACTACTCGGCGTCGGGGTTATCTCACATCAGCTGGTGAGAATACACATCAATGCCGACAGACGCTGGTTTAGGCAGAATACACATCAGCGGGAAATTTACACATCAGAACTAGCTAAACCCCATGTAGACGCTGGTTTCAAGAAGCACGCAGCAGATAGGCCAAAGTGCTGAATTTGTTGCGGACGCTGAGGTATATACTATATTTGGAAGCATTCCAAGATAAGAAATCAGTGCGTTTGCCAAGTAGACGCCGGGATTTGGAGTAGTCCAATCGTCAGCTATCCTTAANTATATTTGGAAGCATTCCAAGATAAGAAATCAGTGCGTTTGCCAAGTAGACGCCGGGATTTGGAGTAGTCCAATCGTCAGCTATCCTTAAGGGCTTATGGGTCATACACAGCCCACAAAAGTTCACAACACACTGTGGTTTCTTCACCCCAACAAAATGGGTGGTGAGTGGTGGCTATTTATTATAGGCCTGCGCGAGTCCCGCGCGACGCAGATGTGAGCAGCGACTCTTTGGGCTTCAAATACCGAGAAGCACAGGCCGCCGCTCGATTCCACAAGCGCCCACTCGAGACGCACATCAGTGGCCCGTGTGGTGTAGGCTGGGTCGGTAAGGGGTAGTGGACGCTCGATTCCACGTGGAACCATCGGATCGTTCACAAGAAGTGATTGTCTGAAAGCTGTTTCCCGAGTGTGGACGCTCATCGGTGCGTAGTCCAACCCAGCGATGCGGGACAAAGCGCCACCTGTAATCTGCAATACACAAGCCCACACTCGTGCGAAAATGGGCACGCGCAAGCCCACTGACACTGACAGATGCGAGAGCGTGCTGCAGACGCCGAAGAATATGAAGGTGAAGATACAGAGCTTGATAAGATGATATAACGTCTATAATGCGTTCCCNGCACGCGCAAGCCCACTGACACTGACAGATGCGAGAGCGTGCTGCAGACGCCGAAGAATATGAAGGTGAAGATACAGAGCTTGATAAGATGATATAACGTCTATAATGCGTTCCCCGAAATAGACGCCGTGCAGATGCGTAAAACACCCAGTTGATACGAGATAGCCCCGGGACCAAGTAGGTTGAAGCGTTCCAGGGTTGATCGAAGTTATGGCCTGAGTCTAGAAACGGCTTCGCCGAAAGCTGCCACCAAAAAGACCACCACAAAGGACAAGGTTTCAGAGTTGGCCTGCCCCTCCCACACACACAAACATGTATGTATATAGGGCTTCGAATTTAGGGTTTAGGGTTAGGGCTTCGAATTTAGGGTTTAAGGTGCTTTCGGTTTCGGGCGCATCACATCTGTGACCCGCCTCGGGATGCGCAACGCAGAAATCCATGGCGATGCCTGCACAGCGGTGCAAGGGTTCATGATCTCCCGCTTGTGACTTATGAAGTTCGTACAGGACCGAAACGCCCGACTCTGTCCCAGACTTCCAGATTAAGGGTACTTTTTCAGCGACAACGACAACCAGGCAGTCACTACGGAGTTCCGGGTCTCTAAAGCTAAATACTAGGACCCTTTAACGGTTCCTACATGTAGTAGAACGGTTTGCAGTCTTAGGACAGTTATAACTTGGACTGGCAGGGTGGGGGGAGGTTGATGTTTACAATTAACGTTTCAGTGATTAAGGGTATGGGGTAAAGGGTTTAGGGGCTTAGGGAATAAGGTTGAGGAGCTAGCGAATCTAGTGTTCATAGGCGCGGATCAGGAAGGGCTTTAGCTCTAGTGGGGAGTCTACTGCCCTCAAATACCACACCTACAGTATCCCTAAAACGTCCTTGGTTTTTTGGTTGGGCCCTACAAAAACGTAGGTGTTGGTAATTCGAGGTAGCTAGGGATTAGAGTAGTGAAAATGCAGTAGGATTCCGACATGCCGAACATAAAGGTTTCGACTCAATACAAGCGGAAAGAACTCGTTTGGCTTGGTCACCCACTCGGTTCACGGCAATATAGGCCACAAGTTTGATGATTTACCGAGATCCGACTTGTTATGATTGGTTATCAGTTCCAGTGCACGAGAACTCAACAAGTGCACTGTCATTTTGGGCCAAGCCTGCGTTTCAGGACTTACCGTGGAGATTGGCGCAGCCCGCATGACCTTTCGAGACACTTCGTGCACTCTGTCACGGAATACTACAATTACAAACAGACTTGCAGTTTTGCATATCAAGGAACACACAACAGAAAGAGAGAAGCTTCAAAGGAGTGTCACCTGCTTTGGGTCTGTTTATGATAAAAATGTAGTAAGGAACCCTAAGGAATAATACTGGTAATCAGTTCGGCTTCTATATCATTTTCCCCAAATCTCGCCAGCCCTGCGACCTCCGCCAAGTGATCCACCCCCGAGAGCGACTGGACGACGTTGGAGGACCTGGCGATGGATGAGGTACAAGCTTGGGTGAGGGGTTTCGGGGTTTAGGGGTTGAGAGGCTTAGGGGTGTAGGGTTTATAGGGGTTTAGGCTACAGAGGTCTGGGGGTTTAGGGGTTTAGGGGTTAGTGTAGGGTTTAGGGTAGGGTTAGGGTTTAGGGTTTAGGGTTTAGGGTTTAGGGGTTTAGGGGTTTAGGGGTTTAGGGTTTAGGGTAGGGTTAAACAGCAAAGGCCGGACTGATTCGAGAGGACACCCCTCGGGGCTGACCACCTTAACCAGAGAAGGGCATTTTTTCATGAAGAAGGTTCCCTACTCAGCTAATGTTGGCGCCTTAATTTTTAGAACAGGGTTTTGGGGCCCATTATACTATAGTTATAATGAGGAACCCCCCAAATAGTACTGGTAATTATTTAGGCCCCTATATTACTAAGGAACTAAGAAACAAGAACGAGAAGCAAGAGCGCCTGCATCTGCGAGGCTTACAGCAGGCTGTGACAAACGTGTGTTCGAGGTAGAGTACAATGAGGGGTCTGAAAAATTACCTGTACTATTTTTTTGTGGGGGGGGGGTCCTTATTGTAGTTGCAGTATAATACATCCGCAAAACCCATTCTAATTATTAAGGCCCCTATATTAGGATGTCAAAGCTTTGGTGTTTAGGGGTTCAAGCACGACTTTCGCAGCCCAAGCTCGCAGTCCCAAGCAAACAACAGCAACAGCAATCCAACAAAGTTGAGGCCCTGCAGAGTTACACCGACCCCTGATCAACCTGTGCTAGCCCCAAACTCAACACCGCAACAACCCCTCCCAAACCTTAAACCCTAAACCCTAAACCCTACACACCCTACACACCCTATACACCCTATACACCCTATAACCCCTATAACCCCTATAACCCCTATGTACCCTATAAACCCTATAAACCCTAAACCTAAACCTTCGGAAGTGCATCGGATCTTCACGTGGCCTGGTCCCAGAAGGCGAAGATGTGCTCGCCTCAGCTGCAAAGTCAGAACCGGGAACACTGCGGGTTTAGGGATTAGGATGGTTTAGGGTTCTGGATGGTTTAGGGGTTCAGGGGCTACTTAGGGTTGATGAAATCCTGAGAATGAGGGTGCGGCGGTTCGGGTTTAAGCTGCTGGCATCGATGAAGTCTTTGCTTTCGATCCCCGCTCCACATGGTTGGTGTTCGTTGCAAGATGCGGGTGGGCAACATACCCTCCAACAGAGCCTTCGTAAATGCTGCTTACAGCCTCAAGCGCACTTGCTCTTGTGGATCAATTACCCAGTTCAGCCAATCCTTGTTGCCTTTGAGTCTGGGCTTGTAACGGGATTGCTGACATTGTGGTTCCTTTTGGGGGCCCCCTTGGGATTCTACATATAAAGTCTGTTAAACCAGAACAAGGAACTACAATGGAGACTGTAGGTAAAGTACATGCGCCGAAACGGCTACCGGGCACGTAAGCCAGCAAGGCGAGAGGCGCTTGGCAGCAGGGGAAAAATCCTGGCAGGGAGAAGGGTTAGGGATGAAATCAGGGTTTAGGGTTTACCTTAGCCTACCAAACCCTACTTTTTGTAGGTTCTTATTCTGAAGCCTAATATGGAGTTTATAGGGACCCGACAAAAAAGTAGGGTTTGGTAGGTTAAGGTAGGGTCTGGTTTCACGGCTTGGGCTTGGGGATTTGGAGCTCAGGGGTCGCCGTTGAGGATCTCGAGATCGGGTTAAGGTGTGCAGTTTCTTCGGCTCACGTTTTCATTTATTCCGGGACTAAGCTGGGGGCTTGAGAACGCTTGGTAGAAACTAACTTACGAGTGTTCTGTGAAGTGCCGCGCCGATAGTTTCATGGCATCTCACATGCCCGGTGTATGCCTTAGGGTCGAGTATCTGCAGTTTACCTGTACTGTATCATCTGCCGCAAGAACACTAGCTTAAGACCTCTGACGCTCATATGTGTCAGCGGGCTACAGACATACACGAGTTGTCAGGGTTCCAAGATTGTAAGGTTCAATTGATACATCTTACACAACCGAAGTGGCTTGAGAAAGAACTCAATTACACTTCCCGTGTTGCTGCAAAGTATGGCAGGGCAAAGAAAAGCAAAGAGAGAGAGAGAGCGATTTTTATACATATATGTAAATATAACACATATATATATATACACATATTTATATATATTTATTCAAATAAGCATAAATAAGTACATAAATATATAAATATATATATATATACACACGTATAGATGTATGCGCATGTATTTGCGTGTGTAAATGTATACATATGTATATGTGCACATGCGTATATATATATATACATATGATGCACATACTTACACAAAGATGCATACGCACTAACCTGAAGAGGTTTAAACCTTAAGCCCCAGAAACCCTGCAAGTCCTTCACGCCGTCAATGCCGCCGAAGCCCCAGCCGAGGAGGTCGAGGAGGTAAACCTCTGTGAAAGCGAAATGCAGTACTTCAAGGTGTTACGGGCTCCTCTCGGTTTACCTTAACCCTGAAGAACCTACCTTTTTAAGGACTTATATAAGGAAATCATACTAAGGAAGCCTAAAAAGGTAGGTTCTTCAGGGTTAAGGTAGGGTTTACGGTTTCTTTCAGGATCCGAGGGCTCAGTGAGCAGGGTTGAGGCTCCTCGAAGGGTTTCTGGAAGGGTTTAGGGTTTAGGGTTTAGGGAAGGGTCTTGTTGGGTGGGTTGGGCGGGTGTCTACAGGACAATGGGACCTAGTAAGTATAGTGATGAGTACCTTGTTGTTAATTCTGTAAGGCTATACATCAATTAAGAAGTGCAGCTACCCGATATTCCAGTATACTTCTCAATATGAAAAGTTTCTTGCTCTGAGTTGAGGAAATGCAGAGGTATGGCGCACCCCGGGCAGAAGGCATCAGGCACTTGGGGGGTCAGAGCTTGGGGCTCGGAGCTTGGGGTGTCAAGAATCACATAATAGCCATGCGCCCGCGGCCCCTAAGATGTCCTAAAATTTCCAAACGAAAGAGCCTCCATGCCGGCATCCTCGAGTAGCGGCAGAAGACGCCGAAACCTGCTGTTGAAGCTTGGGAGTTTAGGGGTCGTGGGGTTAGGACTTTGGGGCATCGTTTTTTTTTTGATGGCCTTTTCTGTCGCACGAGCTCCAAAGCCCTATTCGGGGCATCGGGTTTGGGGCTTATGGTTTACTGTGATGTTGCGATGCAGCAGTGGAAGTCATGCAACATAAATGTGTCGAGTGCTCCGTGCTCTGCGACTTGCAGTGGCCATCCATCACGCCCAGCCACCCGAAAACGATCCAAACCGACTCCTTTTGCTGCCTAGGCTGTTCGACGACCCTTGGCATGTGTCAACGGATGTTTGCCCTTTTGGTCGAGAGATTTTGAGTACGTCCAACAAGACCCGGAACCTGCACCCTAAAACACCAAAACCACAATCACCCGCTCTCGGGCCCTTTAGCCCCAAAACACGAAATCCGAAGCCTGTGAACCTTCAAACCATTTTAAACCAAAGGCCCAAAGCCATAACACCGAAACGCGAAGACCCTAAACTCATAACTGCGCACTGACACCTGTGAAGTTCGATCCCAACTGCTGTCTAGCAGCACTTTCAAAGATGTGCAGATGTTCCAGACTCAACAACCGAAAATTCCGTTCATATTGTATATATATATATATATGCACACACACACACACACGCACATATATTTCTGCAAATATATATATATATATATATATGTGTGTGTGTGTAGAAACCGTATTTATGTGACTACAAAATATCACAGATAGGGAACATTGAAGGTAGATTCATACTCATGTACACACACGCATATATATATATACACAAATATGTATATACACACACACGTATGTATGTGTGTGTGTGTATATATATATATATATATATATATGTATCCCAGCTCAACTGCGAGGAAAGCTGCTCCAAAGAGGAGGAGTCGAAGCCGTGAAGTAGCAACAGCGGCCTCAGAGTGATGGTTGTTTGGAGGTTTATTTGAAGGTTTAGGGTTTTGGGGTATTGCTGGTACTTTGATCGTTTGCCGAGGCTTCTGTTTCGTAGGAGTTTGACTGCTTCACTCGTTTCATGGGATGCTCATCAGGGCTTTGGGATTGAGATCTCACGGCTTGATGGCTTCTATGCCCAAAGATTCAGGGTTAACATGGGGAAGTAGGCTTTATGGCCCCCGGCCCTGAACCCCAAGCCTATTAACTTAATAGCCCCCATGGACCCTAGCCCTGAACCCCAAGCCTTAACTTAATAGCCCCCATGGACCCTAAACCGAGTGGGCCCTCAAAGTCCTCAACCCTAAACCCTAAAGCCTACGAGAGCGCTCCGGAGGTTGCAGGGGTACGTCCCTTGGACGAGCTTTGGGATTGGAGCTTGGGGGTTTCAGGCCAGTTACTGGGCTTTTAAGGAACCAGGGAGAAAAAAGTATAAACTTTTATTTCATAAGAGTTCCTTTAAGGAAAAAAGTTTTAAAGTATGGTACTCCAAAGCCCAGGTTAAGGAATGGGGTTTACTTGGCTGACTTCTGAACCCCTCCTGAAAGTTAAACTTTTAGCCCCCTTATATGGTTCATATAGAAACCCAAAAAGTTAAAGTCCTAAGAGTCAACCAGAAGAACGGCAAGTTTAGGTCTAGATCTATGGCTCCGGGGATAGGGTCAGAAGTTAGAGGCTTCAGGAATTAGGATTCCGCTGCTCGGCTGCTAAGCGAGCAAGTTACCTGCGATTTTCGTGGGGAGCTAACCTCGCAGGTTGAGCATCTCAGTTCGAAGCTGCTTCAGGACTCTGTTCAGGACACCCGAAGCTCGTTCAAGGTGGTTGGCTTAGTGTTAACTTAACAGGACTATGTAAGGCTTCAAGTTCAGCACGCATCTCACAAGAAGCTGTCAGTGAGGTAGCTTGCTGCTGGCTGATCGCCAACCTTCTGGTCAGGTGACTGGGCCGTATCGCACTACTCGTCCCAGATGAAAGCCACAATATTATCGAATTGTTGGTGGCCCTTGTGGCTCTGGCAACTGTACGAGATGAAGTTCACAGGAGGGCCTTTCACGCTCTACCTGGATGATCTCCAGGGTGAAAGGGAAAGGCTCGCCGTAGGCATCGTGGCAAAAGGGATTCTGTCCCTTGCCGGCGTTGGTGTCTTTTCCAATACCGGAAACCACGAACATGCCTCAACACCTACTGAGAAACTAACTCATTGTTCCAATTGTTCCAACTTGAAATCCAGAATTATCCAAAACCCCTACATAGTTCAACTACCCCCGGTCCGGTTGCTAAGACCCATCCCCGCATTGAAAACCCCTTACTGTAGATCGTAGTCCCTTCACAGTTTTTTGTTGTAAAACTGATGTACTCTTGTCATGATCCAATAAAGAACTCCGTTTTGGAAGAATGCACCGCTTACGAAGCTGCACATCCCTCAGGCCCAAACACTCATGACCTGTGGCAAAATGATGAGATAACTGGAACCAAAAGTGAAACTCACTCCTGCAAGTCAGGAACACGCAGAAAATTGGCTAGGCATGAGTGCAGGCAGGTGGCGTTCGTCCCTCCGCGATTGCTTTCCTGTCCAGGCTCGGGTTCGGGTCTCGGAGCCTTCTGCGGCTTGTTTAAGAAACCTAAACCCTCAATCAAGCCTCGGACAGAAAGCTGGACTTACAAAGGCAGACTTGCAGATGTCAGGTTGAGGGTGTAGGATCTTGCGATTCAGTGTGGGTTTTGGGTTTAGGGATTCAGTCCTGGGTTGTTACACGTCCCACAATGCTATATGTATCAGGGGCTGAAACCGGATCCTAGAGCCCCTAGAGTTTAAGGGTTTAGGATTTAGGGGGTGTAGGGGTTTAGGATGGTTTAGGGATTTATGGTTTAGGGGTGTAGGGTTCGATGACCCCAGAAGTCGTGTCGCACAATCCCCATCCGGAAACCCCATACATGTGGCGAAGGAGGACTGACTAACTGACCCTTGCACCAGCAACCCTGAATCCTAAACAAGACCTTAATTCGGCACCCTCTTCTTCCCGTGCCTCCGTGCTTCTTCGCTGGGCCCGATGAAGGCTGCGCCGACTGGCCCCTCCGACACCCAGCTGGGCACCTGGTCTTCCCGAAGCCCGCAAACCCACATAGCCTGGATGGAATCGATGACGTTAGGGTTTCGGGTATGGGGTTCAAGGGTACATAGAAGGCACTTCCGTAGTCCCTACCATGTCTTGTGCTGGGCCTCATGTTGCCCTTTCTATTTTTCGAAATGAAATCCTTTCGCCGGGCGGACCGATGGGGATTGGGAATATACAGGTTGTAAAAAATCCCTGGCAGAACGCACCTCATTGCGATTGTGGACAAGCCTTTTAAAACACGGCCCCACGACCTCGTTTGCTCGAAAAACCTCGAATCCTAAGCCCTGATAACACTTATATAACCATGATCACACCCTTCTACAACCCTGAACCTTCAACAATCCGAAACCCATGGGATAGAAAATGCTTGTTCGATGGGCTTAAGGATTTTGACTCTTGACGCCCCCGTAGGATCACACTTCTAAACCTGGTGTTGTTTGGGGTCCGCGCGAAGACTCCAAAGCATATTCCCCAAATTCTCTGGAAATCCTATGCGGTACTTTTCTAATTCAGGGATACCGGCCAGTTCCAGCAGGTTCGATTTCCATACTTCATCCAGGTACAAAACAAGGTCTTGCACGGACTAGCATACTCAGACAATATCAAGGGAGCCCAAGGAACCGGTACATTCTTCGGGGGAAATCCTTGGGCCACATTTTCCGGAGTCAGAGGGGCGAGAAGAATGAAAATGTAAACCTGAAGTCATGACTAATCAAATGTTGAAGTAACCTGGATCCTGAACCATACCACAGCCGCATCAGATTTGAACTTCAGGGCTATAGGGTCCTCTTTTCACGGTTTGGGGATGTTTGAGTGTCTGGGATTACAGCGCTTTGCAACTCAACAATTCAAGAATGGAAAGCCGGGGGCTTTGGGGTTAGTGAGGTTTGTGATATAGGGTTACAGCACACACGAAAATTTGCCAAGCATTGCCGTTGCTGTAAATGCATGCGGAAGAGGTTACACCGCATTGGCACAAATGCATAATGGAAACAAAACAATGCACTGATCCAGGACCTTCTCTGCCTTTGCTAAACCCTAAAGTTGTTGTAGGCAAACTTGAAACCCTCTGTTGATTGAGTTCTGTGACTCAAGAGCTACACAAGCCTGATGGCACCAAGACCACTGTTTGACTCGTGGAATTTTGTCTGTGAATGCAACTCAGCGTGAACATTACGCTGCGCAAAAGAAGCTGCAATTCTTTCATCCCAGCTACAAAAAAAAGCTGTAATGCTGTTCAAGAACACTTTGATCTGCAAGTGCAAGGTGTTGTAAGAGGCTGATGCGGAAATAGCAAGAACACCGCATGCCGTCCACAGCGATCCACGGTTGTAAAAAAAAACGACCAGAATCATGCGCAAGTTCCGCGGGCGTACGACATGAACTAATTCAACACTTGTGGGAGGAAGAGACTCAGGACGTGTGGCATAACAGTCAGGAAACACAGATACTCACTGGTCATGATTTCGGCAACATGTGTGAACATGAAAGTTCCTTTTGTCGTTCATTGTTCTCACAGCTTGATTCATCTCGGTGTTGATACGCTAATGTGCACTACTCCCGTAATAATGTTGCTCAATATCCCGGATTCTACACTACAGCAAATCCGGAAAGTCTCGGTAGAATTCGTCGGAGGTCTGAGTTAGTCAGGGACCCCTTAACACGTGAGTAAATCTAACCTAGTGATATCTAGCGCCTGGTTCCGCCGAAATAAACTGCCTGTGATCGGGCTACCAGACGAATTAGTATAGTGGCCTTATTTTGTTAGAATAGGGTTTTGGGGCCCATTGTACTATAATTACAATAAGGAACCACCAAAATAGTATAGGTAATTTTTCAGGCCCCGATAGTACGCAGTAGGTCATGGCTACATCCCCAAAGGGTCAAGTACCAAAATAGTAGGCTCTTAGTACATGTGTTGCCCCCCAAAAGTATATACTATATACTATCACTGGGACCCTTTGGGATCTACCCTAGACCCTAAACTCTAAGCGCAAACCCTAAATCCTAATTAAATCCTAAACCCTAAACCCTTGGGGGTCGGGCCCCTTGGGTGGATGGCAAGATGTTGTAGGGGTTTAGGGGTTTAGGGGTTCAGGGTTTAGGGTTTAGGGCGCAAAATTCTGTGGTTCTATGAAAGGAAGCCGGAATTAACGACCTGGGCTCCTCCAAAGGGTCCATGTACCCAAATAGTAGATACTTTGGCCTGAATGTAGTCCCCACGTAATTCGGCACTTTGGGGCCAAAGTATATACTATTTGGGTACATGGACCCTTTTGGTCTGTGACAGCTGTGGACTCATGATCTCACGTCTTTGCCCGCAAATCCCTTCTGTGTTTTTTTGGTCTTTATCGGACCTAGGGGTAAACTTAAGCCTTAAACCCTAAAGCAGAAGGCCATCTTCAGTCAATACCGCCTGAGGCACTTCATAGGAAAAAAACAAAAACCGAGGCCAGACGACTCTGGGTTTTCGGTACAGCAGGTTTCTGGGCATATCATACGACAATGTTCTGGGGACTACAAGGAAAAGCGATTGTTAGTCATTGTTCAGAGCCCCCTACGACATTGCAATGGCCTGCGCAAGTTCTTTTCCTGCCATGAAAATGGACGGTTGACAAAATCGTAAACGAGAGCCTGAACCCAACCCAAATACACTTCATACGTACCTTAACGAAAACCGCCGGCAAAAAAACAAAGGTAGGTTGTTGGCGTCAGGCCGAGCTTTCCTGAAGTATGCCGTCAGCTCCAAATTTATTAGTGGGTACTCACCAGGTACTCAAACAATACCCTTGGCAAGACCTTTCTGCCAACTCTTATGCTAAGACCGTAGAATAACCCACTTGTAACCCTACGCCCATACCCTAAAGCCTCAGCCCTATACCCTCAAAGGAACGATAGTGAGTATATGTTTCACACAATATATTACATATTTACATATTACATATTGTATGCTATATAGTTACATTACATATATACATATTGCATATTACATACGATGTATAAGTATTATGAAGGCCTGCAGCTCCACGCGACGATATCTCGCGGCAGCTGCCAGGGCTCTTTCCTCCTGAATCTCGGCCAAAGACTCCTAGGATCAGGGTCTAGAGCTTTGGATTTACAGCGTTTTCGGGGTTTAGGGCTCAGGAGTTTGGGGGTTTAGGATTCTAGGGATCGGGGTTAAGGGTTTAGGATCTTAGGTTTAGGGTTTAGGGTTTAGGGTTTTAGGAATCAGGGATCAGGGTTTAGGCTTTTTCTCAAAGAAGCGCAAGAGGGTTTAAGGTTTAGAGGTCAGGGTTGAGGCTTTAAAGTACAGTGAACCCCAGAAAGTTGGAACATGAGTTTAGGAGGATTGGTGCTAGGATCCCCTATACTCTAGCTTAAGGGCATGAGGATATTGATCTTCCAACTTTCTGGCTTCTACTATATTATTAGCGGCCGTAGCAATCAGAAGAAAATGATAATCAGAATAGGGTTTTAGGTTATGTACTGCTATGGTTGAACAGAAACTCCATAGGGACTGCTAACACTGTTTATCCCAGCCCGTGGAGTGTATGGATCATGGTTCAGATTATGTTGTTTCGTGCGGCGTCGTCTGAACATGCCGAGCCACTGGCATCTCCACCGTGGCACCTGGGCTTACAGGTTTAGTGTTTAGGGTTTCGGGTCCAGGGTTTACGGATTAGAGATTTAAAATCGACCAAGCCAGGTCCAAATGCGTTCCCGAAGGCTCCATGAATCGTGCACCTTACCTGTAGAAGCCCACATGCATACGCATGTACAGAAACGTATACATTATGTGCGTACGTTTGTACACATACATACATACATACATCCATACATACATATATGCATACATACATACATACATACATACATACATACATACATACATACAAGCATATAGCTACCTATTCACGTACATGCATGCGTGCATACATACATACATACCTACATACAGACACATGCATGTGCATACATACTCGCATGCGTACATACATACATGCATGCATACATACATACATCCATCCATCCATCCATCCATCCATCCATCCATGCATGCATGCATGCATGCATAGATACATGCATTGCATCCATACATGAACCCATGCATACATGCATACGTGTAAACATGTACACACATAAATACATACGTACATACATACACAGATACACTTACGTGTTCATGTACATCAACACATATAGCCTGGTAGCTGCATGCGCAAGTACAGAGCAGACACATATACATGTTTGAATAAGTACACAAATCGTACATGCTTATACATGTATGACATGCATGTGTGTGTGTATGTGTGTGTGTATGTATGCATGTACGTATGTTTGTACGTGTGTAGGTATGTATGCATGTGTAGGTATGTAAGCTTGTACATATAAACATATACATGTATATATGTACATATATGGGTACAGGTAAAGCTACAGATATGTACAAAAATCAACACATATAGATGTAGAACTAGAAACAGACGCAGATGCAGACATAGATAAGGATACAGATGTAGGTAGGGCACTGAACCCTGAACCACAAGCCCTCGACCCTGAACACTGACGGACCCAACACAAATCAACCTGGAAAATCTATCCCAAAGCCCCATGGCCGGAACCTAAGGCCCTAGACAGGGTTATCAAGTCTTCAAAACCAGCCCCAACAGCACAGATTAGGGTTTAGGGTTTAGGGTTTAAAGGTTTAGGGTTTAGGATTTAGGGTTTAGGATTTAGGGTTTAGGGTTTAGCGTTCATGGTTTCGGGTTTAGGGTTTACGCCTTTCTAGGCCTAGGGACCGGACGAAGTATGAACCAAGGCCCAGGGGTCTTCCATCCCTGAACCCAAGAAAGGGCTCCTCTAAGGGTTCCTCTAAGGATTTAGGGTTTAGGGTTTAGGGGTTCCTCTAAGGGTTCCTGTAAGGATTTAGGGTTTAGGGTTTAGGGGTTCCTCTAGGGGTTCCTGTAAGGATTTAGGGTTTAGGGTAGTTTAGGGTTTAGGGGTTCCTTCAAGGGTTCCTTTGAGGGTTTAAGGTTTAGGGGTTCCTCTAAAGGCTCCTTTACCTCTAAGGGCTTAGGGTCTGGGGTTCCTCTAAGGGTTCCTTTGAGGGTTTAGGGTTTAGGATGGTTTAGGGTTTAGGGGTTCCTCTAAGGGTTCCTTTAAGGGTTTATTCAGGGTTTAAGGTGTGCTGTAAGCCCTAAGGGCCCATGTACCCAATAGTACATACGTTTGGCCTTAAAGCAGTCCCTACATAGGCACTTTAAAGTAGTCCCTATAGTGGTACTTTGGGGCTAATGTGTGCACTATTTGGATACAGGGACCCTTCAGGGAACCCTAAACCCTAAACCTCGACCCTCAACCCCAAACCAGGGCAGCAGCGTTTACATCTTCGGCCCAAAGGCCTGAAAACGAGACGAAGCCCGAGCCGCTTCACGCTAAACACCGACAGCCCCAAATCCTCCCACAGGGTCCTAAGTACCTATAAAGTAAAATCTAGGAATTACTTTCCATTCCGACACCCCCGAATCCCTAAAATAGGAAGTTTCCCCTGTTTCTTGTTTTAACCGGCCTTTCTTCCGGAGAGAAAGCTGCGAGCTAGGGTCAGTGGGTTTAGGGCTGAGGGTTCAGGGTTCCGCTAAGGGCTCTTTTAAGGATTTCTCAAGGATGGTGTAGGTTTTAAGGGTTCCTCTAAGGATTTAGGGTTCACTCTAAGCCCTGGCACTCACGTCAAGATCCAGCTCTGCCACGGCCGGCGCTGCCCGCCGCAGGGTTTTCGGAGCTTTAGAAGTCCTGGGGTTCAGGCTTACGGATTGGTTTAGGGTTTAAGGGTTTAGGGGTTTAGGGGGGTTTAGGGTTTAGGGGTTTAGGGTTTAGGGTTTAGGGGTTTAGGGTTTAGGGGTTTAGGGTTTAGGGGTTTAGGGTTTAGGGATTTAGGGTTTAGGGGTTTAGGGTTTAGGGTTTAAGGTTGAAGATACCCAAAGGCCCCATAGTAGTTCCTTTTTGGGGTTCATATTCAGAATTCTACAAGGTAATCCCAAAAAGGAACTACTATGGGGCCTATGGGTAGCTACTAGAACCTACTGTTGTAAACCTGAATATAGAGTATGTAGGGACCGTACCAAAAGGTTTGGGGATTTAGGTTGCTGGTTAAGGTTTAGGGTTTAGGGTTTAGGGTTGTCGGGGTTTAGGAGTTTAACTCCCGGCTCTTCTGGCTTCTTGGCTTGGGGGTTTCCAGGGTTTAGGACTCTGAGAGGCTTAGGCTGCAAGCCCTAACCTAAAATGTGTGTACTGCTCTGTTTTCAGGCTTAGGTAAGGCGGTTTATGGTTCAGGGTTGTATCGACTTACTGCTTCTGGGGTTGGGGTTTAAACCGTAAACACGAAACCCATAACCAAAAAACTTCAAAGCCTACACCAAGTACACGGAAGCTCCGAGATCCAATGCAATAAAATCCGAAACACCCCCAACCCTGAACCAAATCCTAAACCCTGAACCCTAAGCCCTAAACCCCAAACCACACACCCTAAAACCCTAAACCTTTGACAGTCCCAGGCGCGAGGGCCCAAGCCAGGCAAGAACGGCCCCTCGCAGGGCAAGGAAGCCAAGCACCGCCCAGAGCCAAACGCCTTGATGCGGCTTACAGGTTAGGGCTCCTTTAAACTCACTGGCCCAAAACCCAAGGAAATAAAGGTTGAAACTTTCAGAATCGACTACCTTATAACAACCCGAAAAGTTGAAAAGTTGAGCTTACAGCCAATAAGTAAAGGGATTTGCAAGGGTTCCTTTAAAGGGGTCTTTTGAAGTTTAGAGTTTGGGCTTTTTTTACTTAGGGTTTAGGGGTTTAGGCGTTCTTTGCATGAGTTTCAGGGGCTCCGGAGGGGGGTTAGGGTTTCGGGTGGTTGGTGCAATGTTTGGGAGTTTCCGAAAATTAGGGGTACCCTATTTGGGGTCCTTACAACAAGGACCCTACTATTTAGGGCGTTACATTAGGGTCCCCTATTTCGGAAACTCCCGTTTAGGAATCTGCAAGATGGATTTGGGACTGGTGGGTTTCGACTGTACGATTCACGGTTTGTCACGATGATTTGAGGTGTAGACGGTGAGATATTCACATGAAAGGGGCCCGGAATGTAGAATGGTAGAATCCTCAACAAGATGACCCTACCAATCCCACCCCGATAGCCAGAAGCTCCGAGGCACGGTCGGGTTGCAGGGTCGTAAGCACCTTCTTATTTGTAGATTCGTAGATTGTAGGGTTCGAATATTCAGAACCGATTTTATGATTTGACAAGTATCCCCCATACCAATACCTGTATAGGACCCCTCGTGTCAGGAAATATACCCACTGAGCAACTAAGCAGTTGGGTTTGAGTACTTAGGCGCAGTTGGGCTTGCAAAGGTGATTAGTGGTTATGAATATCAGGATTTCATAGAGTCAAACAAGCTTGAAGCCCTCCAAGCCTAGTCCTAGGCACCCGAACCCAACATACGCTACACTTCCAAACTAAACCAAAGGGCCCGAAACAACTACACATTTTGGACTCAAACTCCTGAACACCCAAACCCAAAACAGCTGGAAGTCGAAATCCAACACTCAGAACAAATCGAAAGCTCAAGCCTGCATTATACGCTAAAGGCCGTGGCCATACGCAAAAAGCGTCGAGCACCACAAAATAGTACATTCTGGTGGTCGTGTATACTGCAGTATACTGCAGTGCATTATGGTATGTTGTATTATAGTTTAGTTTAGTCTAGTTTAGTATACGGTATAGTATGGTACAGTATGGTGTAGTATGGTATCGTATGGTATGCTATGGTCTACTACGGCATACTGCGGCTAAGCATGGTATAGTACACCATTTCATCATAATGTTATATTGTCGTGTAATGTAGTATATTCTATATTGTATCACCGTATATCTTACACATGTTACATAATGAAGTCTACTAGTAGTACATTTAAAGTGTCTGCTAATTTATGCAATATACTTTTGAAGCATATTATTGTCCCGAGCTTAACCAAGCCCAGATGGGCACAGCCCAAGGGACTGGAGCGGTTCTTCAGCGGCGCCATGGCGTCGGAACGGGAAAAAGTGGGGGGGCGGCAGAGGACTCTTTGGTGGAAAGGAGACAAAGATGCCCAACAACTTTGGCAGGCTAGAGGAGCAAGAAGATCAGACGAATATCAGATAGTGATGAGAACAACGAGGGTTCAGGGCTTGCAGTTCTGTAAGGGTTCAAGACATTAGCGCTTGCATTCAACCATCCGGATATTGGCCAGCATGGCAAGCCAACAAGAGGTTGCGACAAGCTTGACTCCAAAGATGTCTCAAGCTATCTCAAGCCACAACCTCTGAAGACAAATGTGATCGGTCTCTTCTATGCCGGCAGCAGCGAAAGCTGGAGCCAGAGATTGTTGATGCAGCAGATGAGCCCTTGCGCTTGTAGAACTTAACTTCAACATGCACTATCTCAAGATTCAAGCCTTTCAATCGTTTTGAACAGAGTCGCACGAAACCAGTCCCGAACCTACGTCCCTGGATCATGTCACATCATGTACTATGCAGCATCGGTCAGGCTAAGGAAGTTATGAACAGCATGGGGAGACAACCTCTGCACCCCAGATCGCGTAGTCCAAAGCGCTCTCCGACCGAATACAAACGTGGTCCATGTATCTAGTGCATAGAGCATAGTTTGGCATCACGGGGGTTCGTACGTAGGTACTAGTAAATGAGACACTTTCGACCCTGTGGGGTAACACGTCCCTCTTGATCGCCAAGCTTAACCCTAAGGGTCCATATATACTATCATGGTGGAATTAGGTCCAAAAACGACCATCCTTATTATGGCTTTGGGATCATATATGGACCTTCTGGGTAGTACCTCAGATCCGGCTCACAGCCGTCCTTCCCCGCGCAAACGCACTGAATTACTCTACACCTGTATCCCCAAACTCCACTAAAGAAACAGATGACTCCATGAATATACAGTAACATCGCGAAAGCACATACAATATTGGGTCCACAGGCTTGAAACGAGATCCGGCGAACGGAGAGGCCGTAAATGATGCGAATGTTGCGGGATACTTATAGGCCAGTTCTTCTATCGGGATCGCAAGGAAGGGACTCAGCAGTAAAACTAACCTTCAGACCCCCCATGTTCGGTTGAAGCAGTTGGGTTCAGGCTCTCTTTGGCTGTCGTTACACTCTGCATATAGGGTTTGATTCAAAATCTCAGAAATTGGAGAACCTACTATACAACGAAAGAAATTTTACAAATCCTAACGTCCTGAACCCTGAACACCCACTTGCTTAAGGCACTTCTGGCAGCCGATGTCGCAGGCTGATGGGTAAAGGGGCAGGCGGTAGTGCGGTTGGGGGACCTAGGGTTCAGGGCTTAGGGTTTGGGGCTGTTGGGTTTAGGGTTTTAGGGTTTGGGGTTTAGGGCTTCGAGTTTGGGGCTTTTGGGCTTTAGGGTTTGGGTTTTTAGGGTTTGGGGCTTTTGGGATTTAGGGTTTGGGTCTTTAGGGTTTGGGGCTTTTGGGCTTTAGGGTTTGGGGTTTTGGGGTTTAGGGCTTCGAGTTTGGGGCTTTTGGGTTTAGGGTTTGGGGTTTTAGGGCTTAGGGTTTGGGGCTTTTGGGATGTAGGGTTTGGGTCTTTAGGGTTTGGGGCTTTTGGGCTTAGGGTTTGGGGCTTCTGGCGTGGGCTTTCAAGTTCTAGAAAAAGCACAGAAAGAAAGGTATCCTGGAGAGCTACAGGTTCACCTTTGGGAGAACATTGGGATTGTGTTCTATTGGGGTTATAGGACACCAAAAAGGTTAAAGGTCACCTACTCCACTACGAGGGAAAGCACTATTGAACAAGCCATAATCTACTTCCGCCTAAACGACACTGGCCTGCCCGGTCGCCAGGGCGGACTGCATCTGCTCACCTATCATCACAGGCCTAGCTGTCTAACGCTGTGTAACCAGCACCATGTCATGTATAAGGGGCCTGTGGTGAATATCATGTGACAACCTAACAGCGAGAACATCATCATATTACCAGGGCATTCCCCTAAGGCTCTGAATAACATCCTAAGAAAGGTTCCGAACCCCCTGGTAAACTGAATTTCCCTAAACCCTAACTAAGCCCGAAACCCTACACAGAACTTACCTCGGGTTTGACGTATTGGGTATATATTCATGGTTTAGACGCTCCACCTCAGACCCAGTCCCTAGATCTAACGCTCCTCTTAACAAGGAATGCTACTAGGCTAGAATGTCGTGCTCCCCCAATTGGATTGCAGGGCCCCTGCCTCTCTCCGTTAAACAACAGTGGGTGTCTCCGTGTAAGGACCTAAGATTAACATTCGTAGCTTTGTACCGTAGGTAGACCCGTAACCACGCCCTTTCAGGCACATGGCTTTGGGGCTTGGGAGTTTAGCGGTTTGGGGTGTTCGTCAGGGTTTGGGGCTTTGGGCGGTGTGGCGTTTGGAGTCGCCAGGTACGTACTCTAGGGCCTTAGTAAATAGAACAGGGTTTTGGGGGTTCCTTATTATGATTATAGTATGATGGGCCCCAAAACCCTAACTATTCTAATTATTAATTAAGGCCCCTATATTATGTATAATCAAAGAGGACCCTTTGGAGCATGCACTCTCCACGAAGCCCGGGAAACCCACTCATAAGCGCTGCTTCCCAGCCTAGCATTTACTGGGCGAAAAAGTATAAGGGTTCCTTTAAGAAAAAAAAGTATTAAAGTATGGTACTCCAAAGCCCAGCTTATGCTTAACCCAGACCCCATAACAAACAACAAACGCGGTAAGGTGTAGGGTTTGGAGGTTGGAGACATTCTGCCAGGCAACTGCTGAGCATCTGCTGCATCTGCTCGCTGTTGTAGAGTTCCTGCAACTGGCTATACAACAACGTACCAGATTACATTCCATTGCTGACCCCTAAACCCTAACCCCTAAACCCCTAAACCCTAAACCCCTACACCCTAAACCCCTAAACCCCTAAACCCCTATAATCCCTAAATTACTGCGGGCACCTCTTCACCAACGTCCAATCAGATTGTTTTACCGAGGCTATCAGCCGTTAGACGTCTGAATGATCACACAAGATGGGCGTAGGGATTACCTTAGCCTACCAAACCCTACAGTTTTGTAGGCTCTTAATACAAACCCTTATATGGAATTTATAGGACCCTTCAAAAAAAGTAGCTTTTTGTCGTTTAAGGTACGGTGTCGGGTTTAGTATCCCAAACCCTCCCGGCTATGCGCTCTGAGAGTTCGAACGCAGCTGAGGGAGCTTGAAGTACTGAGTGGGGTTTAGGGTATAGGGTTTAGGGTTTTGTGATTCCCCGTTGCCCAACCTTGGACCCTGACCCCCCAAAATAAGCCGTCCCCCATCCTCACACCATAATGCCCAAATAGGGTACCATATTAGGGTCCCCCATTTTTCGGAAACTCCCATATGTGTCCACATGACTTGAGGAATCGTCCCCGTGGTCTGACCCGAACCCCGAACCCGGGAGCTGAAATCTCAACGCACCCCCAATTACAGTAGAAGCCCGAAAGTTGGAAACCCCATACCCTCAGTCCTTAAGAGTAATGTATAGGGAATCCCAGCACTATTTGGCCTTAATCCGGTTTCCAACTTTATGGGGTTTGCTGTAAGGCCCAAAAGGCCCTAATGTAGGAACCTGATTAAGAAACCTTGGGCCTTTAGTAGGGTTCTTTATATGAATCCTACTATTTTGGGGTTATAGGCCCGGGGTTTCTTAATCAGGTTCCTACATTAAACTCCAGACCCGGGACACTCAAAGCTGAAGCCTAAACACTTTGAAATCACACTTAGGGTTCAGGGTTGAGGGGTTTAGGGTTTAATTATAGGGTTTAGGTTCTAGTCCCAAAAAATGGGGCTGCGCCTGGCTGCTCTGTTGGGCCGCCTGTGCCGCGTCCGCTGCGCGCTTGGCAGCGTCCTTCACCCAGTCCTGTTTCGGATCAGAGACTCCCATCTAAAGGGTTGAGGGGTTTAGGGTTAAGAATGGGGGTCAACTCCCATTTATCCCTTAACTATGGATCCAATATTAAAGGTTTACCTTGGGGTATATAGGGGTTATAGTACCCCATAAATTTACAGCTTAAAGGTTACCTACTCTACGACTAGGCTACAAACAGGAGCTAGGGCCAGCTAGGCTTCAGACGCCCTAAGCATGTGAATCGTTTGGGGAGATTGGTGCTGAATTCGAACATCCTTACAGAAACAGAACCCTGAACCTCAACGCATAAAAACAAAAATCCTAAATAAAGATCAGCCTTCAGGGCAGGGTAGCGGATTCACCAAGGAGGCTTTTATCTAACTTTAGCTTGACGTTTAGGGTTTGGGGTGTTTAGGATTTAGGGTGAGATCCGCAAAACCTAGATACCAGGAACTCTACGCCCCATTTTCGGACCCGCACTCTATGGTCCTAAACCCTAAATCGTCACTATTAGTCCACCCTTAAGCCCACATCCCAACGCCGAAATCCTGCAACACCACAGAGCCCTGGTTTAAGGTTTAGGACTTGGGCTGAATCCTAAACCTAAAAGTCAAAACCCGGGCTGGCTACCCAGAGACTCCAAAAGGAATATATACCTGAAATCATACTAGGGATCCTACTACAATTTAAGGGATATTCCTTAATTAAGGGATATTGGACCGGTCAAAGGTTTCCCGGGCATCGGGCTTGACGGTTCAGCGTGTCGCTTACACACCCCTACCCAGACTCTCGGGAGGATCTGAAAAGTAGATCCCGTAATTTGCGACCCTATACTCATAAATTAAATGGGTACTGCATAGTATAGAGCCCGCCTTGACGGATGTACTTTTGGGATTATCCCGGGAATAGACCCCTATACCATAAGCCCTTACAGCTTTTACATCCCACAAAATAAACCCTGTAAGCCATATAAGGCACCAGCCCTGTGAACCCTGTCTGTAACCGGTAAAAACCCGAAACACGACCATCATCCAGACCTTGGGAGGCCAGGCAGTGTAAAGGCTGCACAAGCACGCAGCAGTAGTGGTATGCTGAGCGCACAGGAGCAGGCTTGAGGCCCTCAGCCCAAGGGCGAGGGCCATGCTACCACGCCTGGCGAACATTTGAGCTGTGCGAGCACTGCAGCTTATCACTGAAGCACAGCTTCGGAGCTGTCCTTTGGCTGCAGACAAAAGTCGCCAGTGGCTCCAGGCTGCGTCTACGGCGGCCTAGAAATTACATACTGTCTTCTTGGCCTTGCTCTTGGCACGCGCCGAGGAACCCTTTCCAGACTTGTCCTTCTCGTTCCCCTTGTTGGCTTTATCAGCTCGTTCACCTTTGCCTTTTCCTTTGCCCTTTCCTTTGCCTTCTTCCCTTTTTCGCCTTTTCCTTTGTCACCCTTGTCGCCGTTCCCGGCACCAAACGCGTTGAGGTACCCGTGGTGGTGCTCCTTCTGGAAGGTAAGGACCTAACTCGAGAAGTCGAGAACAGAGAACTCGAGGGTCTTCGGTTCCTGGCTCTAGGAGCTGGAAGTGCAAGGTCGGAAAGGGAGAGAACTCCACCCGGACCAACTGGTATGGTCCAGTTTCTGGAAGCCCGCAGGTGACCTGACACCCTGCCTTTGTTCCCTTTGGACAGCTGTTAAAACCTATTTGGAGCATCCAGCTCTAGGGGAGCTTCAAGGCGGGCTTGAAGGGGGGCTTGAAGGGGGGACAGCGTTCCCACGGCGTTGTCTATGTGTACATGTAGTAACAAAACAACGAGCACACAACATGCCCAGCATCGTGCCGTAGTTGTCCAGCTGCTCCTTGGTGACACTCGTGAATGATGTGTGTGTTATCTTCGACTCCGTCCACTGCCTCAGCGTGTCATTCTTCCAACCTCCAACATCTTCTGCTTCTTCTCATCGAAACCCTTCTAGAAACCCTAGACTCTTGACTCACAATGAAAAGACCACCTCGCAGTCTTACGAGTGTACCTCTCAGGACACCAGTAGTTTCACCGTTGCCCACTGGCGCCGCCAGTAGCAGTGTGTTGCCTCAGCCTCCTGTGGCTGCGTTTCCGAATGGTGGCAAGTTGCCTCAGTCTTCGGCAGCTGCGTTTCCGAACGTTCAGTTGAGTGCGCAGGTCCAAGGTTTGGAGCAGATGATGCAACAGATGGTACTGCAACAGCAGACCTTTATGCAGACGATGNGGTTTGGAGCAGATGATGCAACAGATGGTACTGCAACAGCAGACCTTTATGCAGACGATGGCTGCGTCGGTTCAGCAACAACAGCAGTCGTTTCAGCAGCAGTCACAAACGTTTATGCATCAACAAATGCAATTGCTAAGGCAGCAAGTTGCAAGTTCTGTGCCTGCACCACCTGGGGCTCCAGGATCTCCAGTTTTGGATCCTATCGGATAAGTACTCCGAGCCCGGGCTCCACCACCACCGCCACCAAGAGACTCGCAAGATGCGGAGAGAGATGTCTTTGCTAAATCGGACAAGTGGTTGCCGAGTTTGCCTGTCATTGACTTTACGTCATGGAACTGAGGGCATGCCCCGAAAGGAAGGGCTTGACATATTGGAGCACATCCTCCGGCGAAGCATTGGCCACAGCCTGCTTCAAGGCTTCCTCGTGCCTTTTCGGCATGCCATGCCTCATGATCGTCCAGAAGCCTAAACCGCCACCCGAAACCCTACCCTCAATCCGTAAGCCCTGGCAAAGCCTAAACCGTAAGCCGGACACCCTATCGAATCCTAAATCCGAAGCCCAAACCCTAAACCTCTTGAACACCCTTAGACCCTAGACCCTAAGCCCTGAACCCCTACAACCCCTAAAACACCTTAAACCCTAAACCCCCAAACCCTAAACCCCCTAAACCCGGGAGTAGCTGCCTGTTCCTGGAGGTCGCCAGCCATCTTTTGTGCCTTGCAGGGTTTAGGGATTAGGGGTTTAGGGTTTCGGGGGTAAGGGCCGACCCAGCGACTCCAATGTCCCTTAGTTAAGGAATGTACTGTTAGGGTTTAGGGTTTAGGGTTTAGCCCTTAATTAAATTACAGTAGGATCCCTGATATGATGAAAGGAATATTCCTTAATTAAGGGATATTGGAGTCTCCGGGTACCTGGAACCACCACAACCCACTTTTTTGCAGGTCCTACTTGCGAACCCTACTACAGAATTTACAAGGACCCTACAAAACACAGATTTGGTAGGTTTAGGTAGACCTGTAGATCTGGGGTTTAGGGTTTGGGGGTTTAGGATGAGTTTCAGGTCTCCTTTCTGGAGTCTAAGTTTTAGGGTTTGGCATATACAGGCCAGGGTCGGATGGCGGGTCTGGGGTTTGGGGTCCGGGGTGTCGGAGCTCGGGTTTAGGGTTAGACTATACCTTGACCTACCAAAACCTACTTTTTGGTAGGGTCCCTGAAAATTCCATATCAGGGTTTATAATAAGAACCTACAAAAAAGTAGGGTTTGGTAGTTTAAGGTTCGTGGTATGATCATTTACTTACTTGTCCAATATCCTAGGGAACTAAACGTTAACCTTTGGGATCATACTATAAGGAGCATAGTGCCCAAACAGGACAAATCTTACCTGCTCAGAAGTGATAAGCAAACGTATGTCTGCCTTCCTATCGTCGAAAGCTTGGGGTTTAGGGTCTGGGCGCAGGCTTTAGACATTGGAGCCCAGGATGTAGCGTCCATAGGCTTTCTTTTCTTCGAGGATTTCGATTCTATATCGTAGTCCTTTCTTTTTGGCGCGCTTTGAGTCTTACTGTAGGCACTAAACCCTCAACTTAAACCCTAAACTCCTGAACCCTAAACAGCATCTCCAGGAAGAGTGGGCCAGGGCCCCTCACCAATTCCCACATGCCCGAGCATGCACACCGCTTGTTGTTTGAGCCTTTGCTGCCGCGGGTTGCAGGCGCTTTCTTTTTCGGTGCGCCTGCTTCGATGCGTCTCGTTTTGTCTTGGCCTCCAACCAATGTTCATAAGCCAAATCAAGGCGAAATCAAGATTTGTTTGATAACCACCAAGGTTGTGCTAATGACGCCCGACATCCAACGCTCGATGCCAGCGGGGTTCATATCATCCAAGTACCAAACCCGCCGTAGGATGGGTATGATCACTGCACCCCTTCACAACCCTAAACCACAAAAGGTTAAACACCAAACCTCTGAACCCTACCCATCAAAACTATTTAGACCCTAAACCCTAGACCCTAGCAGCTAGCATAAAACACGTCAGACCCGTAAATCCCAAAACCTACATAGCAGCCCAAACCCCAAACCGTATTACTCAAAGAACTCAGCAGAGCTTATAAGACGCCAGCTTTAAATGAACCTATTCGGCACCTGGCAGCTTTCGGTGATCCGGGTCGGGCTGTTTCGCAGCATGCAGGCACAAAGGGGGTTCGAGGTCTTGAGATGCTGAATGTTAAAAATGCACCTGGTTTGGAGCTGTTGCAGGTCGCCTGTTGAAGGCAACAACCCCGAGACACGAAACACACACACACACACACCCGGTGATTACTGCCTAGCCTAAGCTCACAGAACCAAAAGCCACGAACTCCAGACCATGAACCAAAACCCCAAGGAAGGCTGAAACAAACACCTAAACCCCAGGAAAGGGCACACCCAGATCGACGCACATCCTTTAATTTTGGCGTTGACCTCAAAGCGCAATGCTCAACAATCGGAAACTCAAAGCGTCGGAACCTGCGCAGCATAATCTGAGGCCATGCCCCGGTAATCCACCCTGGCCAGCGCAAGGTCTTGATTTAAGGTTTTCCTTTGGCTGCCGCACACGTCTGCGTACCCAAACCCTACAACAGAACAGGCTCTGGGTGGGTTCCTTGAGGGTCTAAAGTTCTGAGTATGTCAAGGATTGAAGTTGTAGACAGAGAGCCAGCACCACAAACCCCTAAACCCTAAACCTCTAATCTTGGCTGACTTCTGAATCCCTCCTAAAAGTTAAACTTTTGGCCCCCTTATTATGGTTCATTTAGAAGCCCAAAAAGTTAAAGTCCTAAGAGTCAACCAGAAGAACGGCAAGTAATCATGAGGGTCAGGGGTCTAGAGTTTGTGCTTCATGCAGATCGGTCTTGTAGACTTGTTGTACAGGTCTGCTGTCGGCTGAGAGGAGTTGCGTCGGAATTTCGGCGCTGCGTGGCATTTTGACCCTAAACCCTACCTTATAACCCCAAATAACCTACCTTTTTAAGGACCTGTATAAGGAAATCATAGTAAGGATCCCTGAAAAGGCAAGCTATTCAGGGTTAAGGTAAACCCTAAACCGCAAATCTTTTTTACCGTGCCAAGGACCCTTCAACCCCCAAACCCGCGAGCCGCTGCTTAAAGCCTCAAACCTCAAACCCTGACAGACTGAAGCTCTGAACCCTTAAACTCAAAACCCTTACCCATAGGCCCCATACGGTTGATGGACAAAATCCTGCATGACCCTAAGGACCCTAAACTATGGGAATTATGGTATATTCCTTATAATGGGTAATGCAGGATGTTGTCCATCAACCATAGTAGCTCCCTTTTTGTAGTTCATATGTAGAATCCTATAAGGTACTCCCAAAAAGGAACTGCTATAGGGCCTATAGGTAAACCACTGAACCCCAAACCCTGAAATTCTGATGAACCCCCTGAACCCCGACATCCTGAAAGGCCCAAATCCGGATAGTTCTACCGAAACCTTAAACCCAGGAAACCGTTCGTAGAGCTGGAATCCCTCTAGTGAACCCCAGAAAGTTGGAACATGGCTTTAGGAGGATTTGTGCTAGGATCCCTTATACTTTACCTTAAGGGCATGAGGATATTGATGTTCCAACTTTCTGGCATCTACTATACCGAAACCTTAAACCCAGGAAACCGTTCGTAGAGCTGGAATCCCTAAAACCATCCATATCTACAGTCTCCACTGTAGTTCCTTGTTCTGGATTAGCCACTTTATGAGTAGGATCCCAAAAGGTAACTCAAAAAAGGAACTACAATGGAGACTGGGAGATCCTGAAGCCTTCTGCGTTCTGGGGGATACAGCCCGAAACCCTAAACCCCTAAACGCCTCAAACCCGAAACCCCTAAACCCCTAAACCCCTAAACCCCCTAAACGCCTAAACCCCCTAAACGCCTAATCCCTAAACCCAAAACTATTAACACCCCTAAACCCTAAAGCCCAAAACTTTCAAAACCCCTAACTAAACCCACAAACCCCTAATCCCCCAAACCCTAAACTGCAAACCGCTGCCGGGCGGACTGCCCGAGCATTTGCTGCAGCTTCGCTGCGCCCTGGAGAAGTTTGGGTTCAGGGCTTAGGGTTTGGGGCTTAGATTAAGGTCTTTTAAAAGGGTTTAGGGCTTAGGGTTTTTTGAAGGGTTTAGGGTTTGGTTTTTCTTTTAAGGGCTTGCTCTGGTTCACTAAGTGGCAGGGCATGGCTGCCGGAGAGAATCGCGAAGGTTACGATAAAGCCATATGTGTGTCAATGCAGGAGTTGCTTCAACAACTACAACGTCTGTGCACTTGGACCATGAGGGTGAAATACCAGAAGCGCGAAGTAACAGCGAGATTCCAGAAGCGCTAAGTAACAGCGGCGAGTCCAGGGTTTGGGGGCCCATTATACTATAGTTATAATAAGGAAGGTCCCTATATCAACTGCTTTCGGTGATGCTTTGCCGCGTAAGGACAGCTCCGCACATGTTTTTCTTGAGTGGTCCTCTCTCTGTTGCTTATTTTTCCCATCGACACAGACGAGCAACCAGAACTCACTGCTACATCGCAACTTGGAAAGGATCTCAGGCAACCATGGGCATTTCGAAGTCCGTCCTGAACCCCTGAACCCCAATCTCTGAAGATTTTGCAGGGTTGTACGAGCTGGTAAGACTTCGGGACCAGTTCAGAATCTACTGACATCTTTTGCATGATCCAGCAACGCGAAAGCTCCAAGGTGTTTGGGGAGCACGCAAAACCCGACGGGGTGTTTTGCACTCTTGGGTCATCAGCATCTATGGCATCTATGGTTTGAATGCATGTGGGAAGCAGCCAACTCCAACGCCTAAACCAAGTCCCGAAACTCCGCCTGAACCCCAACTAACTTACCTTTTTGAGGACTTACAAGAGGGAATCATATAAAAATAAGAGCCCCCAAACGGTAGATTGTCTAGAAACCCTGAACCCTAAACCTCAAAACAGAAACCCTAATTGAACCCTAAACCTCAAAACAGAAACCCGAAGCCCTAAACCTCAAGTTAAACATAAACCCTAAACCCTAAACCTCAAACCCGAAACTCTAAACCCCAAAAACACAGACCCCCACATTGCTGAGGAGTGGTGCCTCGCCCTTGCTCATCGCTTGCAGCAGCTCGCCACCGTCTCCATCTTCCCACTTCTTCACCTTCGGCTGTCTGATTCGCCTAAAGGGTTTAGGATTTAAGGGTCCTCAAGGATCCATAACGGAAGGGGCCTGTTCGGGTACTTTAGGACCAAGTATGAACTATATGGGTACGTCTCCGTCTGCGTCTTCCCACTTCTTCACCCTCGGCTTTCTCCTGAAGGGTCCATGTTTAGGCTGCAAAGAACTTAATCCAGGTTTAGGGTAATAGGGATGGATAGTAGATACCCATAGGCCCCATAGTAGTTCCTTTTTGGGAATACCTTATAGGATTCTGACATATGAACCACAAAAAGGAACTACTATTGGGCCTATGGGTATTGGCCTTTTCCTAAAGGGTCCATGTTACTCATGTAGCGTCCGTTTAGGATCCCTTTAAGGGTTCCTTTAAGGGTTCTGTTTAACTATGGGCTTGTCAGGATCCATGATCCAAAACCAATTCTGAACGGTTTAGGGTTTAGGGTTAATTCTACCTGTCATACACCCGTTCAAGCATCGCGACTAAACCCCCAAACCCTAAACTGCAAACCTCAAACCCTAAGCCCCTAGGTCACCCAACATGCGCAGGGCCGCGCCTGCGCTTCGGCTTCGGCGCTCGCCTTCTTCGCGCGCTCGTTGAGGAGTCCGAAGACCTCGCAAAGAAATCTAAGAAATGTCATGCCAGTACGTGTATATAAACATATCATACTATAATGAATGTATGTTGTAAATATATATATATGCTTAGGGTTTAGGGTTTAGCGTTGGTATACATATACATGAAAAGAAACATGGATAATGAATGACACAAAAAAGCTCATTCGTATATGTACACATGTTTGATGCGCTTGTAGATATGATCTGTGTACACATTTATGTGCGGATTTATACATCATGCACTTGATGCAGGTACGTTGTGCGATCGGTCCCCATTACCATACGATCCGCATTGTGACATTCTGATAGAGGCGATGAGGAACCAAGAACTTTGGCAGATTGATTCGGAGCTTTAGCTTGGAGGTGCATATAGATTGTTTTAGGGTTTGGGGTTTTGGGGCAGAGACGAATTGGGTTTGAGGTTGCAGCTTCGGATCGCGACCCCTGGAACATCGAAAGTTGGGCCTTGCCAAAAGTCTATGGCAGTTCTTGTTGGAGTTACGGTTTTACGATCATATATATATATATAATTAGTTAAACCGAAAAATCCAAAAAGAACTACATTGGAAACTACAGGTGTATTCTAGTATCAGCACAACATCACTCACAGATACCCTCGTAAACGATCACACGGTGCCCCATATACACTACACGCTCCGAATATGCAACCTACTTAGATACCTCGTAAAAGCATTAAAGGTTGTGTTTAGGTGTTAGAGTTTTGGTTTGGTGTTTAGGGTCTCGGGTTCAAGTGTTTCAGGGCCTGCGCTTTGGCTTGTCACTGTGATGCTCGCTGATTTGAATCCTAGGTCCAGGGGCTTTAACAATTGCTATTTTCCTAGGATTCCATGTTCATGAGCTAGAAAGGAATTCGCGGTCTAGAGTTTCAGATAAACGGCCCCTAAACATCGAAACCTTCAGCCCCTAAACCCTGGAGCCTAGGGGTCTAAATCACAAACCCTTGGACCCTTAGGTTTCGGAGCTCTTGGTGAGGTATCACTGTCTCACTTGGCTACAACAATAGCCCTTATAGTAGCCCCTACAGTGCCGTTATAATAATGCTTCAACACTTCTGATTCTGGTAACCCTACGTAACGGTAATAATCATTAAAGGAGCCCCGATCTAATGGTACCCCTGAAAGCATCCTTATAGTAACCCTGTTGTTTTGCCACAGTGCCTGCTCCGCTTCGCCGAGGACCTTCTCGCGATGCTCCTCCTGGAAATAAACTGGGCTCTCGTCAAGGAGTCTAATTCAAGATACCACAATAGGGATCTATAGTAAATCAGAGGGTTTCCCTATGGCAACTTAAACTAGGCTCCTCAAGAACCCAGTAAACCCAACACCTGGGATCAGGAATGCACCGGGGGAGCGCCAGAGGCAAGAGTTCAAGAGGCTGAGGGCTCAAGGAGATGAAGACGAACGGAGTCTGAAGGCTAGGCTGCCGCGATTGTAAACCTACATACTTGCATATATATATATATATATATATATATACATATACACATGTATGTATGTATGTATGTATGTATGCATGTACGTGTGTATGTATGTATGTATGGATGTATGCATGTATGTATCTATATGTATATGTATGTATATGTGGATAAACTCGTAGTTAGTATATAACATGTACAAGAAATACATGTAATGTAAAGATACATATGCATCTATATATGTAGGTGTATATATATATATATGTGTGTATATATATATGTATATATATATATATATACGTACGCACATACAAGCCTAGCAAGGAGGTTCAGAGTCGACTCCTGCTCTTTGTGAGAATCGTCAGGCGTCTTCCCCGCCTGCAGGACCCAGAGCCGGTCATGGGAGTTGGGGGGTTCCAGGGCAAACACTCGGGGCCAAAGCAACGAATATGGAAGTGATATAGGGGTTGGGATATGATATAGTGGTGACTGCCAGGAGATATTATGATGACTACATGTTCCAACTCCATCATTTAAGTTGGGTTCAGGATGTAACAGCTCTGTAAGTACTTGTAAGTACTCGGCATGTCGGTTTAGGACCACGGCAATTGCAGCTTAGTCATTGCCTGGTAACATTGGGCCCCTCGGGAGACTGTCTGCTCTCACAGAAAGCCTGGCCAGGGCTTTCCTGCGATTGCAGCTGTGGTCACGGCTTTAGGGATGGGGGTTCAGGGCTTAGGGTTAGTAAGAATTAGCTTTGTCGTATTGCTACCACCCTAAACCCTCAACCCGGATGCCCCAACTCACAGGGACCCTTAGGGGGGTAGGGGGGAGGGGGGTAAGGGGCCTTAATACCTATAATAAGGACTTAATAAGGCCAACTTGAGGAAGTATTGTCCCCTACCCCCCTCCCCCCTACCCCCCTAAGGGTCCCTATGACCAACATAGGAGCCTGAATAGCTACAAACATTAGTCCCTGGGGCTCTGGGTTCCTGTAGAGTAGAGTTACACTACAAGAATCTAAGAAACCCACCAGCAAAAAAGCAAGCAATTCTGAATAGTTGGGGTTTAGCGCAAACCCAATTGGTAATATTTAGGGTTTACGGTTCAGTGTAAACCCAATCCTGAACATTTGGGATGTATGGGGATTGGCTTAGGCCAACTCAACCTCAACCCTAAACCCAAGGCGAAGCCCGAGATCAGACGGCCAGCTGGTGGGCCTCCTGCTGCAGTGACCTCCGCACTCTGCGAGTGCCGATCAAGGCTCGCGGCTTGAAAGTCGAATTAATAAAGGGGCCTCAATGATTAGAATTGGGGCTCCTTGAAAGGGTTCCGTTTAAAGGTGCCTATAGGGGATCTATAAGAGGGTTCTATGGTATAGGGGCCTTTATAATTAGAATAGGGTTTGGTGATACTATACTACAATGATAATAATACGGAGCCCCGAAACCCTAAACCCTAAACCCTAAATCCTAAACCCTAAACCCTAAACCCTAAACCCTTAAACCCTAAACCCTAAACCCTAAATCCTAAACCCTAAACCCTAAACCCTAAATCCTAAACCCTAAACCCCAAAATAGTATTGGTAATTGTATAGGCCCCTACTTGTCCAGTATCCTGGGGAACTGAAGGTGGACCTTTGGGAGTTTAAAGAGG